>CP139505.1:366725952-367114384 GCA_021014915.2 Artemisia tridentata subsp. tridentata
ACAAAAAGGGGGAGATTGTTAATACAAATAGCGTCCCAAAAACGTTATTTATATTCTTTGATCTTTCATTAGTTTTGTTAATGACAAATATAAGGAATATCTTTTAGCAAATAATAAATACTAGCTTAGTCTCTTAAGAACACACTTTACACTTCACATATTAACTTAGAATTACAAGTTTAGTAACTTGTTTCCTTAAAAGGAAACTTTAATTCATAATCTATGCCATGACATCATTGTATGCATCACATACAATATCTTTGATATATCTTGGTTAGATATGCAAGCAACATAGTTGACATTTGAAGATCTTGGATGATATGGTAAGATACAACTAAGATATGGTAAGAGACAACTATTACATAGCTGTCACATCCCACGGATCCAAGTGTTATAAGGGACGGATCCCTTTTGAAGGATCCGCCGGATCCGTGGGAGCCTTTCCTTGCTTGCCTATAAATAGCAGGCTTGGTATTTGATCTTGGCATCACTCATATAGCTTAAACACATATACTCATTCAGTACATATCTTACTAACATCATTCATAGTTGCATTTCACTTTGATCTTCCATTTTGTAGAAAGGAGATCAAGCATTCAAGGATCTACAGAACCGTAATCCTTTAGTTGCATTACTGTGTGATCTTATAGTTTGTTTCACACATCATATCTATCATTTGTAATCAGTGAGTGTGGTTAGTACTTTAGTCCTTAAAGTACAAAGAGTGTAGGGAGTGGTTGTACCCGTGTAAAGAACTCGACATCTAGCTTAGTGTCGGTAAAGTAAGTAGGCGACGTCAGGTTGGTTCTACCTTGTGAAAAGAACCCGGTGTTTAGCTTAGTACCGGAAAAGGAAGTAAGCGACGTGTAAAGGTTTTCTCCGCCTAGGAAAGGAGTTTGTTTCTTAGTGAAAGATAAACTCTCGAGTAGGAAACTCGGGGAGTGGAGTAGGGCAAGGAATAGAGTTCTTGTAGCCGAACCACTATAAACAACTGTGTCGTGTGGTTTGATCTTTCCTCTCTTTATCTTTTGTTTACATTGTGTGATTATTTATTTGTGATTGTTTCCTTTGAATTAACATATAGTAACAAAGCAAATAAAACTTTAAAAACGGTAAAAACTATTCAACCCCCCTTCTAGTTTTCCACACTTTTTGTTTGGGAACTGATCAATGGGTGCTACTAACTGGATGGGTTCTATGCCCGCAGCTAGGCCAAACCCTCTCTAAGAGGGTGTTTTTCAGTTTTTATACTTTTTTTTTCTTCTTATTTTGTCTTTTTGCTTTTTTTTTCTTTTTTTTTTTTAGGGTTGTACTAACCGGACCCTCCCTACTAGGGAGGGTTTGTACTTTTTGTCGTAAGTGGGAGTGACAGACACAACAACCCTCATTCTTTTTGTCTTTTGGTGGATCATCTCTCATTTTATTCAAACGAAGAGGCCACGTGTTGGAAGCCGATTGGAGAAGCTTATTGATAGTGGGATTGAGAGTGGTGGTGGAGCAGACCTTCACATGCCTCTTTGAATTATTTAAGGAGAGTGTGAGCCACTTGCTTCATAATATTGCAATTTGAAAGCCACATAAATAATAAAAGCCAAAAGCAAAAGAATCTTCACGCCTCATAATATTTGTTCTGTATTAATTAAATTAACAATACATTACTTATTTATGTTGTAAATAACTGTTTGTATCACTTGAATTAATTCTTTGGCCAGGTGGAACAAAATAATCCTTACTTTTGTCGCTGTCAGAGAGGAAAAAAATTATTTTTCGAAATAAAAAAAATTTAATTTCGAAATAAAAAAATTTAATTTCGAAATAAAAAAAAAATTAATTTCGAAATAAAAAAATTTAATTTCGAAATAAAAAAAATCAATTTCGAAATAAAGTAAGTTGTTGTTAAAAAAAATTTAATTTCGAAATAAAAAAAAAATTAATTTCGAAATAACGTGTTATTGTTTAATGTGTTAATTAAATAGAAACACGTCAGACGAATACATTGCAGTTGTTTAATGTGTTAACGTTAACGTGTACAAAAAAATAACACAAAATAAACATTACACAAAAATATATTAGAGTTAACTAAAAATAGTTTTATGTGTTAACATAGTTTTATTTTTTTATTTATTTTTATTATTATTTATTATTATTATTATTTATATATTAGAGTTAACTAAAAAAAATATATTAATTTCGAAATTAAAAAAAAATTATTTTTCGAAATAAAAAAAAATTCGGAAAAAAATTTCTAAAAAAATAAAAATTATTTGAAAAAAAAAATTAATTTCGATATGAAAAAAATTAATTTCGAAATAAATTAAGTTGTTGTTAAAAAAAATTAATTTGGAAATAAAAAAAATTTAATTTTGAAATTTTTTTTTAAGTAAGTTGTTAAAAAAAATTATTTTGTTTAATGTGTTAACGTTAACGTGTTATTGTTTAATGTGTTAACGTTAACGTGTTTGTGTTAATGTGTTAACATTGTAGTTGTTTAATGCGTTAACGTTAACGTGTACAAAAAAACAAACATTACACTCAAAATAAACATTACACTCAAAAATAACACATAAAATAATCATTACAAAAAAAAAAAAAAAAAAAAAAAAAAAAAATTTCAAATCGACAGAAGAAAAAAAAAATACTGAAAAGTAAAAAGGTACTAAAGTACAAAAAAGTACAAAAAAAAAAAAAAAAAAAAAAAAAAGATGGTACAATTGTACCTCCCTACTAGGTGGGGAGGGTTAGTATATCAATAATAGGGTGGGTCAGTATAGTGGTATGTGAGTTGCTTACCAACCTAGAAGTTGTGGATTCATGCCTTGCACGAGGCATCTGTGAGATATATTGTGTGATAAGTAGTATAGAGTGTGAAAAATTTGTCGTTTAAAAGAATGTTCATGATATCTTAATGAAATGAGATAAAGAAAAGAGGTATTTTCTAGGCTTTTTAGAGAGAGCAAACTTTATATTTAATCCCTTACCTTCATTTATAACATAAGTAACTAAATATAATTGAACTCTTATTTCCTTTCTGAAAAGGGAAAACATACTAATATCTAATGTTTTAAAAATCGGTTTTTTAATTGACCCGGCCGAGTCACCGGGTTACAGTTCATCCGGTTTAACCGGCGATTCAACCAGGTTTTCGCTCAAAACCGCCTTTCGGTCACTCGACCGGTTCACGGTTCAACCCGATTTTAAAACATTGTGTCATATATAATCTAAGTAATAAAATAATTGGTTTTAGCTTATAAAGTCTTCCGTTAAAAAGAAAAAAACATTCATATCTAATCTAATTAATAAAATGATTGGTTTTAGCTTTTAAAGTCTTCTCTTAAAAAGAAAAAAACATTCATATCTAATCTAACTAATAAAATGATTGGTTTTAGTTTTCGCAAATGATAAATGGGCTTAATTAAAGGGGCCTAAAATGCAATGTTTTAAAAACCGGAATTTTAATCGAACCGGTCAGTCATCCGGCACCGGTCGAACCGGCCGAACCGTTTTAAAAAAATCAAAAAAAAAAAAAAATCAAAACCGGTTGAACCGGACCGGTCGAACCGGAAAAACCGGCCGGTTCGAAACAGTGAACGGGACCTCTAAAAACCGGGGTTTAAAAAACCGGCCGACCAGCCGGACACTGGTCGAACCGGCCGGTTTTTAAAACACTGCTAAAATGTGACCTAATGCATAAACGACTTGTACAATTTTTTAAAGTCTTCCGTTAAAAAGAAAAGAAAAGGAAAAAAAAAAATTTAATGTCTTAAATCAATGAAACAACATTGAAGTCAATGTACGGTGACAAAATGGTCCCTACCCAATTTATGTCCTCACATGGTGGTCCTTCTTTCTGTAAAGAATTTTGACCATATCAACTATACGGTCTATACCTTTTTGTTTGGGAACTGATCAACGGGTGCTACTAACCGGACGGGTCTATGCCCGCAGCTAGGCCAAACCCTCTCTAAGAGGGTGTATTTTTTTTTCTTCAGTTTTTGTACTTTTTTTTTTTTTTTTCTTATTTTGTCTTTTTGTTGTTTTTATCTTTTTTTTTAGGGTTGTACTAACCGGACCCTCCCTACTAGGGAGGGTTTGTACTTTTTGTCGTGAGTGGGAGTGACAGACACAACAACCCTCATTCTTTTTGTCTTTTGCTGGATCATCTCTCATTTTATTCAAAAGAAGAGGCCACGTGTTGGAAGCCGATTGGAGAAGCTTATTGATAGTGGGATTGAGAGTGGTAGTGGAGCAGACCTTCACATGCCTCTTTGAATTATTTAAGGAGAGTGTGAGCCACTTGCTTCATAATATTGCAATTTGAAAGCCACAAAAATAATAAAAGCCAAAAGCAAAAGAATCTTCACGCCTCGTAATATTTGCTCTGTATTATTTAAATTAACAATACATTACTTATTTATGTTGTAAATAACTGTTTGTATCACTTGAATTAATTCTTTGGCCAGGTGGAACAAAATAATCCTTACTTGTGTCGCTGTCAGAGAGGAAAAAAATTATTTTTCGAAATAAAAAAAATTTAATTTCGAAATAAAAAAAATTTAATTTCGAAATAAAAAAATTTAATTTCGAAATAAAAAAAATCAATTTCGAAATAAAGTAAGTTGTTGTTAAAAAAAATTTAATTTCGAAATAAAAAAAATTTAATTTCGAAATAACGTGTTATTGTTTAATGTGTTAATTAAATAGAAACACGTCAGACGAATACATTGCAGTTGTTTAATGTGTTAACGTTAACGTGTACAAAAAAATAACACAAAATAAACATTACACAAAAATATATTAGAGTTAACTAAAAATAGTTTTATGTGTTAACATAGTTTTATTTTTTTATTTTTTATTATTATTATTATTTATATATTAGAATTAATTAAAAAATATATTAATTTCGAAATTAAAAAAAATATATTTTTCGAAATAAAAAAAAATTCAGAAAAAAATTTCTAAAAAAATAAAAATTATTTGAAAAAAAAATTTAATTTCGATATGAAAAAAATTAATTTCGAAATAAAGTAAGTTGTTGTTAAAAAAAATTAATTTGGAAATAAAAAAAAATTAATTTCGAAAAAAAAATTTAAAGTAAGTTGTTAAAAAAAAATTATTTTGTTTAATGTGTTAACGTTAACGTGTTATTGTTCAATGTGTTAACGTTAACGTGTTTGTGTTAATGTGTTAACATTGTAGTTGTTTAATGCGTTAACGTTAACGTGTACAAAAAAATAAACATTACACTAAAAAATAACACATAAAATAAACATTACAAAAAAAAAAAAAAAAAAAAAAAAAAGTACAAATCGACAGAAGTAAAAACAAAAATGTACTTAAAAGTACAAAGGTACAAAAAAGTACAAAAAAAAAAAAAAAAAAAAAAAAAGTACAATAGTACCTCCCTACTAGGTAGGGAGGGTTAGTATATCAATAATAGGGAGGGTCAGTATAGTGGTATGTGAGTTGCTTACCAACCTAGAAGTTGTGGATTCATGCCTTGCACGAGGCATCTGTGAGATATATTGTGTGATAAGTGGTATAGAGTGTGAAAATTTGTCGTTTAAAAGAATGTTCATGATATCTTAATGAAATGAGATAAAGAAAAGAGGTATTTTCTAGGCTTTTTAGAGAGAGCAAACTTTATATTTAATCCCTTACCTTCATTTATAACATAAGTAACTAAATATAATTGAACTCTTATTTCCTTTCTGAAAAGGGAAAACAAACTAATATCTAATGTTTTAAAAATCGGTTTTTTAATTGACCCGACCGAGTCATCGGGTTACGGTTCATCCGGTTTACCCGGCGATTCAACCAGGTTTTCGCTCAAAATCGCCTTCCGGTCACTCGACCGGTTCACGGTTCAACCCGATTTTAAAATATTGTGTCATATATAATCTAAGTTATAAAATGATTGGTTTTAGCTTATAAAGTCTTCCGTTAAAAAGAAAAAAACATTCATATCTAATCTAAGTAATAAAATGATTGGTGGTATGTGCTTAAACACATACTTTTATTTGACCAAAACCGGACCCAAATAGACCAAAAACTAACCATAAATGCCAAAGATATTGTGTTTTTGTGTTTATTTCTATGCATGTAACACCCTAACCCGACAAGGGTAAAGATATCACAATAATGGATTCATATCAGATCAAAACAGAACATACATCTACAGTAATACAACAATCTCCAAGGATTCCAAATGAAATACGGAATCTACAAGGTTACAATGAAACTTTCAAAACTAATTCTAAACATAATAACTTCAGTCCAACTCTAATCCAGAATAGCTACCAAGCCTTCTAAGTCCAGAGGTACACTCTCACTCATTCCCAGCTTCCTACTAAAACCTGCCGCAGGAAAAGAAATGCGGCTTAGCTACGAGAGCTCAGTGAACAGATATATAGATGACAGAAACAATAACAGATAACAATACAGAAGCAAATCCGAAATACAGATTATACAGATACAGGATCAAAGTGAAAGAATAGGAAAGGAGTAAGGATAAAAGAAAAGAATGAGAAAGGAATAATGTACAAACTAGGTTTAGGGAAATACAGAAATCCATCACGAGCCCAGAGATAACATATAATATCATAACAGATTAATCATATAATAATCCAGAGGGGATGCCTCTCAAATAACAGATAATATGAGGGGTGACCTCATGTATCAAATCGGAGTGATCAGCTCCCAGATATATGTGAAAGACGTGTATTGCACACACCATCAGTCACCAGAGATATATATAACAGACATATAACATAAACAGATACAGATAACAGATAACAGAGTCAGAACTAGGATGCATCCATGCGCCCCCTGTGGCCAGAAACTCCTTAACACACCAGATAAAATAAATCAGGGACGGGACAGGTCATCACTCTCCTGCCCTAAAGTCATGCCATCGGTGCATCAATGACATGGACATGAAACCCTCATGCCTAGTGATTGGCTCGGATATCAGACTGTGGTCAAGGTCAGATGTCATATAATAAACAGAGTCATATCTAAGGGTTCATGGCAGAAGGGTCATGTCAACAATTCAGATTAAGATAATAAGGTTTAAATCAGAGTTTATCAGATTAAGTTTAATATCAAAGCTTAAGTTCAGATTAAAAGGTTTATTTCCAATAGTCCAAAAGTATATCAAAGGTTAATGATTACAAAATTTATAGCAATAATCCATTTCATAAGTTTCTGTCAAAAGTTCATTTAAATCAATCCTTTAATAATGGTTTTCATTGAAATGATCTTTCAAAATAGTTTTCATAAAAATGGTCTTCCAAAACCTTTAGTAACTTCCATTTCAAGTGGTATAGCTTCTTTTTAAAATAGCTTTTAATAAAGGTTCAAAATCAATTAGGTTCAGATAAGGATTTAACAGGTTAAGGTTTATACCAAAATCAAATCAGAATTTACAACAGATATATCAGGTTAAGGTTCAGAACAAGGTTCATAGATCAGATTCAATTAAGACTCACAATTTCAGGGTTCAGAACAAGAGATCAATCAGAGTTCAGGAAAAAGGTTCAGAATACAAGAATCATAGCAGAGGTTCAAACAAAAGGTTCAAGACAAACAGATCACAACAAAGATTCACAACTGAAGGGAACATAGCAATGGTATAGGGAATCCTAATAAGGAAAATGAAATACTGAGAGAAAAGGGAAAGAAACATCCTTACTGAAATAGGGCAGAATATCTGTACCTTATTAGCACAGCAGAAATCAAACAGACAAACACAGAAATCAGATGATCAAGACTTCTCCTTCTTCACACCTAAGGAAGAGGAAGACATAATTACTAAAGTTCCTTATTCAGATTATTACTCTTTGTTTATCTCATCATTTTATGTACTTTCTATTTTTAGTAACTTTCCAGATTTAGTAAGTTTCCATAATTAGCAGGTTTCCCAGAATTAACATATATTATCATTTCAGATTAGGTTGAACCTTATTCAGAGATTATTATGGAATAACAGTACATTTTATCAAGTTACAGACGTTTAGGGTTTTAAATGACAATTTTACAAAGTTTAGGGTTTTAAATGTAACTTCATTAATTTCCAAGGTCATTAGTGAAATTACTTCAAGTTACAGAATTACATGCTCATTTTATTCAGAATTACATTTTATTCCCTTAAGTTTCACAATTTCAGAATACACCCTTTTAGTTTCATAATTTACAAAACCAACCTTATAATTACATATTTTACAAATTAAACCCTACAATATCCATATTTACCAACCAAACATATTATATTTCAAATTTATAGAATATACCATCAGAAGTTAGTACTTTACATATTTGACCCCTCAGAATTCAGAATTTACATATTTAGCCCTTTAAGTTTACAAAACATATATATTAAGTCATAATTTCATAACAATTACATAATTAGCCCAAAAATCCTCAAAATTACACAACAACCTTTTTATATCATTATTAACACAAAACAACTTCAGAATTTCAGATTTACACTTTTGGTCCCTCACTTTTAATTAATTCCAAATCGAAACCCTAATTTGCCAACAATTCATTATAATGCAATATTTACACTTAGGACCCAAAAGTTATATTTTTCCCCATTCCTACAGATGTATATGATCTTACAAAAATATCCCAGAAGTTTCAAAGTTGGCAAAACAGGTCCTTATACATTTTATTGCAAATCGGTAAGACTTTTTAGAAACAATTTCAAACCCTACTTTTCACCAATCATTGAACCATCATTAATTCATCATTAAAACACATTAAATGATCAGATATTCATCCAAGAATCCAAACCCTAGAGGCCACGATTTTTATTTTATTTGTTTTCTTAATTTTTCTAAAATCCGGTTTTATCAATAATTAACCACGTTAATTTTAGGCCTCCAAAAATCAAAACCATATTTTTCCCAGATCATATGACTCATAAGGAACCCACGAAAAATAGTGAACATGCCCAGAAAAATCGTTTAACATATATTACATATTTACGTACGTTTTAGACATTAAAATTACAACGACTTGATTTAGGCTATTATAATTCGATCTATCATTTTTCCCAGGTCTAATACATCATAAGAGGTCTAAATAAAATAGCCATCATGCCCAGAAATTCGGATTACATATTATTGTGATTTACATGTTTTATGACCATTATATTATCATACGCATAATTTAGCATGCATGGATCGATTTTCATATTTTATATGAGTTATATAACATCTAGAGATCACTGGAAAAATGCCATATTAATTTTAACACGTTTGGTTTAGTCGTAAGAATTATTACCTTGATTTAGAGCAATTCGACAAGAAATTAAGAACAAGAACGAACCAAGGAGAAAACGCAGCAACCCTTAATTTTCCTAGCTCCCTTGCACCTCCAATAACACCAGAAAAATCCTTGATCAAACCCAGAAGTCGTGTGCTTGATGTGGTCGAATTATTTAGATCGCTTAGGGTTTATGTGTTTAGTCGGTTTTATGTTTTGGAGAATAAAATAAAGGATTTGGTTTTACCTCTTGAAACCGACTTATGAGAGGGGCAAGATCAGAATTTTTGGCCCATCATATCAAGAATTACATTGGGTTGATTTTATTCAACATTTCCTTATTTTATTTACATATTATTTAATTAAAAGAAATAAAACATTATGTTTAGCTAAATTGTATAATTTTCGGATTTAATTAAATAAAGTGTATGATTATTTTTTTGAACATTTAAAATGATGAACATTGTCCCAGAGATTATTTTGTTTCAGATATAATTCGATTTCAGATGATTTGGAATTGTTTCGGAATTTTATAAGTTGTTTTATAAGGTTTTATATTATCAGGGGTAATTTGGTAATTTTACGCGTTATCTGAATTTCAGGTATTACAATGCAGGTACGGATATCATGAAAAAGGGACAAAATCAAACAAAATCCGAGAAAATGAGCACGAGACGTGGAAAAGAGAATTATAGAGCCGAAGCCGGGGAAAAATTCGTCAAAGATAATATTTTTGAAGAATGGCCCTTGGATTACTTCTACTTGGCATTATTGGTCCCTAGACTATCTTTGAAGAAATGGCAGCTATGGTCCCTACAATTTCCAAAATTACAACTTTTGTCCCTAAATTATTTATCCTAAACTCTACAAACTCCAACCGGATCCAAAGTTACCACAACTAAACTAAACCCAAAGCTAACCATTAAACCCACTATCCCTTAAAACCCCACCGGCCCAATTCATTAAATTACACCCATCCAACCCACAACCTTAACCCCGGCCCACATCTTAACAAAAAAAAACCCGACCCAAACTAATAATAAAACACTTCGGTCAAATCCCCAAATCAACTTCGGTCAAAATCCCTAAAACTAATTCCCCAACTCACCACTTCTTCATCTTCTTCCCTAAATTACCGCCCACTTAAACCTAATCCTTCCGCTAACCTCCCCATCACTTTCACCACCACTACAAGCCAAACCACCCACATGACCTTGTCTTGGTCCCCTCCCCTCCACCTCATCAATCCGAGGCACCAAAGAAGATCTTCAGTTCAAGATAAAAAGTTGTGGGGAGCACGTTTTGATCCAAGGGTCGACAAAGAAGCACAACCGCATCAAGGGAACACTCTCACACAACAAACACACTCAGATTCTAGGGTTTTTGTATTTTTAGTAGTATAAATATAGGCGGATAGTAGAGATTTTTTTTTCCTTTGTCCCACTTTTCATGTTTTAGAAAAGTTTTGACCACTTTAATTGTTTCAGTAGTATTAAGGTTTTATTTTAGTTTTTTTAGGTATTGTAATTTTATTTCTCAAGTTGTAATTTACTCTTTATTTTAATCTCAATATCAGTTTCATTTTTTTTTTGCTTATCTGCTTTTGTATCTGCTTATTGCTCTTTTTTTATTTATTTGCTTATTACTTGAATCTGTGCTTAATATAGTTTTATGGTATTTAGTAGCTAGTGTAAGTTAGTTTGGTAGTCTTGCCTTAGAAAAGCCTTAAGAAAACTAAATCAGTTAGAGTATAGGAAATGGATGACTGTTAAAGTCAGATGGGTCATATTGGATCATTATTGTTGATGTGCACTCTCCTTTAGTTTGATTTTGATGTAGGTTATTTATTTGTGCTGCTTTTAGAAGTATCTTAGCTGTTTATAAAGATCATAGGGTTTTAAATTGATATTGTGAAGTTTAGTATGGAAACTGTTGAGTTAAGATATAAATCAGTTTAAGCCTTTCAAATCTCTTTTTGGGGTGACTTTTAAGTAAGATTTAGTGCACCACTTATGACTTTCAAGAGCTGCTAGGATCTCACTCAGTATGGAATTAATCTAGTTCAAATCTGCATAGCCCCTAAAAATGTTTGCAAAAAAAAAAAAAAAAAATTAGCAAACCTGGGACTCGAACCCAGGTCTGCTAGCACACAACAACACCACCTTACCAGTGTGCTCCAAGTTATGCTTGGGTTATGTTTGCCACATTTATTTCTTAAGCCTCATTTTCCTTCTAGCCTAGTTAAGCTGTTTTAGCTTATTTCTGCTTATTCAGTTTTGCTTTTTTCCAATTTTATTTTTCTCATCTTTTAATTAGTTCAAAGTTTATTCACAAAATTTTTCAGATTTTTAAAATTAGTGTTAGTATTTTTAGTAATTTAAATTAGTTTAAATGTTTTTAATTCATAAAAAATTATTAAAAAGTCAAAAAAATATTTTTCTTTTTTCAAAAATTTTCTTTTATCAGTTTTAATATAGGAAAATTATTTTCAAAATTTTAGGGCTTAGAATTTAGCATTTCACTTTTATTCGCGTTTTTAAATTACGTCGCGTTCCGTTTTTAAATTCAATTTTCGTTTTTAGGTTAAATGCTTAGTTTAATTGTTCCATTAGCTTAGTTTAATTAGTTTATCTTGTTTGTTATTTTAATATTAGTAGTGTAATCCAAAAACCAAAATCAATCACTCTTTTTCTCATTCACTACACGAATCACGTCCCGGGAACACAAATTCCATTCGATCTTCGTCGGGACAACGAACCTAGGGTTTTGCATATTTCCTTTGCAATTCTCCTTTTTGGGATATAAATTGTGTTAAATCAATTTTTGGCGCCGCTGCCGGGGAAGGTTGAAGTGAGTGCGTGATTCCGTTTTTCGATTCGTGTTTTGAAGACCCTTCCTCGTGGAGTTATCGTTTTCATTTGTAAATATTTTTTATAAAAACCCAAAAAGATTTTCTCTTCAAAATTTATTTTCCTTTTTCTTTTGTGATTTTCGATGTTTCTAAAATTTAAAAATCCAAAAATATTCTTCTCAATCCTCTTATCCGTTTAATTCTTTATCTCTATCCCTCTATCCGTTTAATTCCTCTTCTCTATGTCTTCATCTTACCATTATGGTTGCCAATGGTGTGGCGGTCCTCAAAATGGTGGGAATTGTCCCGGTTGTAGCATGGTGGAATCGGGAAACGGGTTTGTCTATGACCAAAATCCTTATTCCTACCATGAAACAACCGACTTTTTCAACCAGCCACCACACCATGAGATGGAAACATATTCCTGTGAATATTGTGGAGGTAGTCCTCACCCGGGTTTTGATTGTCAAACAGGGAACACGTTTGTCTATGAACAAGTTCCATGTAATCAAAATTTCGGTTATGACCACCATCCATATAATTCACCAAATCAGCCACAACAATATCAATGTTGTGAGAATTGTGGAGGTCCTCATAATGATTATCAATGTCAACCGTGGAATCAAAATTACTATGAACCTAATCCTTGCTATAGTACTCCCGGTTTTGACAATTTCCAACCTCCACAACACCATATGATTCAAACACCTTCTCAAACACTCAATCAAGAACTTCTCCATGAACTATTAGAGTCAGCAAAGAAATATAACCATGAACTTCTAGAGTTAACAAAAAGCTATAAGGCTTTGGTTAATAAACGTACCCCAGAAGATCCTCATCAGAAAACTTATGGAGAACTGCTAGCTGAAGAACAAGCAGCTAGAATAAGTTCCAATTATCGTCAAACTTTCGTTTGTGATGACGATGATGATGATGAGGATTTTATGTGGGGAGTTTGTGAAAATTCGTCAGAAATCACTCCCGTCCTACCTTCTAAGGAACCAGAGGACTCTCTCATAATGGGGGACGAGCATCTTAGCACTCTTCCTGAAAAGGAATCAGACGAATTCATAAAGTCTAGTGCTGAGAACCTTGTCCCAATCCCAAGTGAGTCCGAGGAAATATTTGACGGTGATTGTGATTTGCAATCTTGTGGAGATTCTCTCGACGTTTCCGAGGTTACTTCCGGAATTTTCTCTAACCCCCTCTTTGAATATAGTGACGAGTACACTTTTTGTGCCGTTAATCCACTTTTTGATGGGGTGTTAGAGGACGTTGAGGGCGAGGAGGATCTTCTTTCTAATCTTGATGAGCCCATACCGGAACTCACAGATTCTCCTCGTATTCTTGAATCTTCTCATGAGGAGTTCTCCGATGAACTCACTCATATCATACCTCCTCCGGAGTATGATTTCTATGATTTTGAAGAGGATCCTGACCCGGGGGGAGATGTACTCTATCATGAGAGTTTACTTGTCGATGATATCCTCCCGACCCTCCCGCCCGAGGTCTTTGTTGATTATGACCATATAAGGGGGGTAGAATTGTTAGACCCGTTTTCTGGGTATTGGGACCCCACCCTAGATGAAAATAGATTATGGCTTTATGTGATTGGCTAGTCAACATATGTTGTGTTTTAGTCAAACCCGATAGCCAATTAATAGTCAAAGTATGACTATGTAGTCATATAAAATGAGTTGAGTAACTAAAAGGGCCTAAGTTGCCATTGTGAGAAGTATGTTAAAAGTTAGTTGTGGCTTAATTTAGAAGGAATGGAACTTGAGTGGCCATTGTTGCCATCATCCCAAACTTGTACCTAACTAGATATCACTAGCTAGTTCTAGACATTTCTCTATTATTCTTGGGACTTTGAGAAGTCCGGTTTTAGTGAGATAAGAAAGGGAGGGAAAAGACTAGTGATGGCTTAGGAGGAAGAAGATGAAGACTCCATGATTATTGTCTTCTTTAGTAATGATCTTCCTCAAGTAAGTCTCCCCATTCTTGATGTTAGTTAAGTTATAGTTTAATGGGTTTTCATCATATGATCAAGATATGATCATATGATGATATGGGTTAGAAGATAATTATGTTTTGATGGGTTTGATAACCCTTGTTTATGTATTTGAGTATTATGTGATTAGGTTTTGATTATTGAATGATGATGATGATCGATGATGATGATGGTGATGGAAGCTTATGGTGATAATGATGTTCTTATTATTATGTAGCTTGGTTTGAGGTAAGTAAAATGATGATAGCATATGTTATATGGATTTCTTCATTATGTGTTATGTATGTTTATGTTGAGGAGATGAACTTGTGTTAAGCTTATGTGATGCCATGTTTATGGCTTATGTGACGAGATGCTGCCATGTTTATGGCTTATGTGTTGAGGCTTATGTGATGAATGGATGTTATGGAATATGTTGAGGTTATGTGCTAGATGAGGCTTGAGTAGTATGCTATGATGTAAGTGTTTATGTATATGATGCATCATGTGGATTGAAGTATGATTATATGTTATGATCGTTTTACTTACTAAGCGTTATCGCTTACGGTTTAGTTGTCTAACCGTTTTGTAGGTGCTTATGCTATGGCTTGGATTATGATTTGAGGATTGGATATGTAAGTGTAAGGTAGAATATAGAGCTTAGGTAGATACCGAGCTCTCGTGTGTAAGTTTGTACCCCCGCGAGTCAAGTAATGCTTTGAGATGAGTAAACAAGTGTTAGATTGTATATCAAGTGTTTTGTAATGAATTGGAAGTCATTGGTGGGTCTAAGCATGTTTTATGTATTTATGGTTCAAGTTAAAGGGGCGTTTGGTTTAGTTATAAATATACCCATTTTGGGAAGTGAACGGGTCAAATGTTAATGGAACATGTTTGATATGTTAAATGAATGATTTTGGTTAAGTTTGAGGTGTTGCGGAAGTCCTATGTGGCATATGTCATGAAATGGGTCAAAATGGGTTTTTAGTGGTGAAATTGCAGTTTTTGTTCTTGATGGCCTTCTTGACAGCGTCCCCTTTTAATCCTCCAAAAACCTTTCTGGCGCGTCAAGGTTTGACGGCGTCACGATGTTCTTGACGGCGTCACGGGCACTATTCCAGATTTTGGTAAACTTCGAAAAATCATATCTTATAATCCGTAAGTCGAAAAGGGTCGTATGACCTATCGTTTTGAATCTATTTGAGTCTACTTTCATTTAAAAATATTCTCAAGGTCTAAAAGTTTATAGGTTTTTGTCAATGGTCAAAAGAGTGACCAGATGTCCGTTTTAGTCAAGCGTTTCCGCGTCAAAAGTTTAAGTTTTTGGTATAAGCGGGCACGGGGTGTTACAAATTGGTATCAGAGCTTCGGTTTAAGCGAATTAGGTTTTCTTTAGGATTGCCTAGACTTAAACCACTCGTAGAAGCGTTATACGTAAGTGTTAGTTTGCGCGGAAACTAATTGCTATGTGTTAGACGGATTATGTCTTATGCTAGTTGAGCCTATTGATGATAGGTGATGTTTACTGGTAGTAGTGTTGTTGAGTATGAGATACAAGTCCATGGGGACTTGAGATGTGTAAGTGAATTGTTAGCCGTGCACCTCGGTTGGTGCCGGTGATTGTGTTGCTATTATGTGAATGTATGATAGAATTATAATTATAGAATGCGAGTAGCCATGTGATTCCTCCCGAACAGTCATCTTTATATCAGCCAACCACTTGTGAATGGTCAACCATACAAGTCAAACTATAAGGGAGAAAAATGCAATTTAAATCCGTGGGAGTTAAGTACATGAGTACAGAAAAGTGCATCCTCGGGTTGTTATGTCCCAACGAGGTGTGTAAAATGTAATATAACGAATGTGTGCTGAAATGATATGGAATATACAAAAACAGGAATCTGACTGACTAACACTGGAATGTGAATAGTAATAGCTCTGTCACAGCTATATCGTTAAGAAACGTGCAATCAGAAACCCTAAAATGTAAAAGGATTTACAAAGGATTTACAAACGTACGTTTAACTTAAATTAAACGTAAACGTATAAAAACAAAACAAAACAAACAATCTCAAAGAGGGAATTTGCATGCCTTAACGGCTTAAATGCAAATTAAATAAAAATAAAATAAATAACTATATTTACAAAGTTATTATTAATCTAAAAACCTAAAACGTAAGTTCTATCTAAAAAAAATGTCAAAGAAAACTAAAAACGCGCGAATTAATTAAAACTAACGTAAGTGCGCGAGTTAAAACGTGAATTTATTGAAATATTCACACTATGGATACAATTATATTTTTTATAGGTTCTATTAGACAAAAGAAAATTTTAGAAAAAAGATTTATATTTTTTTGATAATTATTTAATTAATTATGATTTATTTATTAATTTACAAATAAAAATACAAAATAAATACTAAACGTATTCTAAAAAATCTGAAATTTTTTATATAAATACTTTACAACATTACTGATCTAATAAAAATAATAATGACAAAATAGCTTATTCGGATAAGCTATAATAAACTAAAAAAAAGAAAATAAGCTAAACGAGAAAAAACAAGGTTAAATAGAAATGGGTTGCAAACAATAACAGAACTGGTGCTCCAGAGCAGATGAAAGGGGGTCAATGGTTGGATTGGGCTTGGGTTTTGTTGTGTTGGGTTGGATTTGGATTTAAGGATTAAAAAGGAATCCGTTTGGTTTTTTAGTAGTATAGCCCAAGGACTAATCTTGTAATTTCTGAAACTTGAGGGACCATATGTGATAAGCTTCCAATTTTCCTTCAAGGGACTAAACCTGCTAAGTTAGATAAACCAAAGGACCTTTATTGTTTTTATTACAATTTAAACACCCGGGGGACCTTTTATGACATTTTTCAAAGTTGAGGGGGTGAAATTGTAATTTTCCCAAAAATTATCAAAAGGTTCCAAATTGTCATTCATGAATAGTACAAGGGTGATATTTGATAAAACTCCATTTTAAAAAAAACACCCAGGGACTGATTTTGCCAATTTTGATACTTGAGGGGTAAAAGTTGCCAAGTTGTGTAAACTTTTATCCAGGGACTATTTGTGAATAAGTTTGAGTTCCCATGGACTTAAGTTGACTTTTCTATCATTTTGAGTTTTCAGGGACTAGTTTTTGCCATTTGCTGAGATTTCAGGGACTGAAAACGACAATTGTTGTGAAATTGATCATTTTTCACTTGTTTTTCAATCTTTTGTACCTGAATCACATAAAAACACATTTTCATGATATTTGTACCATTTTGTGAGTCATTTGTGTGTTTTTGGTCGTTTTGTGGGTTTAATCATTACTAAATATATGTGTATTTAGACACATATCAAATCCCCCACACTAAACTATTGCTAGTCCCTAGCAATCTTTTATTAAAAACTTAATGGATTTCAAAGACTCTTTACCAAAAGCCATCACTTCTGGAGTAGCCAATTGTTTCAGTTCAAGTAAGAACTTTGGTACAAATGATAACCAAATGATTTTGAGCAAACCATAAGCTGTAAACGGATTTGATTTGTCTTTACCAGAAGCCGTTTGCTTCTGGACTAGCCAACTCTTAGATAAATTATTAATATTATCTTTGGTGAGCTGATTACCAATTATGGTTTTTCCACTTGCCTTTACCACAAGCCATAACCTTGCGGGCTAGCCAACTCTTCACTTATAAAGATATAGTGAGTCGAATACCATACAATTTTGGGCAAATTGCAAGCCATAAACGGATTTGAGATATCTTTACCAAGAGCCGTTTGCTCCTGGATTAGCCAATCCTTATGTGGGTTAGACATGGTGGACTGATTACCATTTGTTGTGTTTAGTGCATAGCACTTCCACTAAAATTTTTTTTTAAAATTTGGCCATTTTGGGGGAAAAAGGGACTAAAATGGAACATTTTTGATGAAATTCGCCAGAATCCCCCCCCCCCACACTTGAACTGAATATTGTCCTCAATATTCAAAGTCCCGGCTATTATGCCGAATCCTTGAACGTAAAAAGATAACATTTCAAGCCAAGTGTGGTAAACACAACAGTTATTCTGTTTTTTGGTATATACAATTTTCATTTGGTTTTCAGATCTATATACAAAATGTGGGGCACACCCCCACACTTAGGTGGTAGAAAGGGGTAAGAAAAGTGAAACATGGGTGAAAACCCATGTTGAGCTACTGTTTTTGATTACCGAGTCACTAGCTTGACTCGACCTCGAATTAAGTTGTTCATGAGGAAGCTACTGTTTTTGATAACCGAGTCGCTAGCTTGACTCGGCCCCGAATTAAATGGTTCATGGGGAAATGATTGGTTGAGAATTCTGAGTGGGGACCACTCACAGAATTATGAATATATAGGGAAGGAGAATATTTTTGGATTTTTATCTTTTATATATATATACAAAGGAAAAGAAAATATTTTTGTGTTTTATATTGTTTTTGGAAGTGAAATATGATATTATATATAATATATACAAGGGATAGAAAACACAAATTCATTATACGCACCACACCTCCCCGGCAGCGGCGCCAAAATTTGATTCCTCCCGAACAGTCATCTTTATATCAGCCAACCACTTGTGAATGGTCAACCATACAAGTCAAACTATAAGGGAGAAAAATGCAATTTAAATCCGTGGGAGTTAAGTACATGAGTACAGAAAAGTGCATCCCCGGGTCGTTATGTCCCAACGAGGTGTGTAAAGTGTAATATAACGAATGTGTGCTGAAATGATATGGAATATACAAAAACAGGAATCTGACTGACTAACACTGGAATGTGAATAGTAATAGCTCTGTCACAGCTATATCGTTAAGAAACGTGCAATCAGAAACCCTAAAATGTAAAAGGATTTACAAAGGATTTACAAACGTACGTTTAACTTAAATTAAACGTAAACGTATAAAAACAAAACGGAATAAAACAAACATTCCCAAAGAGGGAATTTGCATGCCTTAACGGCTTAAATGCAAATTAAATAAAAATAAAATAAATAACTATATTTACAAAGTTATTATTAATCTAAAAACCTAAAACATAAGTTCTATCTAAAAAAAATGTCAAAGAAAACTAAAAACGCGCGAATTAATTAAAACTAACGTAAGTGCGCGAGTTAAAACGTGAATTTATTGAAATATTCACACTATGGATACAATTATATTTTTTATAGGTTCTATTAGACAAAAGAAAATTTTAGAAAAAAGATTTATATTTTTTTGATAATTATTTAATTAATTATGATTTATTTATTAATTTACAAATAAAAATACAAAATAAATACTAAACGTATTCTAAAAAATCTGAAATTTTTATATAAATACTTTACAACATTACTGATCTAATAAAAATAATAATGACAAAATAGCTTATTCGGATAAGCTATAATAAGCTAAAAAAAGAAAATAAGCTAAACGAGAAAAAACAAGGTTAAATAGAAATGGGTTGCAAACAATAACAGAACTGGTGCTCCAGAGCAGATGGAAGGGGGTCAATGGTTGGATTGGGCTTGGGTTTTGTTGTGTTGGGTTGGATTTGGATTTAAGGATTAAAAAGGAATCCGCTTGGTTTTTTAGTAGTATAGCCCAAGGACTAATCTTGTAATTTCTGAAACTTGAGGGACCATATGTGACAAGCTTCCAATTTTCCTTCAAGGGACTAAACCTGCTAAGTTAGATAAACCAAAGGACCTTTATTGTTTTTATTACAATTTAAACACCCGGGGGACCTTTTATGACATTTTTCAAAGTTGAGGGGGTGAAATTGTAATTTTCCCAAAAATTATCAAAAGGTTCCAAATTGTCATTCATGAATAGTACAAGGGTGATATTTGATAAAACTCCATTTTAAAAAAAACACCCAGGGACTGATTTTGCCAATTTTGATACTTGAGGGGTAAAAGTTGCCAAGTTGTGTAAACTTTTATCCAGGGACTATTTGTGAATAGGTTTGAGTTCCCATGGACTTAAGTTGACTTTTCTATCATTTTGAGTTTTCAGGGACTAGTTTTTTCCATTTGCTGAGATTTCAGGGACTGAAAACGACAATTGTTGTGAAATTGATCATTTTTCACTTGTTTTTCAATCTTTTGTACCTGAATCACATAAAAACACATTTTCATGATATTTGTACCATTTTGTGAGTCATTTGTGTGTTTTTGGTTGTTTTGTGGGTTTAATCAATACTAAATATATGTGTATTTAGACACATATCAAATCCCCCACACTAAACTATTGCTAGTCCCTAGCAATCTTTTATTAAAAACTTAATGGATTTCAAAGACTCTTTACCAAAAGCCATCACTTCTGGAGTAGCCAATTGTTTCAGTTCAAGTAAGAACTTTGGTACAAATGATAACCAAATGATTTTGAGCAAACCATAAGCTGTAAACGGATTTGATTTGTCTTTACCAGAAGCCGTTTGCTTCTGGACTAGCCAACTCTTAGATAAATTATTAATATTATCTTTGGTGAGCTGATTACCAATTATGGTTTTTCCACTTGCCTTTACCACAAGCCATAACCTTGCGGGCTAGCCAACTCTTCACTTATAAAGATATGGTGAGTCGAATACCATACAATTTTGGGCAAATTGCAAGCTATAAACGGATTTGAGATATCTTTACCAAGAGCCGTTTGCTCCTGGATTAGCCAATCCTTATGTGGGTTAGACATGGTGGACTGATTACCATTTGTTGTGTTTAGTGCATAGCACTTCCACTAAATTTTTTTTTTTTGAATTTGGCCATTTTGGGGAAAAAAGGGACTAAAATGGAACATTTTTGATGAAATTCGCCAGAATTTCCCCCCCCCCACACTTGAACTGAATATTGTCCTCAATATTCAAAGTCCCGGCTATTATGCCGAATCCTTGAACGTAAGTGAACTAAGGTTTGGGACGGGTTAGTAAGTGAACTAAGGTTTACGATGCCTTAGTTATGAGTTTGGCTATTTGCTTGCGGCTAGTTAGAATGTGAAGCTTAGACATAGATTGCTTGTGCAATGTGATATATGAGCCATAGGCTTTATGCTTTGATTTATGTTATGAATGTTTTAACACTTGTCGGATAAGTGTTGAGCGTTATGATATGATTTCATATATGATGTTAAGTGGTGTTGTTTATATGATGATAAGTCTATGGTAAGTTTATTGCATGTTTAAGCTTTAAGTAGTGTGCTTGAGAGCACGTTTGTATTGAAGTGTATGAGTTGAGATAGACGTATTAGAATGCATGTTATATGTGACCTAGTTGTGGTCGGTAAAGCTAAAAAGAAAACATTGATATGTGAAAAGAGTTAAGAAGCATGCTAATAATTTGAAAAAGCTTAAATGCTTAAAAAGATTTAGATAAGTAAGAAGCAGATAGCGAAGTATGTTTATAGCTTGAATGCTTAAAAGACGTATTGAGTCTAATTGTGATTTTTGTTTTGAAATAAATGAATAGATGCTTGAAGCATGATTTATTATATGCTAAACTAAAAGAGAAAGTTAAAGTGTAAAGTTAAGAAGTGATGAGAACATGTTACATATAAAACATGATAAATTGAAAAGTGCTAGTGATATATGGTAAAGTATGATGAGTCAAAGTGATGAATAAAATATAGATTGCGCTAGAAGTCATAGGTGACTCGAAGTGCGCTAGAAAGAATTGTAAAACATGAATGTGATCATGTTAATATATTTGAATATGTAAGATGAAATTAACGAAAGTGTTACAAAATAAACCTATGTAAGGTTTGTATGTATACAAGTTGAATAAACTAAATGAAGTGTCAGTATGAAGTAAGAATATGGTCAACAAGGGTTGACGGGTAATAGTAAGTGTGTGTTGTAAGAACACGTAGAGATGTGTAAGTTGTAATGAATAAGCATTGCATAAATTGTCTAAAATAAAAATGGCACATAATTAGTGTATGAGTCAACTTGGGGTTGACGGGCGAGAGATAAGTGGCATTGTGAAAATGCGATGATAATAAATGTGCAAGTGTTATATAGAAACTTGCCTAGATGGTAGAAAGCGTGATAGTGAATGTTGAGATTGCGTAAGGCAATGAAAATTTAATATATGATAGTGTGTGCCTAATTATATAAGTGCATGAAAGATAAAATGAGTATACATGATGAGTAAAGATGATGAGACAGATATAGCTTGGATCCAATGCTCTAGTTTTGGCATCCTTTGGGATGGCCTAGCTTGCCTTTTTTGGCATGATGTATAGTTTGCCTTTTATGGCATGATTGTTAGCTTGCCTTCACCGGCATGGTTTGCCTATATCCTTGGCATGATGGTAAGGTGTCTTTATGACACGATGGTAAGGTGTCTTTATGACACGATGTAAGGTGTCTTGATGGCACGAGGTTAAGTTGCCTTTACGGCATAATGTTAAGTTGCCTTTATGGCATAATGTTAAGATGCCTTTACGGCATAATGTTAAGTTGCCTTTATGGCATAATGTTAAGATGCCTTTACGGCATGTTAATGCTTATGCATAATGTTAGATGCCTTTACGGCATAATGTTAAGATTGCCTTATGGCATGAAGGAAAGTTAGTGAGATTGGATCCAAGGCTAGTAAAGATGGAAAGTATAACAAGTACGAGTGTGATGTCGGAAGCGTATAAGTAGGATGGTTTATAGTTTCTTGATTTAAATGGATTGGGACGCCTTTTCATTTAAATGAAGAAATTGTAAATCACCGAACCATAAATTTGTATTTCTTGATTTACATAGATCGGGACGCCTTTTTATGTAAATGAAGAGTTACAAATAAGTGGGCTTATGTGTAGCCGATGTGACATGAGTACGGATAGTGATATGAGAAAGTAAAAAATTAAAATAAGTTAGACGTCATAAGAAAAGATAAATATGAATAAAACTTATAGCGGCGATAAGGTAATATGTGAAACCTTAAGTTAGACGTCTAAATTGAATTATGTTTTAATTTGATAAGTAAATTTGTGAGCATTTCTAGAATTTGATAAGAAAGTTTGCTTAAGTGTTGTGTGTAAGAAAATTTGAAGGTGCTGTTTGTATAGTGCTTTGTGTATTTTAAGATAAGTTGCCGGTTTGTGGCATAGATGCGCATTTTGTGTTATGTGTTATGTGAGATTGGCCGGTATATGATGTTAAGTGATGGTTAGTGCATGGGCGTATGTTGTGTTTATAGTAATGAAGTTTGACTCATATAGAGTCGAAGTAGTAGATTTTCCATGTGACAAGTAGTCATAGTTGGAAATTTTAGACAAGTTTATGATGAGAAGTGTGTTTATAGTAGATTATGAGTTATGATTATGTATAGTAAGCGTAGAATTTGCATGATCATTTAGATCGTTGCAATGATTTAGCTTTGAAAGCATGAGTATAAGAGCATGTATATGTCGTGAAATTAGTTTTGGATAGATTTAGACGAGAGATTTCGGGGACGAAATCTATATAAGGGGGGTAGAATTGTTAGACCCGTTTCCCGGGTATTGGGACCCCACCCTAGATGAAA
Organism: Artemisia tridentata subsp. tridentata; assembly: GCA_021014915.2. Taxonomy (NCBI): domain Eukaryota; kingdom Viridiplantae; phylum Streptophyta; class Magnoliopsida; order Asterales; family Asteraceae; genus Artemisia; species Artemisia tridentata. The sequence goes on from CP139505.1 coordinate 366,749,562, forward strand.
ATAGATTATGGCTTTATGTGATTGGCTAGTCAACATATGTTGTGTTTTAGTCAAACCCGATAGCCAATTAATAGTCAAAGTATGACTATGTAGTCATATAAAATGAGTTGAGTAACTAAAAGGGCCTAAGTTGCCATTGTGAGAAGTATGTTAAAAGTTAGTTGTGGCTTAATTAGAAGGAATGGAACTTGAGTGGTCATTGTTGCCATCATCCCAAACTTGTACCTAACTAGATATATCTAGCTAGTTCTAGACATTTCTCTATTATTCTTGGGACTTTGAGAAGTCCGGTTTTAGTGAGATAAGAAAGGGAGGGAAAAGACTAGTGATGGCTTAGGAGGAAGAAGATGAAGACTCCATGATTATTGTCTTCTTTAGTAATGATCTTCCTCAAGTAAGTCTCCCCATTCTTGATGTTAGTTAAGTTATAGTTTAATGGGTTTTCATCATATGATCAAGATATGATCATATGATGATATGGGTTAGAAGATAATTATGTTTTGATGGGTTTGATAACCCTTGTTTATGTATTTGAGTATTATGTGATTAGGTTTTGATTATTGAATGATGATGATGATCGATGATGATGATGGTGATGGAAGCTTATGGTGATAATGATGTTCTTATTATTATGTAGCTTGGTTTGAGGTAAGTAAAATGCTGATAGCATATGTTATATGGATTTCTTCATTATGTGTTATTTATGTTTATGTTGAGGAGATGAACTTGTGTTAAGCTTATGTGATGCCATGTTTATGGCTTATGTGACGAGATGATGCCATGTTTATGGCTTATGTGTTGAGGCTTATGTGATGAATGGATGTTATGGAATATGTTGAGGTTATGTGCTAGATGAGGCTTGAGTAGTATGCTATGATGTAAGTGTTTATGTATATGATGCATCATGTGGATTGAAGTATGATTATATGTTATGATCGTTTTACTTACTAAGCGTTATCGCTTACGGTTTAGTTGTCTAACCGTTTTGTAGGTGCTTATGCTATGGCTTGGATTATGATTTGAGGATTGGATATGTAAGTGTAAGGTAGAATATAGAGCTTAGGTAGATACCGAGCTCTCGTGTGTAAGTTTGTACCCCCGCGAGTCAAGTAATGCTTTGAGATGAGTAAACAAGTGTTAGATTGTATATCAAGTGTTTTGTAATGAATTGGAAGTCATTTGGTGGGTCTAAGCATGTTTTATGTATTTATGGTTCAAGTTAAAGGGGCGTTTGGTTTAGTTGTAAATATACCCATTTTGGGTAGTGAACGGGTCAAATGTTAATGGAACATGTTTGATATGTTAAATGAATGATTTTGGTTAAGCTTGAGGTGTTGCGGAAGTCCTATGTGGCATATGTCATGAAATGGGTCAAAATGGGTTTTTAGTGGTGAAAATGCAGTTTTTGTTCTTGATGGCCTTCTTGACAGCGTCCCCTTTTAATCCTCCAAAAACCTTTCTGGCGCGTCAAGGTTTGACGGCGTCACGATGTTCTTGACGGCGTCACGGGCACTATTCCAGATTTTGGTAAACTTCGAAAAATCATATCTTATAATCCGTAAGTCGAAAAGGGTCGTATGACCTATCGTTTTGAAGCTATTTGAGTCTACTTTCATTTAAAAATAGTCTCAAGGTCTAAAAGTTTATAGGTTTTTGTCAATGGTCAAAAGAGTGACCAGATGTCCGTTTTAGTCAAGCGTTTCCGCGTCAAAAGTTTAAGTTTTTGGTATAAGCGGGCACGGGGTGTTACACATATGAGCTTCAATGTTGATATTCAAAATAAGAAAAATGGTACTTTTGATGATGAAGAATGGATCTTCATTGTGATTAAGATCCTTCTCCTTTTCTTCACCTACCCGGTGACTTCTCCTCTTATTCACTCCTTAGGGAGTGAAGACAAAATCTTTGACCCCGGCATTTCTCCTTCTTTTAAGCCGTGGGTATCTCATCGGAGTGGAACTTTCGTATGCTTCAATGTTTATCCAAACATCTTGAACGAAAGTCCGATTGAGATTTTCTTTTCCACCTGCTTCCCCAAGAACAAATGAATTCGGGGCGAGTCTAAGCTTTCCGACTCGATAAAAAACAAGCGCTTCGTGGGAGGCACCCCATGCTTATCCATCTATCTTCTTTCTATTTTCTTAATAAACGTGAGGAGGGCTACCTCTTCCATTTTTGTGTTTCGTGGTTGTTTGTGTATGTCCAGGTTTGCCCGATTGAAGACTCTCGTGCTCATGGTTCTGCCTTCTCTCCACTCGAGTTTCATCATTCGTTGCTCATCCGATATCCTTAATCTTATCGTTTTACGTTTATCTTTGGCATAATTAATAAACGGCCTTAGATTTATGTAGGAGAACCCTTACCTTTAAGACATTGAGGACAATATCTCGTTTTAGTCTGGGGGGGGGGTAATCTTTCGATTTGATTTTTGCCTTGCATTTTTGCCGTTTTCTCTCGCAACCCGTTTTTCCTCAAAATTTGAAAAAATCCAAAAAAATGAGAAAATTTTAAAATTTTTTGCAAAAATATAATAAATTTTGACATTTTGTTGACTTTCCGCTGGTGAGAGTAGGAATAAAATTCTGACTTGACCGGGCGTGTTGAGCCCTAGCTTGTCCCCTTAACCATTTATAATCTATAAGCTCGTGCTAGTCTTTTACACAAGGAGCTATAAAATGCGAATTCTTTTCAAGAGTTTGCAAGTTCCCGTATCGACTTTATATATGCATGGCTTGATTATAAGGCTAAGCATTCGCGGATCTTATTATTTAAGATTTTAAATTTGCGAAGAACGAGAAATGATAGAGTTTATTTAGAAGTTAGATGCTAAACGTGGAGTAGTTGGTCCTCTTTAGAGCTCATCAAAATTACCTGTGGCCTTTTTCTCCCGCAAAATTGTTTCACAATATATAACTGTAAGAATAATTAAAGATGTTAGGTTTTGCCGATGATTAGTTCTTAGTCTTCTTAAAAGAATTCTTGTTTTGAAAGTTGGGTACACATCAAGGTTCCTTAATAAATAAGTTTAATAATAATAAGTTAAGTGCTCTAAGCTACGGATTCGAGATCGGGCCTTGGATCCTTATTTCCGGAAGGCGTTTAGGTCTTGGCTACCCTCTTGCACCGGCCCTTGGACCTCTAGTTCAGGAATGTGTGAGGTCTTGGTCTAACCACCTTGGATCCTCATTTCAGGAATGTCTAGAGTCTGGGAACTCTCCGTTGTAACGGCCCTTGGATCCTTTATGCCGAAAAGTGTAAGGTCTTGGAATTAAACCGTGAAGGTCCGTCGTTTAGGGTACGCAAATGAAAAAAAAAAAAGAGTTAGTAAAAAAAAAAAAAAAAAAAAAAAAAAAAAAAAAAGTGATGAAAGAAAAATAGAAAAAGTCAAAAATATAAATAAAAGCCTTGATGTGGACCTCATTTTCAAAGCAACGGTTCTCGAGAGAAGATTGAAAACTACTTAGCGTCTTAACTTAGCATCTTTATCGGCACTAAAACTTATCAAAACGAGAATATGAAGAAATTCATTTCTCACAAAAATAAAATAAATAGAGGAAATTAGGAAAAATGGGAGCAAGAGGTAATTACACAAGTAACTTTCATGGGTAGTGTTGGCATCTAACTTGTAAATAGACAATGATTTCGTTTTTAAGCTTAGTTTGGGGACTCGTGAAAAATCAGGAACGACGAATTTTATCCGTATGGTCACTTCTTTATGAGTCGTGTTTCCTACTCGTTGATCCTAAAATTATCGTGAGATAATGATTGTCAACAAAGCCGTCACATGATTATGTGAAAAATACAAAAATAGAATAAAAGGAAAATCGGGGAGTTTTTAGAACTTAAGATTTCTTAATCTCTTTTGAAAATTTTGCTACTTCTCAAAGTTAGTAAAAAGAGATTGGAAATTTTTGGTTTCAAAAACGTGTTTTTATAACATTGCGTGAGGACACGTCAATTGGTTTTAGCTTTTAAAGTCTTCTCTTAAAAAGTAAAAAACATTCATATCTAATCTAACTAATAAAATGATTGGTTTTAGTTTTCGCAAATGATAAATAAGCTTAATTAAAGGGGCCTAAAATACGATGTTTTAAAAACCGGAATTTTAATCGAACCGGTCAGTCATCCGGCACCGGTCGAACCGGCCGAACCGTTTAAAAAAAATCAAAAAAAAAAAAAAAAAAAATTAAAACCGGTTGAACCGAAAAACCGCCGGTTCGAAACAGTGAACGGACCTCTGAAAAACCTTCGGGGTTTAAAAAACCGGCCGACCAGCCGGACACCGGTCGAACCGGCCGGTTCGAGCCGGTTTTTAAAACACTGCTAAAATGTGACCTAATGCATAAATGACTTGTACAGTTTTTTAAAGTCTTCCGTTAAAAAGAAAGGAAGAAAAAAAAATTAATGTCTTAAATCAACGAAACAACTTTGAAGTCAATGTACGGTGACAAAATGTTCCCTACCCAATTGATGTCCTCACGTGGTGGTCCTTCTTTCTGTAAAGAATTTTGACCATATCAACTATACGGTCTATACCTTTTTGTTTGGGAACTGATCAACGGGTGCTACTAACCGGACGGGTTCTATGCCCGCAGCTAGGCCAAACCCTCTCTAAGAGGGTGTTCTTTTTTCTTTTTCTTTTTTTCAGTTTTTGTACTTTTTTTTTTCTTATTTTGACTTTTTGCTGTTTTTTTCTTTTTTTTTTTGTCCCAAGTTTTTTGTCCCAGTTTTTTGACCCAAGTCTTTTTGCTGTTTTTTTCTTTTTTTTTTGTCCCAAGTTTTTTTTTCCAAGTGCAGATTGCACACAACTTTGTCTAAGTGCAGATTGCACACAAAACACAAAAGGCAACAAGTAACAATCTGAATATCATTTTTTTCCAAGTGCAGATTGCACACAAAAGGCAACAAGTAACAAAGGAAGGCTCGGATTAGAAAACATAATCGTCATCGCCTTATAGTCTCAAAATAATTAACTCACAAATATGTAGATTTTTAGTAGGCTCGGATTTAAAGGTTGCAAAGTGACAAAAATATCACTTTGCCATCCATTCGGTTTTTAGAAAACCATTCGTCATCGCCTTATAGTCTCAAAATAATTAACTTTTTGTCCAAGTGCAGATTCCACACAAGCAGATTAACAAGCACTAACAAAAGCAGGCTCAGATTTGAAAACGTAATCGTCATCGCCTTATAGTCTCAAATGGGTTTGTAGCACAAAAACAGAAGGCTCGTGATATACTAACCCTCCCTATAATTGATATTCCACACAATCAGACAATACACATGTTACACAAGTGAAACACAATACACATGTTACACAAGTCTCACAAAAGCCTGTAAGATTATCACAAGCTCAATAGTAAGATTCTCACAAGCTCAATAGTAAGATTCTCAAACTGCAGCTTTGCAAGATTCTCAAACTGCAACTTTGCTCTATTATAAACAAAGCAACTCTCAAGCACAAAGCAACTCTCAATCACAAACAAAGCAGTATCACAAGGTATCACAATCTGAGCTACAAACCACAAAAGGCAACAATCTCAGTAACAAACTCGCGAGTGAAACATCAGCCGCAAGTGAAACACAATCAGCTAGGTAGGGAGGGTTAGTATATCATTTATAGGGAGGGTCAGTATATCACGAACACACAAGCCGCAAGTGAAAGCCGCAAGTGAAACACAATCAGCTGCACAAACACACAAGCCGCAAGTGAAAGCCAAAAATGTCGAATTCACCATTTTACACACAAGAGGTAATAATAAATGATGAAGCGAAAAGTGTACCGCTTTTAGGGGGTCATTTAAGCCCTAAATCGTATTTATTTGATCAAATATTGCCCTAAATCGTTCCTTTTGTCATTTTAGGTACTTTGGAGAAGAAATCTGGAAAAGGAAGCATTTTGGACGTTTTTGGAGCATAAAAGTGAAGAAAACGACAAAGTCTCAAAATCGGCTAAAAAGTACCTTTGACGGCGTCAGGAATTTCCCCAGACGGCGTCATGGCTTGGCAAGAAAAAGGTGGATATGAAAATTACTCATGATAAGCCAGAGAATTTTGCATGAAAAATCTGACGGCGTCACCCTTTAATCTGATCAAGGTCGTCACGACTTAATTTAAAGAGGGACGGCGTCAAGCTTATTTCTGACGGCGTCGAGCTTTGATAAGCCAGAACGGATTTTGGAGGTCTAAAGAGGGACGGCGTCAGGAAGGCCATCCGGGAACCCTAAAAGCGGCGAGGTGACGGCGTCAGAATCTACAACGTGACGCCGTCAGCCCTTAATCTCAATATATAGTTTTGCAATTTTTTTGTCATTAGCGTGGAACTTTGTGTGTAACCTTTTGGGAGGAAACCCTAAGACGATTTTAGCAGCTTTTTCAAGGCTTTTTGCCTTGAGATCTTCCATGTTACATTGAAGATAAGTTATCAATTAATCATTCAATATGTCTATGTGTTGTTTGATTCTATCTTGTTCTTGTCTTTTGTTTAACATGCTAGGCTAGGTTTTCTTTGTGTTTGCTTAGATCTAATGAAACCTAACTATTGATTATTGATTATTAGTGTGTTATTAATTGTATTGGATGATTGTTCATCGATGTTAGGCTTAAGAAAACTGGCTAACTTCCTATTCGGTAACTTGCTTGAACGTCTTAAGAAACATGAACCAATGCGTACTAAGGTTTTTATGGTTGTATTTAATGCATGAGCGAATTCTAGTGATCCCATGTTAGGAGCTTCTTAGTCGGCTCGACATAGGAGTGAAGTAGGAGCTTATAGAGTTGGGGAAGTACGTACGCCACCCCACGATTGGTATTAAGGAATACACCCGTCATCCACGCAATTAATACACACTAATCAACCGGTAAAAGATAGTTAGGGAGTAAGGAAATCTAAGTAAACACATTTCTCTCCATATAAGTTTCACCACATTTTCATTTTCTGTTATTTTATTTTATTTGCATTCGTAGTAACTTGGGTTATTTGACTAGCAACTAATTCCGCCCACTCTTTCAAACCCGAGATTTTACTTGCTCTCTTAAAAAATTATAAAAACATAAAAAGAATCTTCTCTCACCCTTAGACCTATTAGAGTAGTTTTTCATACCTAACGAACACTATTCCCTGTGAAGAACGATCAATCCCCCGTACTTACCACTACACTATACTACATCGGTCAGGTACACTGCCTGGTGGGGTTGTAAGCCTCTTGAGATCCCTCGAGAGGTAAAACCTGTTGTAAGGTTGCAAAACCACGCATCAAGTTTTTGGCGCCGCTGCCGGGGAATAGTTATTGTTTAGGTTGAATTTTTATTTTATAGGTCTACTCACTAGATTCCTTTCTAGTGAGATTTTTATTTTATTTTTCTAGGTTTTCTTTAGTCTATCTTTTTTTCTTCGTTTCTTTGTTCGTAACCATTACCATCCGACATCATGGAAGGTGGTAATATCCTCGATCCCAACAACCCACCACAACAACCACCACCTCCTAGAGCCCGTACTTTAGGAGAGTACTCCCGTCCTAGCCACCATGGCTATCGAAACACCATTGAGCTCACTCAAGGAGCCAATGTCACTCCCTTGCGATCCGACACCATCCGGTTGGTGCAAAGCGGATGCGCATTCCATGGACTTCGTTCTGAAGATCCTAATAAACATCTCAAGGACTTTCTCAAAATCATTGATTCTATAGACCTTGATGTTGCCACTCGAGAGATGACCCGACTGCGTCTCTTTCAATTCTCTTTGCGGGACCAAGCTAGTTAATGGCTAGAGCATCAACCCGCAGGATCCATCACCTCTTGGGATGATCTCACCTCTCGTTTCCTTGCTCAGTTTTTCCCACCGGGAAGAACTACCAAGCTAAGGAATGATATCTTGATGTTCCAACAACGTCAAGGCGAAACCCTCTACGAGGCATGGACTCGATTCAAGGACTTACTCCAAAAAGTCCCTCACCATGGCATAGAACTTTGGCTCCAAGTCCAAATCTTCTATGACCATATCAATCTCTCCACGAGGCAAACCATTGACCAATCGGCCGGTGGTAAGCTACGTGATCTAAGTGCGGAACAATCATGGGCTCTCCTAGAAGATCTTGCTCTTTATGACAACGAAAGTTGGAGTGATCCCCGTGATTTGAATAAAACGGTCAAGGCAATATCCTTGCCTTCGAACAATTCAAGCACTTCCGACCGTAGGATCATAGAACTTGAAGACCAAGTCAAGTTTCTCATGAAATCCTACGAGGCTCCTAAACCTTCAAGCCAAGTGAACAAAATCACTTCTTCATGTGAATTATGTAGTGGTCCCCACGACACTCATGATTGCATGGAACTCCCCGAACAAGCTTTTGCGGACTACGCATCCTCGCGTACCGACGGAGCGGGAGACAAGTGGTACACTTTCAAACCCGAGCCAAACCCCTACGGTGATACATACAACCCCTCATGGAAAAATCACCCGAACCTTAGGTGGAAACAAAACCAAAACGCACAACAAACCAATTCTTCCAACCCACCTAATCGTTTCCAATCAAGCGGTTCCAACTCGAACCGTACTTTCAACAACAATCCTTCCGGCAATGGTAGTACCGATAACTTTGAAGGATTGATGTCTCAATTTATGGCATCTTAAGAAGCTCGTTTAGCCAAGTTTGAAGCCGATTTCAAACAAAAACAAAGCGAGATGACCAATAAGATTGACACCTTGTTGAAAGCCCTCAATGACCGAGAAATGGGAGCACTCCCTAGCAACACGGTCAAGAACCCGAAACTAAACGTCAACGCTATTTCATCGGTTTCGTCCCCTAGTTCTTGTCCACAATATTATTCGGTCAATTCCATGAGCACGTGTTTCAAACAAACCCAAGTCATAGTTGAAACACCTCCCACTCAAAACCTTGACGAAGAATTCAAGGAGCTCCACCTTGAAAGTCCGGTTATTGATGTGTTGGATGAGAAGAAGCTCAAGTTAGGCGAAAAAGGGACCGCCTTTGTTCAAAACAAGCTACCTAAGAAGTTAGATGATCCGGGCTTATTTGTTCTACCTTGCAAGATCGGTAATTCGGAGGCTTATGACACATTAGCCGATCTTGGATCAAGCCTTAACCTACTTCCGTTACCTCTCTACACCTCTCTAAAACTTGGAAAACTTGAAGAAACCGAGGTGATAATAGGCTTAGCGGATGGAAGTGTTGCTTACCCGGTTGGAGTAGTTAAGGACGTGTTAGTACACATTGGAAAACTAACCATTTTAGCCGATTTCCACGTCCTTGATATGGTTAGCGACCCTACATGCCCCTTGTTGATAGGTAGAGGATTTCTGGCGACCGCTAGTGCTATGATTGATTGTAAGGAATCTAAGATAGCGGTAGGAGAAGGTGATACTTGGTCAGTCTATGATGTTAAGAAACATGCCTATGATACTAGTGAGGAACCAACACCCCATTGGTTAGAATTAAATAGGAGACAATCTAGATATGGACCTTGGATCGATAGAGACTTCATAGGACCCCAACGCCCATTTTACCTAGAAGAGGACTTCGTGAACCGAACACATACGGTAGAGCAACTCTTGGCTAGGGACACTGAATTGGATCCATTTGAAGACCCTCTAGTTTTTAGGAAGATGATTGATTTCCTAGGAGTTTTGCCAATTAACCTAGGGATGAATAAGTGGAATTGTGAGGACGATGATCATAAGTGGGATTGGGACAAACCACCCAAAGATGGAGATGGGTCATGGCATATTAAGATGACATTGTATGACCCGGATGGAGAGAAGTTTGAAAAGATATATTGTACTAAGCGAACCAATAGGAAACTTCAATCCAAGCTTAACCCTAAAGACGTCCTCGATGACGAACTCACTTACATAGGGTAGAAGGACTTTGAGTCTAGCTACAAGACTCGTTAATAAAGAAAAGCGCTTCTTGGGAGGCAACCCAAGTTTTATTTGCTTTGTGTGTTTATTTGTTTGTTTGATTTTATTTGTTTCCGTATGTGTGTTTAATTTTTATTCTTATTGATTCATGTTCAAAAGTAAATTGTGAAAATGCTTTATCTTGTTTTTAATTTCGTCTTAACTACATATAAAGGTATTTTGCAAAAGTTAAGTGTAAGGGAAATCCAAACCGGTTTATTAGAACAAATGAACATGAATCGTAATAATATTAAATTAACATACATATTAGTATTTGTTTGAGTCAAATGCTTGTATCGAGTCATAATGATGTTTTGCAGGATTTCCAGGAAGTAAGGTATAGGTTTTTCCAAAAAATTTTCCGGAAACTTAACATGAGAATTCTGTCAGATCATTTCTGACGGCGTCAGGTTTAATTTTCTGAAATTTTTTTGAAAGTTTTGTTTTCATAAAAAGTTTTTATTAAATCTATAACTTATAATCTCCAGGAATCTGCAAAATTATCATTCCACAAGCATTATATCCTTATATATAGAGTTTATCTCGCCGATGTTATGCAGGTTTTCGTGTTTGTTTTCTCAGGTTTAACAGGTTATTTTGGACAAGGAAATGTTTGTTGGATCAAGCTTATGGCGATGCATTAGTCATGGAGCTTCAACATTACCTTGGAAGAAGATCTAACCATGTTGCCACATTATCCACCGAGCGAATCAGGGGAGTATTTGATTTCATTCTTTTACCTTATTACTTTTACATCTTGTTATTTGAACATTAGGGACAATGTTCATCTTAAGTGTAAGGGGGGGGGGGTAAAAGTACGATTAGAGAATGCTCTTACGCTTGATTTTTGTTTGTTTAATGGTAGATGTGTAATAAAACTGAGAGAAACACCTGTTAGGGTAATTTTAGTGCCAAATTTAAAATTTTTTACAACATTTAGGAGTGAAACTTTGATCTTAATGAGCGTCTCACGGATAGGAGTTATATGACTAGCACAAAAACCGTACCACAAAAAAATTTTCCACCCCCAAATATGTGAGGTTCACCCCTAGAATTGGTAGGAAAAGCATTTATGCTATGATGTGTGTATCGGTAGCACTTAGATTCTAGAACTTGCGTTAGGACTATTCCGAGGCCACAAGTGAGACTACATTCGTGTAGTTAGATTTACTACATGATAAGAGGCATTAGGATTAACCCATTGTTTTACACCTGTGTTTTTGTTATAATTACGTTGGCTACATTGGTCAAGTAATTCTCCCACACCCTTTGCGTTGTACTCATTTTTAGTACACGATACCCCTAGTACACCCCTCAGAGCCTATCTTTTCGTTTCGACTTTAAGCATTTTACTTAAAGGAAGAATTTGTTACACCCCACTAAAATGTACACCCAAATCGCCTTAGCCTACCTTGTATGCACTCATTTTTAGTGCATTATTGTTACAACATTTGTTTAAACCCAAGTTAATTATCTAGTTGATTACATGGTTACTAAGTCGAGTCATATCCTTGTACATATTGTTTTGGGACGATTGGGACTCATGGGTAAAGTACTAGTGTAATGGAGTAATGGGGAAGAACATCATTTATTACCCCCATATGTGCTAAATATTTTTTTAAAAAAAAAGGTACTCCAAGTTTTTCAATTATCTTAATTCGAGTCATTAGAATAGTTATTTGTAAAGTTATGTAAAAGTTCAAGTGTAAGGGGAATGCAACGCCCCTATGATGTATTATTTTGGATGGTAGGGCAAGAGTGTAAAAAAAAAAAAAAAAAAAAAAAAAAATCAAGAAAAATACAAAAAAATGAGAAAAAGAAAAATAGAAAAAAAAAACATACGGACTACCATCCCGTTTCATTTTATGTTTGTTTTATGTTTTTTTTATTTTGTTTTTAGCTTAAGATTGAGTCGAGTCTTGGCTTAGCAACATTGTATAGTACATGTAATTGATCAAGATCTTTAACTCGCCACCAGTAAAATATCCCTTATCCAACAAAACCGTGTTTATCATATCCCTACACCTAACATTATAACCCATTTAAAAGCCCTCTTTGATAGTTTATCTTAGGTGCTTACGCCTAGTGGAGGAGGTTTTCGATCCTTTCCCAAGCCTATGGTAATCTATTTGCTATGACAGGTAGTGAGAGATATTATCCGTTTTCATTTATGAGATTTATTTTGATGGCACTTGAGAGATGTGAGTATCTAAACACTACTTGTGAGGTGCTAGTTTGTAATCTCCGTGCTTATTATGATTAAAGTGGAACGACTATTTGTTGTAATTACTTTTATATTAGTGTTAAATGACCCCTAACTTGTATTTTGATTAGAATAAAAGCGCATTTGCTTGAGGACAAGCAAATCTCAAGTGTAAGGGTATTTGATGAAGCGAAAAGTGTACCGCTTTTAGGGGGTCATTTAAGCCCTAAATCGTATTTATTTGATCAAATATTGCCCTAAATCGTTCCTTTTGTCATTTTAGGTACTTTGGAGAAGAAATCTGGAAAAGGAAGCATTTTGGACGTTTTTGGAGCATAAAAGTGAAGAAAACGACAAAGTCTCAAAATCGGCTAAAAAGTACCTTTGACGGCGTCAGGAATTTCCCCAGACGGCATCATGGCTTGGCAAGAAAAAGGTGGATATGAAAATTACTCATGATAAGCCAGAGAATTTTGCATGAAAAATCTGACGGCGTCACCCTTTAATCTGATCAAGGTCGTCACGACTTAATTTAAAGAGGGACGACATCAAGCTTATTTCTGACGGCGTCGAGCTTTGATAAGCCAGAACGGATTTTGGAGGTCTAAAGAGGGACGGTGTCAGGAAGGCCATCCGGGAACCCTAAAAGCGGCGAGGTGACGGCGTCAGAATCTACAACGTGACGCCGTCAGCCCTTAATCTCTATATATAGTTTTGCAATTTTTTTGTCATTAGTGTGGAACTTTGTGTGTAACCTTTTGGGAGGAAACCCTAAGACGATTTTAGCAGCTTTTTCAAGGCTTTTTGCCTTGAGATCTTCCATGTTACATTGAAGATAAGTTATCAATTAATCATTCAATATGTCTATGTGTTGTTTGATTCTATCTTGTTCTTGTCTTTTGTTTAACATGCTAGGCTAGGTTTTCTTTGTGTTTGCTTAGATCTAATGAAACCTAACTATTGATTATTGATTATTAGTGTGTTATTAATTGTATTGGATGATTGTTCATCGATGTTAGGCTTAAGAAAACTGGCTAACTTCCTATTCGGTAACTTGCTTGAACGTCTTAAGAAACATGAACCAATGCGTACTAAGGTTTTTATGGTTGTATTTAATGCATGAGCGAATTCTAGTGATCCCATGTTAGGAGCTTCTTAGCCGGCTCGACATAGGAGTGAAGTAGGAGCTTATAGAGTTGGGGAAGTACGTACGCCACCCCACGATTGGTATTAAGGAATACACCCGTCATCCACGCAATTAATACACACTAATCAACCGGTAAAAGATAGTTAGGGAGTAAGGAAATCTAAGTAAACACATTTCTCTCCATATAAGTTTCACCACATTTTCATTTTCTGTTATTTTATTTTATTTGCATTCGTAGTAACTTGGGTTAGTTGACTAGCAACTAATTCCGCCCACTCTTTCAAACCCGAGATTTTACTTGCTCTCTTAAAAAATAATAAAAACATAAAAAGAATCTTCTCTCACCCTTAGACCTATTAGAGTAGTTTTTCATACCTAACGAACACTATTCCCTGTGGAGAACGATCAATCCCCCGTACTTACCACTACACTATACTACATCGGTCAGGTACACTGCCTGGTGGGGTTGTAAGCCTCTTGAGATCCCTCGAGAGGTAAAACCTGTTGTAAGGTTGCAAAACCACGCATCAATAAATTTTGCGCTTTTTCAATATTACATGTATAAAAAACATTCAAAAGACATCGAGATAACATTAGGCTCAGATTATAAGCAGTTTCACATAAGCAAGTTTTATCATATATGGCTGCAACATCAAAGGTTGCAAAATCAAGTTTATTTTGCCATCCATTCGGAAATGCCACGCCAAAATCAAGTTTTTTTTTAAATCATCATCGCCGTATCTCGGTGTTTTTAAAAAAAAAACCAAGTTTGAAATCTGCTTAAAATAACAATAATTAACTTTTTGTCCAAGTGCAGATTCCACACAAGCAGCTAACAAAAGCAGGCTCAGATTTGAAAACGTAATCGTCATCGCCTTTTTTTTTTTTTTTTTTTTTTAAAAAAAAAAAAAAAAAAAAAAAACAATACACATGTTACACAAGTGAAACACAAACACATGTTACACAAGTCTCACAAAAGCCTATAAGATTATCACAAGCTCAATATTTAAGATTCTACAAGCTCAATAGTAAGATTCTCAAACTGCAGCTTTGCCAATTATAAACAAAGCAACTCCAAGCCAAAGCAACTCTCAAGCACAAAGCAACTCTCAATCACAAACAAAGCAGTATCACAAGGTATCACAATCTGAGCTACAAACCACAAAAGGCAACAATCTCAGTAACAAACTCGCGAGTGAAACACAAGCCCGCAAGTGAAAGCCGCAAGTGAAACACAATCACTAGTAGGAGGGTTAGTATATCATTTATAGGAGGGTCAGTATATCACGAACACACAAGCCGTAAGTGAAAGCCGCAAGTGAAACACAATCAGCTGCACAAACCACAAGCCGCAATGTGAAAGCCAAAAATCGTCGAATTCACCATTTTACACACAAGAGGTAATAATAAATTTTGCGCTTTTTCAATATTACATGTATAAAAAAACATTAAAAAGACATCGAGATAACATTAGGCTCAGATTATAAGCAGTTTCACATAAGCAAGTTTTATCATATATGGCTGCAACATCAAAGGTTGCAAAATCAAGTTTATTTTTCCGTCCATTCGGAAATGCCACGCCAAAATCAAGTTTTTTTTTTAAATCATCATCGCCGTATCTCGGTGTTTTTGTAAAAAAAAAAACCAAGTTTCAAATCTGCTTAAAATAACAATAATTAACTTTTTGTCCAAGTGCAGATTCCACACAAGCAGCTAACAAAAGCAGGCTCAGATTTGAAAACGTAATCGTCATCGCCTTATAGTCTCAAATGGGTTTGTAGCACAAAAACAGAAGGCTCGTGATATACTAACCCTCCCTATAATTGATATTCCACACAATTAGACAATACACATGTTACACAAGTTTCACACAAGTGAAACACAATACACATGTTACACAAGTCTCACAAAAGCCTATAAGATTATCACAAGCTCAATAGTAAGATTCTCACAAGCTCAATAGTAAGATTCTCAAACTGCAGCTTTGCTCTATTATAAACAAAGCAACTCTCAAGCACAAAGCAACTCTCAAGCACAAAGCAACTCTCAATCACAAACAAAGCAGTATCACAAGGTATCACAATCTGAGCTACAAAGCCACAAAAGGCAACAATCTCAGTAACAAACTCGCGAGTGAAACACAAGCCGCAAGTGAAAGCCGCAAGTGAAACACAATCAGCTAGGTAGGGAGGGTTAGTATATCATTTATAGGGAGGGTCAGTATATCACGAACACACAAGCCGCAAGTGAAAGCCGCAAGTGAAACACAATCAGCTGCACAAACACACAAGCCGCAAGTGAAAGCCAAAAATGTCGAATTCACCATTTTACACACAAGAGGTAATAATAAATTTTGCGCTTTTTCAATATTACATGTATAAAAAACATTAAAAAGACATCGAGATAACATTAGGCTCAGATTATAAGCAGTTTCACATAAGCAAGTTTTATCATATATGGCTGCAACATCAAAGGTTGCAAAATCAAGTTTATTTTGCCGTCCATTCGGAAATGCCACGCCAAAATCAAGTTTTTTTTTTTTAAATCATCATCGCCGTATCTCGGTGTTTTTGTAAAAAAAAAAACCAAGTTTCAAATCTGCTTAAAATAACAATAATTAACTTTTTGTCCAAGTGCAGATTCCACACAAGCAGCTAACAAAAGCAGGCTCAGATTTGAAAACGTAATCGTCATCGCCTTATAGTCTCAAATGGGTTTGTAGCACAAAAACAGAAGGCTCGTGATATACTAACCCTCCCTATAATTGATATTCCACATAATTAGACAATACACATGTTACACAAGTTTCACACAAGTGAAACACAATACACATGTTACACAAGTCTCACAAAAGCCTATAAGATTATCACAAGCTCAATAGTAAGATTCTCACAAGCTCAATAGTAAGATTCTCAAACTGCAGCTTTGCTCTATTATAACAACATCAAGACAAGAACTCTCAAGCACAAAGCAACTCTCAATCACAAACAAAGCAGTATCACAAGGTATCACAATCTGAGCTACAACCACAAAAGGCAACAATCTCAGTAACAAACTCGCGAGTGAAACACAACGCAATGAAGCCGCAAGTGAAACACAATCAGCTAGGTAGGGAGGGTTAGTATATCATTTATAGGGAGGGTCAGTATATCACGAACACACAAGCCGTAAGTGAAAGCCGCAAGTGAAACACAATCAGCTGCACAAACACACAAGCCGCAAGTGAAAGCCAAAAATGTCGAATTCACCATTTTCACACAAGAGGTAATAATAAATTTTGCGCTTTTTCAATATTACATGTATAAAAAACATTAAAAAGACATCGAGATAACATTAGGCTCAGATTATAAGCAGTTTCACATAAGCAAGTTTTATCATATATGGCTGCAACATCAAAGGTTGCAAAATCAAGTTTATTTTTGCCGTCCATTCGGAAATGCCACGCCAAAATCAAGTTTTTTTTTTTAAATCATCATCGCCGTATCTCGGTGTTTTGTAAAAAAAAAAACCAAGTTTCAAATCTGCTTAAAATAACAATAATTAACTTTTTGTCCAAGTGCAGATTCCACACAAGCAGCTAACAAAAGCAGGCTCAGATTTGAAAACGTAATCGTCATCGCCTTATAGTCTCAAATGGGTTTGTAGCACAAAAACAGAGGCTCGTGATATACTAACCCTCCCTATAATTGATATTCCACATAATTAGACAATACACATGTTACACAAGTTTCACACAAGTGAAACACAATACACATGTTACACAAGTCTCACAAAAGCCTATAAGATTATCACAAGCTCAATAGTAAGATTCTCACAAGCTCAATAGTAAGATTCTCAAACTGCAGCTTTGCTCTATTATAAACAAAGAATCTCAAGCACAAAGCACTCTCAAGCACAAAGCAACTCTCAATCACAAACAAAGCAGTATCACAAGGTATCACAATCTGAGCTACAAGCCACAAAAGGCAACAATCTCAGTAACAAACTCGCGAGTGAAACACAAGCCCAAGTGAAACCCAAGTGAAACACAATCAGCTAGGTAGGGAGGGTTAGTATATCATTTATAGGGAGGGTCAGTATATCACGAACACACAAGCCGCAAGTGAAAGCCGCAAGTGAAACACAATCAGCTGCACAAACACACAAGCCGCAAGTGAAAGCCAAAAATGTCGAATTCACCATTTTGCACACAAGAGGTAATAATAAATTTTGCGCTTTTTCAATATTACATGTATAAAAAACATTAAAAAGACATCGAGATAACATTAGGCTCAGATTATAAGCAGTTTCACATAAGCAAGTTTTATCATATATGGCTGCAACATCAAAGGTTGCAAAATCAAGTTTATTTTGCCGTCCATTCGGAAATGCCACGCCAAAATCAAGGTTTTTTTTTTAAATCATCATCGCCGTATCTCGGTGTTTTTAAAAAAAAAACCAAGTTTCAAATCTGCTTAAAATAACAATAATTAACTTTTTGTCCAAGTGCAGATTCCACACAAGTAGCTAACAAAAGCAGGCTCAGATTTGAAAACGTAATCGTCATCGCCTTATAGTCTCAAATGGGTTTGTAGCACAAAAACAGAAGGCTCGTGATATACTAACCCTCCCTATAATTGATATTCCACACAATCAGACAATACACATGTTACACAAGTGAAACACAATACACATGTTACACAAGTCTCACAAAAGCCTGTAAGATTATCACAAGCTCAATAGTAAGATTCTCACAAGCTCAATAGTAAGATTCTCAAACTGCAGCTTTGCTCTATTATAAACAAAGCAACTCTCAAGCACAAAGCAACTCTCAATCACAAACAAAGCAGTATCACAAGGTATCACAATCTGAGCTACAAACCACAAAAGGCAACAATCTCAGTAACAAACTCGCGAGTGAAACACAAGCCGCAAGTGAAAGCCGCAAGTGAAACACAATCAGCTAGGTAGGGAGGGTTAGTATATCATTTATAGGGAGGGTCAGTATATCACGAACACACAAGCCGCAAGTGAAAGCCGCAAGTGAAACACAATCAGCTGCACAAACACACAAGCCGCAAGTGAAAGCCAAAAATGTCGAATTCACCATTTTACACACAAGAGGTAATAATAAATTTTGCGCTTTTTCAATATTACATGTATAAAAAACATTAAAAAGACATCGAGATAACATTAGGCTCAGATTATAAGCAGTTTCACATAAGCAAGTTTTATCATATATGGCTGCAACATCAAAGTTTGCAAAATCAAGTTTATTTTGCCGTCCATTCGGAAATGCCACGCCAAAATCAAGTTTTTTTTAAATCATCATCGCGGTATCTCGGTGTTTTTGTAAAAAGAAAAAAAGTTTCAAATCTGCTTAAAATAACAAACTGCTTATCAAGAAACTATCAGAATAAGCACAATAAGAACAATAATACCAGAATAATACCAGAATAAGCACAATAAGCACATAAGCACAATAAGCACAGAAGCACAATAAGGCTCAGATTATAAGCAGTTTCACATAAACAAGTTTTATCATATATGGCTGCAACATCAAAGGTTGCAAAATCAAGTTTATTTTGCCATCCATTCGGAAATGCCACGCCAAAATCAAGTTTTTTTTTTAAATCATCTTCGCCGTATCTCGGTGTTTTTTTAAAAAAAAAACCAAGTTTCAAATCTGCTTAAAATAACAAACTGCTTATCAAGAAACTATCAGAATAAGCACAATAAGCACAATAATTCCAGAATAATACCAGAATAAGCACAATAAGCACATAAGCACAATAAGCACATAAGCACATAAGCACAACAAGCACAATAAGCAGTTTCTAACAAAGGTTAATTGAAATATATCAATCTAATTTTGAAAAACCCTCAAGAAACCACCATCATATTTTTATCAAAAAAAAAATAGATCTAATAAACTTATAACGTATAACCACCATAAGCACATAAGCAGTTTCTTTCAATTACTTACTAAACTTATAACGTATAACCACCATCACCACAGAGAAACCACCATCATATTTTTAAAAATAACAAACCCTAATTTTTCAAAAATTAGGCGTTTTATAATAAACTTATAGATCTGATCAATTGCTTAATAAATCTTTCAATTAACAAAGGTTAATTGAAATATATCAATCTAAAAAATTGTATTTATACGAACGATTTTTTTTTTTTTTTTTTAAAAACGTCATCACAGAAGGAAAAAAATATATCTAACCTTCACAAAAAGATCTAACCATCACAAATATCCAACCATCTTTTTAGATCTAAAAAGATCTAACCATCACAAATATCCAACCATATTTTTAGTTCTAAAAAGATCTAACCATCACAAATATCCAACCATCTTTTTAGATCTAAAAAGATCTAAAAAATTAAAACCGCGTCTTATCTCTTAACCCTAAACCACTACCCAGCCCACAGAAACCCACCCACCCATCAAGAACATCACAAAACCACCATAAGGTGTAGGTTTGAGTGACATAGAATATTTCAGCCTTCTTCAGAAGGATGGGATGGGGGTGGGTTAGGGTTTGAGTGAGAGAGAGAAACGGTGAAAGTATTCAACGCAAGGACGAAAGTGAGTGGGTGGGAAGAGATAAGAGTGAGTGGGTGGGTTTCTGTGGGCTGGGTAGTGGTTTCGGGTTAGATAAGACGCGGTTTTAATTTTTTAATTTTTTTTTATTTCTTTGTATAAAAAAAAAGTTGTGTAAAAAAGTTATATAAGTTGTAAAAAAAGTTATAAATTTTTTTAATTTTTTTTTTAAGTTGTGTCTAAAAAGTTATATAAAAAAAAGTTATATAAGTTATAAAAAAAGTTATAAAAAAGTTTTAATTCTTTTTTTTATATATAAATGTTGTAAATGTAAGTTGTAAATGTTATAAATGTCATAAAATAATTATAAGTTATAAAAGTTATAAAATGTGTTAAAATTTGTAATGTATTTTCAGGAGTTCGGTTCTGACGAGCAACTAACGGATTGGGTGCAAAATATAGCTCGGGGGCTCGGTTTTGTCATTGTTAAAAAAAGAACTAAATCAGAAAAGGGTTATTTGTACGAAATCAATTATAGGTGTTCAAAGGGTGGGATTTATGAACCTGAAGGTACTGGAAAACGGCAAACCAGTACCTCTAAAACCGATTGTCCATTCAAATTGGTGGCGAAATATCATAGAACAAAATCTTTTTGGAGGTTGAGGGTGAAGGATGATAGTCATAATCATCCTTTTGCAGAGTCGTTGCATGGTTTCCCATATGCAATGCGATTAAAGGATGATGAGTTCGGTTTGGTCAAACAATTGTCAGTGTATAACGTACGACCACGTCATATACTTTCGACAATAAAGGATCATAATCCGGATAACGTGTCTAGCATTAGAACTATATATAACGCACAAAGTACGATCCGGGGAGCCATAGTAGGTGATAGAACTCCAATCCAAGTCCTTTACTCACATTTGCAGCATTCAGGGTATACATATTACGAGAGGGTAAATGACCTCACTAATGAGCTTGAGGAACTATTTTTTGTTCACCCCACGTCATATGCTTTATGGTGTACATTCTCTGAAATCATGCTAATGGACTCAACATACAATACCAATTTGTTCAAATTGCCATTTTTTGAAATTGTTGGATTAACTTCAACAAACAAAACATTTTCAATAGCGTTTTGTTTTTTGGACAAAGAAAAGGGGCCTAATTTTCAATGGGTATTGCAATGTGTGAAGCAGGTGATAGAGGAAAGATATTACCCGCGTGTTATCGTCACTGACAGAGATTTAGCGTTGGTTGGGGCATGCAGAGTAGAATTCCCGAACGCAAACAAATTACTCTGTCAGTGGCACATTAACCAAAACGTGCTTCTATATTGCAGAAATAGATGCAAGTCGCTAACGGAGTACGAGTCCATTAAACGAACATGGGATTGGATGGTTAAAGCTCCGACACGCGACATATTCATGCGTTATTATCAACACCTACAAGAGTTGTTGCTCGAACATGAAGGTACTCAATTATTAATTCATTGTTATTATTATTAAATAAATAAGAACTCGAATGACTTTTTGTTATTCATTGTTTTTCAGTTATTTCTTCGTATCTGCATAACTGGCTGCAAAATTACTCTGACATGTTTCTCGGGTGTATTACCGATCAATATCGCTCCTTCGGCCAGACAACAACATGCAGAGTTGAGGCTCAACACGCGTTGTTGAAATTATACTTGGGCAGCACACAGTCCAACTTAGACACGTTATTGAGTTCGATCGATAAGATTCTCATTTCGCAAGAGAACTACGATAAAGGAATCTTTTAACAGAAGCAAAAACGAGAAAATGCACAAATTTAATGTACCAATATTTCAAGAATTGTGGTATAAAGTTTCCAAACATGCTTTGGAACTCATTTTTGCTGAACTCCAACTGTCGATCGACGCCCAAGATTGTACTCATCAGTTGCGGTCAGTTTATGGCCTACCATGCTTTCATGAACTGCTTTACTATCAGATTCATGGTAAGTATATTAAATTTGTGACTATTAAGTTATTTTCCCCATTAATATCAGTAATTTATATAAGTCACTTTTAATGAATGCAGATATGGCCATTCCACTGGATAGGGTTGATATTTTTTGGAGAACCCTATCTGTTCCGTGGCCTAGTATCAACACTGAAGCTGGTCCTTCTCGTGAACCTGACGATGATCCTGATTGTGAAGCTGGTCCTTCTCGTGATCCTGACGATGATCCTGATTGTGAAGATGACATACAACAATTCAGGAGTGTTTTTGGCAAAATGTCGTCGTTTGTGAGAAAAAGTATGTTAAATAAGATGAGGGGGATATACAATCCGGAATCTGTTGATACACGTCAACCTGCTGTTCACAAAAGTACTCGTGGACGACCGAGCGCAAAGGACAAAAAGTCCCAGGCACCAAAAGTACCGGACTTGAATAAAGTACCAACCGTAGATCCAAGTCGAAGAAGCACAAATATAAGATCTACAAAAGTCCCGGACTTAAACAAGCAACCTGCGAGACATAGTTCTTACATGGGTCCTAGAGTTGAAAGAAGTCCCAGACACAGGTTATACGTTGGAAATACGGAGAGCGAGTATTTCATTAAGCAGCTTCCACAACTTTTCCGTCGATACATCACAAGTATCTATAATGTGGAAGGTGATGGAAATTGTGGGTTTCGGTGCGTTGCCCACGGTATTGGTCATCACCAAGGAAACTGGCTCAATGTCCGAAGGTGGTTATTGCAAGAGTTGGACATTAATCGTGAGTTTTACGTACGTATGTGGTCGCAAATGGACTATGACAATCTTCGGAGCAGAATAAACTGGTTACATGATAGTCCTTGTCCGGGAGCCAACTGGATGCTTATGCCAAACACGGGGTTGGTTATTGCCACAGTGATTAACCGGCCTGTTGTATTTATATCCGGGGGATGCAACACTACGTGTTTTCCGTTTTTTTCTGGTCCAGATTTATCACAAGGAACTGGCCCCCTTGTGATTGGCCGTGTGGGGAGTGGGGATTTTGGTCACTTCATTCATCTTACGCTAGATTAAAACTCACCATTTCCGACTATTCACCCACAATGGAGGTACCACAGACATGCCGCTGCATCCAGATGGGAAACATTGTATCACGATCAACTACAAATGCATAATGAGATTAGACAAACACAGAGATAGTACATGATTACTGATTTATGTTGTAAATAATTATAGAGACAAAACATTGTAAATGATTACTGATTTATGTTGTAAATAATTATACCGACAAAACATTGTGAATTATTACTGATTTATGTTGTAAATAATTGTCTGTATTATTTAAATTAACAATACATTACTGATTTATGTTGTAAATAACTGTTTGTATTATTTAAATTAATTTTTTGGCCAGATGGAACAAAATGATCCTTTCTTTTGTCGCTGTCAGAGAGGATTTATTATAGAGAGGATATCCCGTAAAAAAGCTAGTTATGGTCGACCGTATTACGCATGTCCTCTTTCAGTGGTAAGTAATCATACGTTTGCTTAGTTATGTAAATGATTTGTTTGTTAATAATACATTTCTTATTATTTTCTTAACATGTAACAGCCAGGAACAGATGACTATGGGTGTCGGTACTTTATGTGGAAGGATGCGTTTCAAAAGCTGCACTTTAGTCAAGTCTCTTCTTCAACGCAGTGCTCAAACTGCGTTGCTAAAGATAATAAAATTGACAGGCAAGCTTATAAGATTGACCAGCTTGAAACAAGAAACAAGATGTTAGTGGATCAAAACAAGATGTTGATGGCAAGAAATAAGACGCTCGAGGCATCACTGGAATTGGCAAGGAATCCTGAGGATCACGCATGTCAGTCGGGTGCAATGCTCCATGAGCTTTTAGATGACATTAATAATCTTCACATGTAGTAGGTGTTGTTATTAAATAATGTGTTATCGTTCTTGTTTAATTGAATAATAACAGTTGTTTTGTTTAATGTGTTAACGTTAACGTGTTATTGTTTAATGTGTTAATGTGTTAACGTTAACGTGTTTCTGTTAATGTGTTAACATTGTAGTTGTTTAATGCGTTAACGTTAACGTGTACAAAAAAAACAAACATTACACTCAAAAATAACACATAAAATAAACATTAAAAAAAAAAAAAAAGTACAAATCGACAAAAGTACAAGCAAAAAAAAGTACTAAAAAGTACAAAGGTACTAAAGTACTAAAAAGTACAAAAAAAAAAAAAAAAAAAAAAAAAAAAAAAAAAAAAAAAAAAAAAAGCACAAATGTACCTGAGCTACTAGGTAGGGAGGGTTAGTATATCAATTGTAGGGAGGGTCAGTATATCACAAGCCCTGATCAACACATTCGAAAATTTATTGAGACACTCCATTGTATGCGATAGTCAGTTGTACTTTAAGTATCATCTACTTTAATTGCTTGCATATTGAGTGTTCTAATAAATTTTTAGAGTGTGCCAATCACTTTCCTTTTTCTTTAGTAAGTGATTGTTACATTCTAAATTTTTATTAAGACACTCTACTGTAGAAACAGTGTGAAAAACTATTCTCTTGATATATGGATACATTAAATCTTACTCCTTTATAAAGCATTTAGGCATTTTCTAAATAGAAATACTTCAAAATTCAGTTTGCTTATTATAGAAATTCAATTTTAATTTTAAGACTTAGGCTGAACGCAATCCATCGCAAATAATCGGTCGGTCGCATCCAAGAACCCAAACCGACCGATACTAAACTCGGTCGCTTGGGATGCTCGTGGTCGGTCTCGATCGGTACAATGACCGAGTTTAAAGCTTGCATCATTCATCACAATTCCAACTAACCGTTGCATATTAAAAAAAAAAAAAAAAAACAAACAAAAACTTTTTCAACCTTATAAATACCCACATATAAACACACAATTTCAAACACAATTCAAACAACTTCTCATCCATATTCAAACAACATTTCTATCAATACCTTCAAACACATTTTTTTAATTATGTCTTCGTCTTACGAGCAATTATTCGGTTCTTCGTCTTTCGACGATGATGAAGTTCTGAGTGAGTTTCTTGAGTTCGGGAAGTATGCTTGGAACGCTTACCAAGCATTACAGCCAAAAGTTCCACGAAGGTACATACGCAGGGATCATGAGGGTCCTCATAATCGTTTAGTGGCGGCATACTTCTCCGAAAACCAGCAGTTCGACGAAAGAACATTCCGTCGGCGATTCCGAATGAGCCGAGAACTTTTCACAGAAATTGTTCGAGAGGTAACCGATTATTCTCCTTATTTTCAACAAACTCTTGATGCTATGGGCGTACCTAGTATTAGCCCATTGGTCAAGTGTACTGCGGCAATTCGTCAATTGAGATACGCGGCCGTTCCTGATTCTCTTGACGAGAACCTGGCAATAGCTGCAACAACATCTCGTGAATGTCTCCGTAAGTTTTGCACGGTTATCATGGAGTTATATGGTGCTGAGTATTTGCGAAAGCCTACGTATACTGACCTTGAAAGATTATATGCTCATCACGAGCATAAGCATGGGTTTTCTGGGATGATGAAAAGCATTGATTGTACAAGTTGGGAGTGGGAGAATTGCCCAAATGGTTTGAGAGGTCAATATGCTAGGGGTGATCCTGGGCCACATCCATTCATTTTATTGGAAGCTGTCGCTTCCCAAGATTTATGGATTTGGCATGCGTTCTTTGGTGTCTCCGGTATGAATAACGACGTAAACGTTTTACGTCATTCACCTGTTTTCAATGATATCAAATATGGGAGAGCACCAGACCTTGAATTCGAGGCTAACGATGTACAATATAAAAGGGGATATTATCTTACTGACGGGATATATCCACAATGGTCCGTTCTTATTAAGTCCATTTCAAATCCTCCCACTGGTGATGAAAAAAGAATATTCTACAAGAGGAAGCACGAAGCAGCAAGGAAAGATGTGGAACGGGCTTTTGGTGTGTTGAAGAAAAAGTGGAAAATGCTTAAAGTTCCGGCTCGAAGGCTACACAAAAAGGATCTCCAAGATATTATATATACATGTATCATATTACATAATATGATCATTCGACACAAGCAGCGAGCGATATGTCCTACATGGTTCGAAGATGAGGGCCATCAGGATCACGATCCCTTAAGAACGCATGAAGAATCGTTAGTAGTTACCCATGAGATTATTGACTCATCAACTCATCTAAACTTAAAATCTGATTTGATTGAACACATTTGGAGAAAGCGTAGAAATCAAGTCAATCATGGGAATGAAAATGAAGACGGTAGTGATGGTGACGATGAGGACGTCGGTGAAGAATTTTTGTAATTTTTTTTTTTTTTTTTTTTTTTTTTTTTTTTTTTTTTTTAATAATTTACTTAATGTTTTTAATGTTTAATTGAATAATATATGTAATGTTTTTATTATTAATGAATTTTAAGTTTTTTTTTTTTAAATGTTTGATTAAAAAAAAAATCAGTCATCGACTGTGGCAGGTCGGTTGCTTCTGGTCGCCAGAGAGAGAAAGCTGACGTGGCAGCCGATGACCCAGGTCGCTTGGGTCACTGACTGTGTCCAGCCCTTACAAGACAACAAGCGTAATGTACATTACTTTAATGCACTTATTTAAAAGACAAAATATGTACACTACTTTAATGCTATTATTGTAGTCAATGTTTTTAATGTAGTCAATTAATTAACTCGTCAATAAATATAATTAATGCAGTTATTAAAACACCAAATACATAAGAAATACAAATTATCAAGCATATTATACAACCAACTTAAACATAATTCCTGCATTAAATGTCACTAATACAAATAATAAAGAACATTATACAAATATTCAAGCCCGAACGGGCAACGGGCTAGAGCGCAAATGGCACGGGCCAAGCGGGGTCGAGCCCGAACGGGCACAGGCTAAACAGGCACGGGCCAAACGGGCTCATGTTATACGAATCGCTTTAAAAAAGTACAAAACAGGATCCCATACTGGAAACTAACAAGCTATACGGGCATGGGCCAAACGGGCTCATGTTATACAAATTGCCACCTCTAATATTTATTATCACAATCGTGTAATTTAAAATATTGTCATTAGTTAAGGAGTTGAAATACGTGATATGAAATTTTTGATATTCGTAAATTTATTGTCAAAAATAATATAATAAACTAAAATCCATGATTTACCAAAAATTTTTATTTCAAGATACCCGCCACCGTAACGTGCTGATACCTTGCTAATAATAAATTAAGTTAAGGGGCCGTTTGGTTTGTTGATAGGAATCACAATGGGTATCGAATTTGGTATGGATTGAAAGAAATAAAAATTGAATGATAGTATTAATGTTGTTTGTTTTATAAAATTTAATTGGGAATTGGTTTTTATTGAGGGCCCATTTTAATAATAAAAAAATATATTATATAGCATTAAGTAATAAAAAATAAAAAATAATAAATAATAAGAAGATAGAAAAGTTACACGTGTAACTATACTTATGACATATGTGTAAAAGTCAACATTCCTACTGAAAATGTCAGAAATACATGGAGAGATAGTGACTTTTGTCGAAACCCCTCTGTAAGGGTATTAATTACTGTTGTGTTACCCATTAACTCAAACCAAACAATTTTTTTTTCTTTGAAACCATTCCCTCAATCCCAATACCTCATAACAAACGGACCCTAAATGTATCTTTTGAATAATATATTTTAGAAACAATGCGAGAAATAAGCCGCACAAAAAATTCATATTCCAAAAAGCGGCATTTTAATTTTGGTTTCAAAATCTAGTCTTGTGCCACTCTCATATTGTGGGACTCCACTATATTTGTGACAAGTGTCTGAAGGGTATGCAGATGTTTTTTGTGCGACTGATTTGATATTTTATGCGATCATGATGTTTTTGTGTGACTGATGTGATATTTGATTAATGAGTTTTATTTGATATGAAAAAGGGTCGCCATGGGTTGACTTTTATTTTTGCTAGATTCACAGCTTAGTTTTGGTTGACTAGCAGCGGAATACTCCCTCCGTCCCAAAATAAATGTCCAGTTTGACTTTTTAGAGTCAAACTAGTTCAACTTTGACCTTAAATATCTTTTTTGTGTTATATAATAATTGATGAAAAAATTATACCATTGAAAAATACACTTAAAACTTAATCTATTCATATATTTTGTATCAAATATTATATAGCATCCACAAAAATAGTTATGGTCAAAGTTAAGCCAGTTTTGACACTTATTTTAGGACGGAGGTAGTATTTTTTTTGGTGCGACCATTTTGTCTTTTCGATAAAGACAAAACTACCTCCTAAAAATAAAAAGAATTCAAAAAAGCTGTTGTTTTTTGCGACTACCGTAGTAAAATTGTACGACTTACTTTTTTTAACCGACTTGTACTTGTTCTATAAGGAGGCGTGTAATTAGTTTTGAAATGTGTGTCTAATTACACATTCTTCAATTAAGCTTAACTGTTGACATAAGTAATGCCTAAAAACATTATTCATACTTATTCATATCTCTATGTTTTGATAATCACAAAATATAAACTCATTAAACATAAACTTATCAAATAAACAAGTATTTAGTTGTAAATATTCATTTCTACAACTTAATCACTTAAGGTATAAATAAACAAGTGATTAATGCATTATATGATCAAAGGAACATTTTCTTAATCACTAGATTTTTTATAAAATGTCAAAAACATTTTATATCTTTTAGAAAAACATTTTTGGTAATAAATAAAAAGGTTTAATTCATTATAACTTTATGAATTCAAATTTTCAAACAAAATCAGTAAAAATGTTCTAGAAAAACCTTCCCCACAAAAAGACAAAATTGGGCAACGGTTGGCTTGGGCGGCCCCCTTAATTTTGCTAGGCGGCCCCCTTAAAATTAAGGGGACCGCCCCCCTATTTAAGGGGGCCGGCTACACTCCAGTAGCTTTCCAGCTGTCCAGTTTTATGCCTATAAATATCAGCCTTCCCCTGGATTTTTTTCTCACCCTTTTGCACTAAAACTTTCTGTTGTAGATCTCATTTCTTATCTTCAAAAAACCTTTGATCATGTAATCTTAAGCATTGGTTTCCAAGTGATCCAAGCTTCCACCATCTAAGTGCAAAAGAAGAATACTTCTATCAATCAAGACTAGAAGTATTACAACTTAGTAGCATCTTGTTACTCAAGTTGTTTGTTTTGTATACTTGGTAAATCATTCATTCATTTGTGTAAAGTGTGTATATAAGGTGTAAACATAAGTGATTAGGTTAGTGTAGTGTGTAAGTAGCAAAGAAGTTGTATAAGAGGTTGTGGTGTAAAGAAGTAGTGTAGAAGCATAGTGAAGTTGTGAAGTAGTTGCGGTGTGAAGAAGTTGTGAAGCCGTAGCATAGAAGTCGCGAAGCCGTAAGGTAGAGGTCGTGAAGTCCTAGTGTTGAAGTCGTGAAGCCGTAGCATAGAAGCTGTGAAGCGGTCGTGTTGAAGTTGTGAAGTCCTAGTCGTGAAGTCCTTGTGTTGAAGTCGTGAAGCCGTAGCATAGAAGTTGTGAAGCGGTCGTGTTGAAGTTGTGAAGTCCTAGTCGTGAAGTCCTTGTGTTGAAGTCGTGAAGCCGTAGCATAGAAGTTGTGAAGCGGTCGTGTTGAAGTCGTGAAGTCCTAGAGTTCAAGTCGTGAAGCCGTTGTGAATAAGTCGTGAAGAAGTTGTGTTGTGAAGTTGTGAGATTGGTTCTAGCTATGATTAGAACTCGACATTTAGCTTTGTGTCGTTAAACCCGTGTAAGCCAAAGTCGTGTAAGGTTTTCTCCGCCATAAGGGAGCTTATTGAAGTTGTGAAGAAAACTCTCGAGCTAGGTGCTCGGGGAGTGGAGTAGGGCAAGGAAGGTGTTCTTGTAGCCGAACCACTATAAATCTCTCGTGTCTCGGTTAGATCTTTCCACCCCTTATTTATTTCTTTACTTACATCGTCATTACTTTCATACACATAGGCTTATATAATTGTTAGTATTACTTAGAGGTCGACTTCACATAAAGATCAATTTGAAACTCCATTCAAGAAACCAAAACTTTTATAATCAATTTAAAAGAATACATATATAACTAATAATAAGGTTCAAGTTTTATTTTTCATACAAACTTGAATCTAAGTGTTTTAAAAGTAAACAAAAGTTTTCATAATAAAATTAAAAAGACGTAAAACTATTCAACCCCCCCCCCTTCTAGTTTTCCACAATTGGTATCAGGAGCCACGTCAATCAAGATTTTTAAAATATACTTTATTTTAAAACTTGAATCGATCTATGGAATTCGAAAGATATTTAGAAGGGGAATCTATTTAAAAACCACCGCTTTTTGAAAACTATACTTTTCTTGAATGGAAAAATAAATTTGAAACTTATGTGAAATCGATTGATCTAGATCTTTGGCATGTCATTTCGATTGGTGATTTTGAAAATCAAACAAAAACGAATTTTGAAAGACAAACAAAAACGGATTTTGAAAGTCAAATTGATTATTTGAAAACAAAGAATGAAATAAATAATAAAGCTAAAATAATTATTTATAAAACCTTGCCGAAAGTTGAATATGAAAGAATATCCTTCTGTAAAACGGCAAATGATATTTGGAAAAATTTCTTAAACTTTCATCAAGAGAAATGTCAAGCCAAAGATGAGGATTTTGATCTTGTACATGAATTAGTTATCTTAGAAAATTTAATAGATAAACATTTAGATAAAATAGATACATGTGCTACTAGTTCAAATGTTGTTAATGAAGGTGTTAACGACGAAGACTACATGAATCAACTCCAAAGTGAACTCAATCCAAAATCATGGAGTGACACAGACGAAGGAGAAGATCATCATCCGACTCACCTATCATTCACACGTCGATCATCATCTGAGACATTATGAAGAAAAGCTAGGACGTGAGGTAAGTTCTCTTTTTAAATTTCATAAGTAATTACTTCATGCATATAATCTTATTAATGCCTTAGGATACGCTTAGTCTGATAGGTTGCTTTGCCTTTACACTTTAGTTATATTCGTTCTGTGGCTTAATGAACTAGAAACCCTTTAGTTAGCCCCCCTAAGTATTAGTAAACCAAGCAATCTTCATATTTGGTACTCTTCGATAGGTAAATTTAGGAACTTAATTTCTTCTAAAAAGAGAATGACTACTGGAGAATCTATTGACTAGAAACTCAATTTGACCTAACGGTTGAATTGCTTCTATGTGAAAAGTTGGGTGTGTGTAACCCGTAAAAACGGTCGTGTTTAGCCTGAATTGAGCACCACTAGTAATAGTCTCATACTCATTCTCCAACTTGAATACATTATTCTTCCTAAATATACATAACGATAGTTTACTGTTATGAACTTTGCTTTTCACTAGAGCTTTTCATTCCTAGATGTATGTCATCTTGCATATATAAAATTTCTAGATGTTTACTTGCTCCTATGTGATTTGACTGCATGCCTTCGTAATTATTTGTTTAGTTGTTGAATGCATTGTCATTATAATAGCTTTTGTTTTTCTCTAACTACTCTGATATAATGTATTTTTGTATTTAGTCATAATACATGCTTAAATGCCATAGGATATGTAGAAAGAGGTAGCATGTGACAATAGACTTAACCAATACCCTTGAGCATGAGATCTTTTATAAACCACTATTTTTAAACCTATAATTAATGGGACTTGTTTTTAAATTTGCAAAAACTTCACATTTTGGAAAAATGATATTTCAAAAGATTATGACACATTTCTATTAAACATGTTTCACCATCCTACCTTTCTTCCAAACTTGTGTCCATAATTACGTGTTTATCAAAAACCAAATATTGGAAAAATATGTTTTCTTTCCTCATAAAAACATTTTAAAATAAAGCCAAAACTATTTCATTAATATACTTTTCACATCCACATAAAACCTACTCGCAAACATTGTTGAATAATGCTAAAAACATTTATTTAAATCATGCATGGTGATCTCATATCTGTCATCTATATTTGTGTATGTGACATTTATAAGTGAACTAAATTTGAAAAACCATGATTTATCCACTAAGACCTCACTTGGTACAAGTCTAGAAGTCAATGCTATCACAACTCCCCGTTCCCTTGCACATAGATATTCATTAGGATTAATTAACTGACATCTTCCTAAATATGATACTATGAATTACTTGGTGCTATGTAGTGTTTTCTTGTCTAACATATATATGTTACATGCTAAATGAGTTGTTTGCATGCTAGATAATAATGTCTAATGAATATGCTTAGCATACATAAGTTATTAAATCCTAAATTGCCTCAAAAGAAGTTGGACTTGCTTGAAACTAAACCCAAAAACACAACCTTTTCTACAAATTTATGCCAAAAACCCATTTCCAGTAATCTGGAAGTCAGCAGATGGGCGGCCCCCTTAAAATTAAGGGGACCGGCCCCTATTTAAGGGGACCGGCCATCTGGAGTGACGGATTACTATTTTCTTTTTCAATTTCCAACCCATTTTATCCTATACTTCCCAAAATTCACAAACACATTTTGTCACAAACCACCCACCAAAATTTACCTTCCACAATCACATCATCACTACACCATAAATACCCAACTCCATCATAAATGCTCATCCATATCATCCATTCAAACATGTCATTATCTAACCACCCAAGATCCAAGCCTTCAAGAGTTGCTAAAATCTCAGTGAGGCCCATTTGGAGGAGGAAGCTTGACATTTGCCATAACCCAACAAATGATGTTGTTCAAACTCAACCAACACCTAAACCTCATCCTAATGAACCCTTTCACACACATAACCAATCATCCATATGTCCACCTTCATTCACTCATAATTACCCAAGTTCACAAATGTCTCCACCACCAAGAGTGTCACCACCACCTCCACCAAATAACAACCACTCTTCATCATCATCACCTTCCACTCAACACTTGAAGTTCATTGAAGAACTCAAGGAAGCCCATGAGCTTAATGCTCTCCTTGCTTTGCACCTTGCTCAAAGCAACTTAGACCCATCACCATCCATCTCACCATCATTACCATCATCACCACATCACTTGAGTCAAATTGAGAAACATGTCAACAATTGTCCTTGTTGCATCTTTCTCCAAAATCAAACCATCGCCTTAAATGAGCGTCTTACTTGGATTGAGTATCTTCTCACTAGATCTAATCCAACACCACCACTTGAACAACATCAAAACCCTCATTCAACATGGTCAAGTCCAAGCTCTCCACCTCCAATTCCTCCATCAACACTCTCTCCAACATCCATACACCCAAACTTACAACCCCATTAATCCAACATTTTTACCCCCTCTTTACCATCATCCATCCAAAATAATTCAAGTTTTTCATGTCTCAAGCAAGTCAAATGGATCTCTTAGGAAATTTAAAATTTTCTACTTATTGTATGCTATAAGCAAAATATGTGTTGTATCAATAATTATGTTTTTAACATAATTATTTTCAACTAATGAATGCTTTATTTCTTGTCTTTAATATATGATTGTTATGCTTATTGCTTGTATACTTGATATCATGATATATATACATGCTTGATGATTAATAACATGCTTATTCCATAATATGTTTTAAATGTATGCATGCGTATTTAACATGTTTATGCCACTATTTAATCATTCTTGATGTACATGATTTAAATGGAGCTTGCTGCAAAAACACCCTAAAAATGACCCTTTTCTGGAAATTTTTCAAATTTGGTCGCCTGGGAAAACACCAGATGGGCGGCCCCCTTAATTGCCTAGGCGGTCCCCTTAATTTTAAGGGGGGCCTACAATTAAGGGGACCGGCCATCTGGGCAGTAAAATTTACTGTTTTCTTTTGCATCTTGCGACCCCTTTTATCTAGCCCCAACTACCATTTCTCTTAAAGGACGAACTGGTATTGGAATTTTACCACAAAACCTCCAAACCTTACCTAAATCAACCATCACCTCCATCAAACACCCATTTTCATTCACCATGCTATAACCAAAATCATCCATCTCTAAGACATCCAAGAAACACAAAATTCTCATCATACCACCAAAACAACTCTTCATTGACTTAACCCAAGAAGACACCAAAACTCCATCATCACCACCTCAATGTTCATCCCCAAGTGCACCAAATGCACCATCAAAAACACCCTCCATTCATGGCACATCATCTTCATCCATACCTTCCACTTCATCCATCAATAACTACATCAACACACACCTATCATCACCACCATCAAGAGCATCAACTCCACCTCCTACTCAAGAACCTCCATTCACCCAACTTGTAATTTCCATATCACCAATAACACCTCTTGATGCTCATTTCTCATCATCACCAATACCACCACCATGCTTTCCCATCCCTTGGGCTTTACTTGAAGCCCATGGAGACAATTGCCTTTATTGCATCCACAACCGAACCATCATCTTTGGTCTTAGAGATGAGATACACTACATGTTTTCATCCCTTGAACACATGCTTAACAACCAACCTCCACCACAACTGATGAAGCGAAAAGTGTACCGCTTTTAAGGGGTCATTTAAGCCCTAAATCGTATTTATTTGATCAAATATTGCCCTAAATCGTTCCTTTTGTCATTTTAGGTACTTTTGAGGAGAAATCTGGAAAAGGAGGCATTTTGGACGTTTTTGGAGCATAAAAGTGAAGAAAACGACAAAGTCTCAAAATTGTGCTGGAAATTACCTTTGACGGCGTTCAGGATTTGTTCTGGACGGCGTCATGGCTTGGCAAAAGTGGTGGATGTGAAAATTACTCATGATAAGCCAGAGAAATTTGCATGGAATTCTGACGGCGTCACGCTTTAATGTGATCAAGGTCGTCACGGCTTAATTTAAAGAGGGACGGCGTCACCCCTAAGTCTGACGGCGTCAAGCCTTGATAAGCCAGAACGGATTTTGGAGAGCTAAAGAGGGACGACGTCAAGAAGGCCATCCGGGAACCCTAAAACGGCGAGGTGACGGCGTCACACTCCATAATGTGACGCCGTCATATCTGAAAGTCTATATATAGTTTTGCAATTTTTTGTCATTAGTGTGGAACTTATTGGGGAACTTTGTGTGTGAAAACCCTAAGACGATTTTAGCAGCTTCTTCAAAGCTTTTTGCCTTGAGATCTTCCATTTTACATTGAAGATAAGTTATCAATTAATCATTCAATATGTCTATGTGTTGTTTGATTCTATCTTGTTCTTGTCTTTTGTTTAACATGCTAGGCTAGATTTATCTTGTGTTTGCTTAGATCTAATGAAACCTAGCTATTGATTATTGGTTATTAGTGTGTTATTAGTTGTATTGGATGATTGTTCATCTATGTTAGGCTTAAGAAAACTGGCTAACTTCATATTCGGTAACTTGCTTGAACGTCTTAAGAAACATGAACCAATGCGTACTAAAGGTTTTTATGGTTGTATTTAATGCACAAGCGAATTCTAGTGATCCCATGTTAGGAGCTTCCTAGCCGGCTCGACATAGGAGTGAAGTAGGAGCTTGTAGAGTTGGGGAAGTACGTACGCCACCCCACGATTGGTATTAAGGAATACACCCGTCATCCACGCAATTAATACACACTAATCAACCGGTAAAAGATAGTTAGGGAGTAAGGAAATCTAAGTAAACACATTTCTCTCCACATAAGTTTTACCACCTTTTCATTTTCAGTTATTTTATTTTATTTGCATTTGTAGTAACTTGGGTTAGTTGACTAGCAACTAATTTCTCCCACTCTTTCAAACCCGAGATTTTACTTGCTTTCATAAAATTATAAAAACATAAAAAGAATCTTCTCTCACCCTTAGACCTATTAGAGTAGTTTTTCATACCTAACGAACACTATTCCCTGTGGAGAACGATCAATCCCCCGTACTTACCACTACACTATACTACATCGGTCAGGTACACTGCCTGGTGGGGTTGTAAGCCTCTTGAGATCCCTCGAGAGGTAAAACCTGTTGTAAGGTTGCAAAACCACGCATCAAGTTTTTGGCGCCGCTGCCGGGGAATAGTTATTGTTTAGGTTGAATTTTTATTTTATAGGTCTACTCACTAGATTCCTTTCTAGTGAGATTTTTATTTTCTTTTTCTAGGTTTTCTTTAGTCTATCTTATTTCTTTTGTATTTTTGTTTGTGACACCTTCTACCTTCCTCATGAGTAATAGTGATCGCTTGATCCCTGTTATTCGTATTTTCCGCCGTGCAAATTTCCAACTACCCGTTCTCGCCCCCATCATGGAAAACAACAACCTTTCACCCGACCACCACTTTGGTAACAATTCTGAGATGGAGGAGTCTGACCATGAGAATGAATATGTTAGTCCGTTTTACTACTCAGACTCCGATGAGGATGCCGGTAATGGAGAAGTAGTTAACGAGGAATGGGGAAAAGAGGAAATTGATCCCTTTAAGTATGTTGACCCTAGGACTAAGATCGAAAAGGATAGCCTCTTTAACATGCAATTTCCGTGTAAGATTGGTTATCATGATTTTTATGCTTATCTTAACTCATCTTTGCCTATGAACATTATCTCTCGCGCTAATTATAATAAAATCATGGTAGATGAGCTAGAATATCAAGGAAATATCATTGTTGCTAGGACTAAGCTACTACACGTATTCGTTGGAAGTTTTGTGTATTTGGTGGAATTTATGGTTATGGAAAACTTAGGAGAATTCATTGATAACAAATTAACCCAAGTCATTTTTGGAAAACCCTTCAAAAGGTTGACCAACCTTGACGAAAAACTTGTGGACGGGTTAATTACATTCTCGGATGGGGATGAAGATTTTACTTACCAAATGCCCCGAGCACATCCTAGGTTTAAAAACTACTCCATTGAATCTTGCAATAGACTTGTGCCTCTTGATTTGTTAAGTGAGAATGATAAGAGGAAGGGGCTCAAATATCCACATGAGAAAAACAAGAGATACTATCATGGATGTTTGGAGTTGAATGATGAATACAAGAAAGATGAGGCAACAATTAGATGGCTCACACTCGGATACGTGAGCATAAGCGACACTAGATGAGCCTTACTTTGAGTCTAGCTACAAGACTCGTTAATAAAGAAAAGCGCTTCTTGGGAGGCAACCCAAGTTTTATTTGCTTTGTGTGTTTATTTATTTATTTTGTTTGATTTTATTTGTTTCCGTATGTGTGTTTAAGTTTTATTATTATTGATTCATGTTAAAAACTAATTTGTGAAAATGCTTTATCTTGTTTTTAACTTCGTCTTAACTACATATGAAGGTATTTTGCAAAAGTTAAGTGTAAGGGAAATCTAAATCGGTTTATTAGAACACAAATGAACATGAATCGTAATAATAATAAATTAACATACATATTAGTGTTTGTTTGAGTCAAATGCTTGTATCGAGTCATAATGATGTTTTGCAGGATTTCCAGGAAGTAAGGTATAGGTTTTTCCAAAAATTTTCCGGAAACATAACATGAGAATTCTGTCAGATTATTTCTGACGGCGTCAGGATCTACAACCTGACGGCGTCAGGTTTAATTTTCTGAAAATTTTTGAAAGTTTTTTTTTCATAAAAAGTTTTTATTAAATCCCTAACTTATAATCTCCAGGAATCTGCAAAATAATCATTCCACAAGCATTATATCCTTATATATAGATTTTATCCCGCCGATGTTATGCAGGTTTTCGTGTTTGTTTTCTCAGGTTTAACAGGTTATTTTGGACAAGGAGATGTATGTGGAATCAAGCTATTGGTGATGCATTAGTCTTGGAGCTTTTACATTCTCTTGGAAGAAGATTTAACCATGTTACTTCATTATCCACCGAGCGAATCAGGGGAGTATTTGATTTCATTCTTTTACTTTATGCTTTTACATCTTGTTATTTGAACATTGGGGACAATGTTCATCTTAAGTGTAAGGGGGGTAAAAGTACGATTAGAGAATGCTATTACGCTTGATTTTTGTTTGTTTAATGGTAGATGTGTAATAAAACTGAGAGAAATACTTGTTAGGGCAATTTTAGTGCCAAATTTAAATTTTTTTACAACATTTAGGAGTGAAACTTTAGTTCTAATAAGCGTCTCATGGATAGGAATTATATGACTAGCACAAAAACCGTACCACTAAAAAATTTTCCACCCCCAAATATGTGAGGTTCGCCCCTAGAATTGGTAGGAAAAGCATTTATGCTATGATGTGTGTACCGGTAGCACTTAGATTCTAGAACTTGCGTTAGGACCATTCCGAGGCCACAAGTGAGACTACATTC
This sequence comes from Artemisia tridentata subsp. tridentata, assembly GCA_021014915.2. NCBI lineage: Eukaryota > Viridiplantae > Streptophyta > Magnoliopsida > Asterales > Asteraceae > Artemisia > Artemisia tridentata. The sequence continues at coordinate 366,787,635 of CP139505.1, forward strand.
GTGTAGTTAGATTTACTACATGATAAGAGGCATTAGGATAAACCCATTGTTTTACACCTGTGTTTTTGTTATAATTACATTGGCTACATTGGTCAAGTAATTCTCCCACACCCTTTGCGTTGTACTCATTTTTAGTACACGATACCCCTAGTACACCCCTCAGAGCCTATCTTTTCGTTTCGACCTTTAAGCATTTTACTTAAAGGAAGAATTTGTTACACCCCACTTAAATGTACACCCAAATCGCCTTAGCCTACCTTGTATGCACTCATCTTTAGTGCATTATTGTTACAACATTTGTTTAAACCCAAGTTAATTATCTAGTTGATTACATGGTTGCTAAGTCGAGTCATATCCTTGTACATATTGTTTTGGGACGATTGGGACTTATGGGTAAAGTACTAGTGTAATGGAGTAATGGGGAAGAACATCATTTATTACCCCCATATGTGCTAAATATTTTAAAAGTACTCCAAGTGTTTTGATTATCTTAATTCGAGTCATTAGAATAGTAATTTGTAAAGTTATGTAAAAGTTCAAGTGTAAGGGGAATGCAACGCCCCTATGATGTATTATTTTGGATGGTAGGGCAAGAGTGTATGAAAAAAAAAAAAAAAAAAAAAAAAAGTAGAAAAAAATCATACGGACTACCATCCCGTTTCATTTTATGTTTATTTTATGTTTTTGTTATTTTGTTTTTAGCTTAAGATTGAGTCGAGTCTTGGCTTAGCAACATTGTATAGTACATGTAATTAATCAAGATCTTTAACTCGCCACCAGTAAAATATCCCTTATCCAACAAAACCGTGTTTATCATATCCCTACACCTAACGTTATAACCCATTTAAAAGCCCTCTTTGATAGTTTATCTTAGGTGCTTACGCCTAGTGGAGGAGGTTTTCGATCCTTTCCCAAGCCTATGGTAATCTATTTGCTATGACAGGTAGTGAGAGATATTATCCGTTTTCATTTATGAGATTTATTTTGATGAGACTTGAGAGATGTGAGTATCTAAACACTACTTGTGAGGTGCTTGTTTGTAATCTCCGTGCTTATTATGATTAAAGTGGAACGACTATTTGTTGCAATTACTTTTATATTAGTGTTAAATGACCCCTAACTTGTATTTTGATTAGAATAAAAGCACATTTGCTTGAGGACAAGCAAATCTCAAGTGTAAGGGTATTTGATGAAGCGAAAAGTGTACCGCTTTAAAGGGGTCATTTAAGCCCTAAATCGTATTTATTTGATCAAATATTGCCCTAAATCGTTCTTTTTGTCATTTTAGGTACTTTTGAGGAGAAATCTGGAAAAGGAGGCATTTTGGACGTTTTTTGGAGCATAAAAGTGAAGAAAACGACAAAGTCTCAAAATTGTGCTGGAAATTACCTTTGACGGCGTCAGGATTTGTTCTGGACGGCGTCATGGCTTGGCAAAAGTGGTGGATGTGAAAATTACTCATGATAAGCCAGAGAAATTTGCATGGAATTCTGACGGCGTCACGCTTTAATGTGATCAAGGTCGTCATGGCTTAATTTAAAGAGGGACGGCGTCACCCCTAAGTCTGACGGCGTCAAGCCTTGATAAGCCAGAACGGATTTTGGAGAGCTAAAGAGGGACGACGTCAAGAAGGCCATCCGGGAACCCTAAAAGCGGCGAGGTGACGGCGTCACACTCCATAACGTGACGCCGTCATATCTGAAAGTCTATATATAGTTTTGCAATTTTTTGTCATTAGTGTGGAACTTGTTGGGGAACTTTTTGTGTGAAAACCCTAAGACGATTTTAGCAGCTTCTTCAAGGCTTTTTGCCTTGAGATCTTCCATGTTACATTGAAGATAAGTTATCAATTAATCATTCAATATGTCTATGTGTTGTTTGATTCTATCTTGTTCTTGTCTTTTGTTTAACATGCTAGGCTAGATTTATCTTGTGTTTGCTTAGATCTAATGAAACCTAGCTATTGATTATTGGTTATTAGTGTGTTATTAGTTGTATTGGATGATTGTTCATCTATGTTAGGCTTAAGAAAACTGGCTAACTTCCTATTCGGTAACTTGCTTGAACGTCTTAAGAAACATGAACCAATGCGTACTAAAGGTTTTTATGGTTGTATTTAATGCACAAGCGAATTCTAGTGATCCTATGTTAGGAGCTTCCTAGCCGGCTCGACATAGGAGTGAAGTAGGAGCTTGTAGAGTTGGGGAAGTACGTACGCCACCCCACGATTGGTATTAAGGAATACACCCGTCATCCACGCAATTAATACACACTAATCAACCGGTAAAAGATAGTTAGGGAGTAAGGAAATCTAAGTAAACAAATTTCTCTCCACATAAGTTTTACCACCTTTTCATTTTCAGTTATTTTATTTTATTTGCATTTGTAGTAACTTGGGTTAGTTGACTAGCAACTAATTCCGCCCACTCTTTCAAACCCGAGATTTTACTTGCTTTCATAAAATTATAAAAACATAAAAAGAATCTTCTCTCACCCTTAGACCTATTAGAGTAGTTTTTCATACCTAACGAACACTATTCCCTGTGGAGAACGATCAATCCCCCGTACTTACCACTACACTATACTACATCGGTCAGGTACACTGCCTGGTGGGGTTGTAAGCCTCTTGAGATCCCTCGAGAGGTAAAACCTGTTGTAAGGTTGCAAAACCACGCATCAACAACCTCCACCATTTTCACCCACTACTCCACCACCACCTCCATTCTCACCAAATTAAGCATATGCAATGCTTAATCAAAAATAATTTTTCAAATCATTTTGTGTGCAAGCCCCATGGAAAATCATGTACTCCTAGAATGATTATGTAGATTGCATTACTTACTAGCTAATGTAGGATTGAATATAATCTTGGATGGTTGTGTATTTATACACAACATTTTTAATGAATGTCTTTATATGCATGCTTATTTTTGCTATATATATATGCTTGTGCTTCTAATATTTTTCTTGCAAGTATTCCATATATCGATTCATTTGTGCCCTCAAACGAGGGGAGCACATATCAAGGGGGAGTTCTCGTCCAGAAAAATTTTGTCTCAAAAACTTGTCGGCATAACCTTTTTGATTCTACAAAAAGGGGGAGAAGTGAATATAAACTCACTAAATACTTGTCCAAAAATAACTTTTTGGATTTAATGAGTTTTAGTTTTGTAATCATCAAAAAGGGGGAGATTGTTGACATAAGTAATGCCTAAAAACATTATTCATACTTATTCATATCTCTATGTTTTGATAATCACAAAATGTAAACTCATTAAACATAAACTTATCAAATAAACAAGTATTTAGTTGTAAATATTCATTTCTACAACTTAATCACTTAAGGTATGAATAAACAAGTGCTTAATGCATTATATGATCAAAGGAACATTTTCTTAATTACTAGATTTTTTATAAAATGTCAAAAACATTTTATATCTTTTAGAAAAACATTTTTGGTAATAAATAAAAAGGTTTAATTCATTATAAATTTATGAATTCAAATTTTCAACCAAAATCAGTAAAAATGTTCCAGAAAAACCTTTCCCACAAAAAGACAAAACTGGGCAACGGTTGGCTTGGGCGGCCCCCTTAATTTTGCTAGGCGGCCCCCTTAAAATTAAGGGGACCGCCCCCCCTATTTAAGGGGGCCGGTCACGCTCCAGTAGCTTTCCAGCTGTCCAGTTTTCTGCCTATAAATACCAGCCTTCCCCTGGATTTTTTTCTCACCCTATTTAAGGGGGCCGGTCACGCCGAACCGTCTCAACCCAAAAAACGGTGTCACAAAAAGAAACCCGCGGGAGAGCCGAGAGCCAAGACGAAGCGTACGCCTTGGACCGAACACGAGGAAATGTGTTTGGCTCGTGCGTGGATAGAAATTACCACGGATCCTAACGCCGGTAAGTTTTTTTTTTTTTTTTAAGTTCGGTATTATTTTTTTTTAAGTTCGGTAATTTTTTTTTTACTATGATCGGTATTTTTTTTTGTTACTTTTTTTTTTTTTTTTTTTTTTTTTTTTTTTTTTTTTTTTTTTTTTTTTTTAATGATCGGTATTCTTTTTTTTTTTTTTTTTTTTTTTGTTACTAACTTTTTTGTTTTGTTTATTGTTTAGCGGATTATCAACGCGGACACGTGTTTTGGGCTCGGATTCGTGAAGCATTTTTTACGGCAATGGGAGTTGGAGAGGAGTACCGTACACCGGACATGATTTCGGCCAAGTGGACCGAAATAAATAGTCGGTGTCAATTTTTCAATAGTTGCTACAACCGCAAAAAAAAATGCCGTACCAAGCGGTGAGAGTTTGTTTGAATGGCCGTTTGACGCTGCTTGCACGGAATACAAACAAGTCAAGTCTCATCCATTCCAATTGAAGAAAGTATGGGAGTTTCTCCACACCCATAAAAAATGGCTAGACCAAACCCCTTTGGAAGTTCGTACAACGAGACCGTCAAAACGGTCCAAAACTCATTCATCATCCGCCACCGAACACGAGAGTCAAACATCCGATGCCCACACGTTCATCAACTTAAACGAGTTTGCGGATGAAGATGAAGATGAAGATGAAGTTGTCGTTGAGAGGCCAAGGCCCTCGGGTAGGCGAAGTGGCAAAGTGGCAAAGGAAAAGGGATTTCCTCGTCCTCGTCCGCCGGCACCGACAACAATGCGTTGAGCCAAATTGCGGCTCAATTAGCAAGACTAGGGGATGAGGGTCAAAAGCGTCGTGAGCTTAAAGAAAAAATGTACAACGACCAAGCAACGATAATCAAAAGGAAAGATTTGGAGCAATTGTTTAGAAGTACCGATGGGATGACCGACGAGCAACGAGCTATTAACGAACAAATCAATGAAGAAATCAAAAGAAAGTATGGTTTGTTGTGATTTTTTATTTATTTATGTATGACGTTTTATTTTATTTATGTATGACGTTTTTTTTTTTTTTTTTTTTTTTTTTTTTTTTTTTTATTATGTAATACTTTTAGGATTTATTTTAATAAAATTGTCTCTTTATTAATATTATTTAGTTTTATTAATTACTTTTAGTTATTAAACAAACAAAAAAACAAACAAATAAAAAGGGTGCCACATGGAGCAAAACGCCCCATCCTCTCTTACACACCACTACACAACTTTTTCAACCAAGCCCCAGCATGGCCCACACTGCCACATGACGCAAAACGCCCCACCCTCTCTTACACACCACTACACATGGTCTAACACAAGCAACCTAACCCAAAATACATAATTCAACCCAAATATCTGAGTCAAAATTAAAACACTAACACATCGAATACAAAACACACAAAATGTCTGCCTTTTCTTGTTAGTGGAGTTGTTGCAAGGGGATGTCTAAACAAAGTTATTATATGCTACGGTACGTTACTGTCGTTACATGCTATGTTATATGGTTTTAGGTTTTGTATGTTATGTTATTTTATGTTATGGTATGTTTTGTTTAAGATCATTAATCTTCACTCGTCTTTCATATTTGTTGTTGCTTAATCTTGTATGTTTTCTTTAAGTGTTGTGTTTGGTTCTCACTGGTGTAGTTTTTGGTTAATCTTGTTGCTTAATCTCGTCTGTTTAACTTGCGTGTATTTGTTGCTTAATCTTGTTTTTTAAATACTCACATTCATGTATATTATTTTTAGTATTTTAAAGTGTTTTGGGTTTAAATAGTCAAATTCATGTATTCATGTTTGGTGAATTTTTAGTTTGTATTTGCATATATTTTAGCATTGTGTTTAAATAATTATTATGTGTATTTGTTGGTTATTATAGGATTATGATGCAAAGTTAATTATTAGAAGTAAGCTGGAGTATCTATATTACTATATAAAACATTTGGGACTTTCTAAATAACAAAATATAAAAAAATTAAGACAAAAGACATTTCTTTAATTAGATCGAGCATGGAAGCCCGCGCGTTGCAGCGGGTTGTTCAGATAGTTGTTTTTTGTTGTACGATGTGTGTTTTACGTTTTGTAGGTTCACAATTATTTCGTGATGTATTTAGTAGATTTTTTTTTTTTTTTTTTTTTTTTTTTTTTATTTATTTTTAATTATGTTTTGCGGCGGGGTTTTAGATAGTTGTTTTTTGTTGTACGATGTGGTTGGTCATTGAATTCATATAATCATTACAAGTTAGGTTCTTGAAATTTTTTAAAAAAATATATATTTTTATGAATTTTTTTTCTATAACTTTTTTTTCAAAAATTGTTTTTTATAAGATTTTTTTTCTTAAAGTTTTTTGAAAATGTTTTTTCTGAAAATATTTTTTTTTGAAAATATTTTTTCAAAAACTTTATTTTTCAAAATTTTATTTTTTCGAAAAAAAATTTTAGAAAAAAGATTTTCGAAAATATAAATTTTGAAAAAGATTCTTTTTTTTCCTGCTATTACAAAAAATTTTATTAGAAAAATTAATTTTTTTTTTCGAAATTAATTTTTTAAGAAAAATTATTTTTTTTACAAAATTTTTATTTTAGAAAAATTGATTTTTTTTCGAAATCAATTTTTCTATTCGAAATTATTTTTTTAAATTAATTTTTTTTTCGAAATTAATTTTCTTAGAAAAAATAATTTTAAAGTTTTTTGAAATTATTTTTTCAAAAACTTTTTTTTTTCGAAATTATTTTTTTCGGAAAAAAAATAATTTACTGTTCATTTACTGTAGCGTGAACAGTGTCGCTACAGTACTACAGTAAAAAGTGAACAGTGGCGACACTCACAAAAACACTGTTCACTCAACTGTATTTCACTGTAGCAAAAAAACCGCTTTTAAATATATTGTATAATGATTTCAAACTAACACATACATATGAATAGCAGTTATGGATTTTAATCTCTTCGGGTGTGTTTGTTTTTTTAAAAAAAAGTCTTACTGCACTCTTACTCTTATCAGTAAGAAGTGGGCAGAAGTTTTGCTTGTTTATTTTTTTCTTTTGAGTTAGACTCAGTTAGACATATAATATCTTACTCAGTAAAAGGTGGGGGACTTGTCTTACTGCCTCTTACTCGATAAGAGATTGAAGACTCGTTTTAATATAATATATTTGATGGTTTATTAACTATGTTATATGTAACACCCCCAAGCAGGGTACCCGCGCGATGCGGCGGCAGGTACCCTGAAATTAAAATTTTGGCTAGCAACGTTTTCTAGCTATATGCGTTTTGTGATAATAACTTTACAAATAGCGAGATTTTAAGTAAAAAAAAAACTATTTCATATAAAAATTGTAGGGTGCACATGCGATACTTTTTAAAATATAAAAACGATACACGGTAATATTGTGAAGATAGTTAGATAAGTCCAACCTCACAATTAATTCAACAAAATTTTCAGATTTAGCCCATACTAACTAAAAATTCGCAACCCAAATTTAAAAAATCCAGCAAGCCCATAATTATTATCTAATGTCCAACCCAAATCCACAACAAACCCTACTGTTAGAAATGAAGCTGAGCGATATTTACGTGAATTGGAATAGACAACTAGTATGCATAAAGTGCAGGGACTGTTAATGTAATATTAGGATAGTTGTCTTGTAAGACATTTAAATACCCCACAAGTCTTCACTTGTGGGGTGTGGCTGTAAAACCTTATCCAACATATCAATAAAATCCGGTTTTCACTCTCCACCTTCTCTCTACATTCTCTCACTAACACCGACCATGGTTTCGGTCTATTTTCATCAACCTCGTCCTCCAGAAGGTGATAAACACGATTCTTGGTCTCTATACCTACACCCATTGGTATCAGAGCTAACCAGGTGGCCATTCGTGGTGTGTTTGAGGTAACAAATGTGATTTTTGGTGTGTTTTAGATCGGCTACTGTTCACAGCCGAGTTTTGGTAGTTTTCCATAGAAATAGCGAGCTTATTTGTGTTCGATTTATGTTCATAACGACCCAACAGTTGCGTTTTTGTTTCATGAAAACGTGAGCTGTTGTGATTGTCTTGGAATCGTTCACGAGTTGGGTTTATTTGTGAGTTAACGACCCAACTTAGTGAGTTAACGACCCAACTTTATGGTTAAAAGTTGTGTTTATTAGTGAGTTAACGAGTTGGGTTGTGAAGATTTCTTAGTTTTCTAGTCGAATCTTGCCTTTAAAGGTTGGATTTTTGTGATGTTCTAAGTTCTTAGATCGACTGGAAATTATTGAAGATTGTCCATGACTTGTTTTTAGATCTTCTTTATTTTTTTTATTGATAAATATTCTTGTATAAGAATATTTAGTCAAAGTTGGTGAAAGTTGGTATTCTGACAAGAATGGGCAAGTCTGTGGGCAAGTGACAAAAGGACAAAGAGTTGGTGAACTGTCAACTTTCGAAATTGGGCAAGTTTTTCGGAATTGGATTGACTTTCTAAATTGCCATAAACTTTCGAAATTGCACTGGTCGCAATTGCAAACTTTCGAAATTGCCTAAGATTTTCGCAATTGCCAGTTACCGGAATTCATTTCGCAATTGGGCTAAACTTTCGGAATTGGCTGGTCTTTCGCATTTGGTGCAAGTTTTCGCAATTCAAGCCATTTTTCGCAATTGGTTCATAATTTCGCAAATCAGACTTCCTTTCGCAATTGGCCCTTTGTTTCGCAATTCCAAAAAAAAAGAGTTTTTTGGCGGGAAAATTTGAGTAAAATTTATTTTTTACAGGGGACTAAACGTTCAATTTTTACGCGAAATTCAAATTTTGGTATAAGAGTGAAAATTTTGGCCCAAAATTCAAATTTTTAGGTCAAAATTCGAATTTTCTCGGCGAAATTTGGCGTAAAAAATTTTCATACTCAAATTCTTCCTGTATCATTGGAATTGCATTCTATGGAAGATTTCACACCAAAATCACAAATAATATTATTGGCCTACACCTTCAACATCACCACGTATAGCCGAAAAGATCCTGATCAAGAATCACAATAAAATGTCAATGGCTAAATTTTGAACGTTATCAAAATGTGACTATGGGGATTATTTGTTTATTACTTATTTGAGCTTGAAGTGGAATTTCACGGGTGCATGTACTTAGTATCTTTGAAGATATCGGGGTTGGTTGGATGCATGATTCTTCGAGATCCTTGTTTGAGCATTTATAGAATAGTGATTAGTATCTTGAAGATATCTAGTTTTCATAGGTCAAGGGGTGGATAGACGAAGACCTAGTTAACTATCATTTAAAGGAGATACGTTGTAGTACTCAGTGTCACACAAAGATGTGGATAATTCAAGAGAGGTTCATATACAGTTAAGGAAGGATGGATGGGTATATGAAACGACCTATGCTTTAAGGAGTTACGTTGTAGTGCTCAGTATAGGTTCTTAGTCACACAATCGTGCAAGTTTAAGTCACAAGTCTGGGTTACTTTACTTCATTTTCAAGTTTGTCATATCGGGTTGTCTCCATACGTGGTCACTTACTATTAGCCAGAGGAAGAGAAAAGAGGTTAGATAAGAGGTTGATCTAAAGAGAATTGTAGAGAGAATAGTTATCGACATCCACTCATGGGGTATTGATTTGTATGTTGCTTCTAGTTGATATGTCTATGTACACATATGTAGGATGAGTCCGAAAGATCGTCATCATCCTGGAGGGAGAAATGTGTACATTGGGGCTTTTATTGAAGAACTGGAAGCATTCTAAGTGAGCTGAAGATGTCGATATGATGCTCCCCAAACAAACCTGTGAAGAAGTTACAAATTATCAGTCTATGATCCATTTTCCGTTGTGCAAGAGACTGAAGACAATTTGGAAGAGAATTCAGAGAAACTTCTTCTACAAGCATCAAGGCTATATCAAACGGGTTGTCAATTTGGGAAGGAGCATGTAAAAGAAAAGGCCTTACTAATTGGGAGGGAGTAATAACCCAATTAGATCATTACAGTGATCCTACAAGTAATTAAAGTGAGCTGAGAATGATACGAGAAGATCAAGAGCTGCGAAGACATCCTCAGAGGAAACCGCTCTACTTTAGCATTGTATTTATCATTGTTATGTACTTGTTAGGAATAATTGTAACCAATTCACGTATATCTCCAGCTGGAGGGAGATTGTTAGAAATGAAGCTGAGCGATATTTACGTGAATTGGAATAGACAACTAGTATGCATAAAGTGCAGGGACTGTTAATGTAATATTAGGATAGTTGTCTTGTAAGACATTTAAATACCCCACAAGTCTTCACTTGTGGGGTGTGGCTGTAAAACCTTATCCAACATATCAATAAAATCCGGTTTTCACTCTCCACCTTCTCTCTACATTCTCTCACTAACACCGACCATGGTTTCGGTCTATTTTCATCAACCTCGTCCTCCAGAAGGTGATAAACACGATTCTTGGTCTCTATACCTACACCCTTTAGAATATAAGTTCTTCATTATAGAAATCTAAACGCACATCGCACATTCAAGGTCCGCATCCAACCTTCTCTCCATCAAAAAAAAAAAACATGCAGTCACCAAATATCTCCTTCTCCAAAATAATACGCATATTCAATCTTTCCAACCTTATAACTCCTTAACAAATGAACACAACACGTCAAATAAATCCACCCTTATATCTCCATGGCAGTCACACACCTAAATAACTCGTCTTCCTACATATCAAAAAAGCAGCATCATAATAACATTTCTTCCATCTCCTTATCACAAACGCAACATAAACCTTCTTTATTTCAACCGTAACCGAAGCACACTATGTTCGTCAAGATCTCATTAAAGAGGTCTTGGGTAGGTTGTTTGTTTGTTGTCCTCTTATTACTTTCAAGATCTATGATGTTTTACTCTTATACTCTTGTTTTAACAAACAAATTTATGAGAATTAAAGAGAAGACTGAGATTGTTCTTTCTTTGTAATTTCCAAGTCTCTTTCACTTTTTTTTTCTTCATTTTGACTACTGGATTTTAGATTTATGTTTTGGAAGGTTAATATTTTGGAAGCTTAATTTGATTGTACATTGCGGTAAAATGGTTGTGTATTTTAGTGAGATGGTAAATTAAATAGTGTATTAATTATATGTGTTGGATAGTACTTTTTTAGTAATCTCTGTGCTCTAAATAGTTGTAAATAATGCTTGATAATTTTTATTTTTTATATAGGGGGTGTTTTAATGACTACCATTTAATAGCATTAATGTTGTTTGATAGAATTTTGGTCTTAAAATGACACCACACTTGTTTTTTTTGTACAATATGCTTTATTTCTTGTAAGTCTGAAAATTGGGTGCATTAAAGTGTTGTAAATCATGCTTTATTTCTTGTAAGTCTGAATTTTAAGACTAAGAGGAGAGAGATTCATCCCTACATTATATGTAGTATAGATTTATGATAAAAAATCTTGTTTCATATCTACATAAGTTACTTAAATAAATTGCAGAAACGAGCACTTAAAATCATTCGGATAATTATAAAAAGACAAACAACATTATTTCGTTCAGATTTAGACTTTCTAGACACCTCTTACTGGTAAGATGTGATAGTCAGATTCAGACATAAAATATATTAAACAAACAAAGACACCCTTCATCAATTGTAAAAGCCTCTAATATTTTATAAACCTCATTAACTTGTAATTACCCATTTAATCAATGTGATTTAATGGCCCAATTAAAAAAAAAAATATATCAGCAATGTGATTCTAAAAAAAGAAACGTCTATACTATAAGGCTGTGTGTAATGGGGCGTGATATGCCCATTTTTTGCCCAATTCGCGCCCCCCCATTACATAGGGGCGCTAAATGGAAAAAAAAAAAACGAATGGGCGTGATTTCATCCGCGCCTTGCCCATTGTACTTTTCAAGAAAAATTGGAACGTTTACATCTTCAAACGGTTAGTTTTCAAATAAAAAAAAAAACGCTATTTTTTTTTTTAAATAGCAACTTTTTTTTTTTCATTTTCCACAACTCAAACACACCTTTAAGTAACTCAAACACATACAACTCAAACACACTTTTATAAAAATTATGGATTCTCCAAGCTCTTCATTTCTTCTTGAGTCTAGTTCCGACGACAAGATCTCGGACATGGAACAAGAAGCGGTTTCTATGGCCGCGATCGCGTTGACGAAATTGAGAGCTAAAAGAAGGGACACACCGATCAAACGAAGAGCTAGAGTTGATCATGACTGTTTCGAAGCCAACAAACGGTTGATGAGAGATTACTTTGACCCGAACCCAAGGTATCCCGAGGAAATATTTAGGCGACGTTTTAGAATGAGCAAACGGTTGTTTTTGCGTATTGCACACGATTTGGAAGAGCGGTTTCCATATTTCCGACAAAGAAACGACGCCATTCAAAATTTGGGGTTCATGTCAATTCAAAAGTGTACTTCGGCTTTGCGTGTGCTTGCTTACGGGTTCACTACCGACATCAATGACGACTATTTGAAAATGGGAGAAAAAACTTCTCGGGACACACTCGAAAATTTCACGATAGATACAACATTTTTCTAATCGTTTTTTTTTTTTTTTTTTTTTTTTTTTTTTTTTTTACCAATGCCGGCATTATCGCAAGACGAAGCTATTGAAAACTCCATTCAAATGCGAAGTCACGTGAACCATTATGCGCTCATGCAAGATTTGATCGAGGAAGCGTGGACCAATCGGAATGTGATAAACAACAACGACGACGAGTAGTTTTTTATTTTAGTGTTTGTTTGAATAAAATTTAATGTAATTTTTTTTAATTAATAAAATGATGTTGTATTTTTTTTTAATTAATAAAATGTTTTAATTTAGAATGTATTAATTGGTTGAATTTAAAAAAAAAAAGAAAAAAAAAAATGTGACACGTGTCAAAATTTGCCCCACCCACTATTACACACCTAAACAATTCAAGCCCTTTGCTGACTGGGCTAACACGTGTCAAATTTTACCCCCGTGTACACCATTTACCATTACACATAGCCTAACTACCTTTTTAATGCATATTTCATATATAAAGCCTACAAACTAACCCACAAACTAACACAGTTTCATCTCAGCTTCTATACATATACATGCTATTATCACCTTCACCGGCTAAACAACTGCTGCCACCACCAGGTTCTACCATGCCGCCATCTGCCGAGATAGCCACCATATCGCTGTGGTTTTGTTTGTTTCGGTTGGTTAATTGGGTGGCTTCGGTTGTTTAGTTTAGTTGTTGGTGTTTTGAATGGTCTCTGGGTTTTATCTTTATTGTGGTTTTGGTGATGTTCTAACAACAGATCTTCGGGCATGGTGGTTTCGGCTAGAGTTCCATTCCGACAATTAAAACCCGTCGTCGCGGCAAAGGGGCAGGGTTGTGGTGCGGTGGTTGATACACCGATGAGCTTTCGACAGTTGTGCCATGGTAGTAGTCATTTAGTCAAGTGGCAATAAATGACTATTAAACACCCCATTAATATATTAGCAATATATGTTTTCCATTCCGGTGACTTAGCCGACAACAACCACGTCCAACTATGCGTCTTCTTTAAACTCCCATTGTTCATAACATTGTTATAAAAACAACCATATATAACCAGATCTAATAAAAGAATAAAAAAGCTAGGTAGTTGAAGTTTCTAGAAAACTAAAGGGAGTATGGGGTGGCCACTGGTTGCATACAGTGTCAGAAATCCTTGGTGTTGTCGTGCGATGACGATGGTGTTCTTATCGATGGAGAATCGGTGGATCAGTTGTGTGTGAGAGTCTGACCCACGATGTTTGTAAGTTTGTTGTATCGGCAGATCGGAGGCCGGACTATTTTGGGCGGAGCGGCAAAGTGGTTGTGTAAAAATGTGTTTGATAATTGATAGGAACTTTTGCATCTGTTTTTATGTTTTAAAAAGTTAATATGCCCATCGTCCATCTTTCTATCCAGAGCAAAAGAGCAATTTAGGAAATACATATACTCCGTATTAATTACCACCGACCATAACTGTGGCCCAAATTAGCTGACTTAGGGTGCGTTTGGAAGGGGAGCATCGGAATGAGGGAATCATAGTGGGTATGATTGTAAGTGTTTGGTTAACATGTAAATCTTTCAAATATAAGATTGAAAGATATATATTTTCCATACTTCATACCACTCAAAGAGGTAAGGAATGAAACTTTCATTCATGAGAGACCCATTTTATATCTAAAGTCATACCGATTATGATTGATTGCAACATACCAAACGCACCCTTAAACCTATTTGATGAAAGTTACCATTTATCAAAAGTATATACTTTTAAAATTGGAATTATATATACATAACATTCAGTGGGCTGCTATCCCAAAATTGCTTCCTCCACACTTTGTAGCTCCAGCTACAGTTGCCTGTGTAGGGGTGTACAGTAAAAGCAATAGTGAATTGCTACCCCCAAAACTTCTTTTTACAGTCACTCACAAATACAAAATTCTCGATCTTTCTTCCTCCCTCTCATTAGCACACATCAACACAACAAACATACACAAAGACCGAATTCATCCTACAAATCCAAAACCTACCAAGATCCACAAATACCAAGAGGGGAAAAAAGTGATGTCGATTTGATTGTTCATTTTTAGGGTTTGTTTCACTTTTTTTTTTTTTTTTTTTTTTTTTTTTTTTTTTTTTTTTTTTATAGAAACCTGTGTATTTGTTATTTTGTGATATTATGTGTTGGTGTTTTTAGGCATTTAAGTTGATGAAGAAGCAGGAAGAGGTGGGGTGCGATGACTGGTACAGGATTATATATTTTTAATGGATCAAAACTAGGTTAGTGTTCTAGGAGTTAGAAAAAGATCCTAGAAGAGCTTAGAGGAAGTAGAAGCCTTAGTGTCTAGATACCAAGTCAATTCGCCTCATATATCTCATATTCGACTAATAAATCAAGTAAGAAAAACCAACTCTTTTCATTCCTTGTATATGCTTTAAATACTCTTAAAAACGTGGCTAAGTAATCTTTAATAAGAAGCAAGAACAAAAATCAAACATTTTCTTTTCTTTTTCTTCTTTTCGAACAACCAAAAAACCCCTAATTTTTTTTATTTACTTATATTTTTTTTTTACATCCAACAAATCAAAAACCTTTAAATTATGTTGGAGATAGATTAAATATACTTATGATCATGTTAAAATACATTAAAAACTAGTTAGAACTTGTAAATACCAAAAACCAAATTGTTTTCTTCTTCCTTTTTCCTGTTGCTACAGCCTCCAATCACCCAACTTTGAACAATTGTTTCGGCAATTAAACGAACCCCATAAAATCTGGAACTTTGCCACTTTGACGGCATTCCAGCATAGTTATTTAAGAAATAAAAGCGTTGTAAAAATCTCATGTTGTCTCGTTTTTATTCAGCCCTTTTTCTGGCCATGTCGCTAACCAAAAACCCACGCACCCTAAAATTGTTTCAAACATCCAACTTTGGGCATTTATTTCGACCACCAAACGACCTTCAAAAATTCTGAATTTTGGCCAAATTAATAACCACCCAGCTAGCTAACTAAAGGAAAAAGAACGTCACAAAAAGATTTATTTTTCACAAAGTTATTCGAGTCCCATGGTTGCCCTTTCGAAACTGATCAAATGCACCCTATTTAATTTAATACGAGCTTATGAGCTCGAATTACCAGCTGATAATTTATAGAAATGATGTTTACTAACTATTTATAACATTCATAAAAGAGTCGTAGCAAATCATCCCCTTTTCCGAGCTTAAATTCGCGTAAAATTGAAATAAGGATATCGAGTGATATAACCAAAATGCTTTGAGGGTAAAAGTTGTCAAAACTCTACTTATCTTTGTAACAAGGACCTAAAATGATGTCGAACTAAAAGTTTAAGGGGAAAACATGCCATATTCGAAAGATAGAGTTTTATTGGGCCAAAAATGTAAATATTTCTAAGTTATTTAAAACAAGGACTAGTTTTGTCAACGATCTAAAGTAGAGGATATAAATTGTCATTTTTGAAACTATAGGGGTAAAAACTGTCATTTCACCAAAGTTGAGGGATAAAAAATTGTCATTTTAAGAAAGTTCAAGGGTAAAAATTGTCATTTTATGAAAGTTCAGGGGTATAAACTGTCAATATGTGAAACTATAGGGCAAAAAGCGTAACTTCATATAATTATTATTAGAAATATATTATAAACATATTTATAATAAAAACTAATAAATAAAAATACGTATATTTCAATACGAACGAACGGAAACATAAAAATGAAAAATAAGATAAAATCTTATCCAACTTTTGAAGAGACTTCATGTTGTCTCATTTTAACATTTATTCGACAACCAAAAATGAAACGAAAGGAATATTAAAAACTTACATATTGGAATACGATTACTGAAATTTGACATAACAAACCAGGTTTCGTGTCGGAGACATTTATCAACTTTATTTAACTTTGTTTTCTATCCAGACTGCAAAGGCGAGTTCATAGTCCCACTTTTTATACATTTTCCAAACTTGTGGGGAGATACATGCTACAAAACCGAACACAAGTATTTTTCTGTATGCTTTCCTGATTAATATTGTCTAAGTTACCTATTGCCTAAAAGACCTCCCATCATGGACCATTAATCACCTGCGGGTGAGCGCGAATATTATAGATAGATCTATTGGGTTTGACAACCCCTTTGTGTTACCGTAACGTGACCAAATGCATTTTATTTGAGTTTAATAAAGAGACCGGCAATCTCCTACTCGGAGGCAAAATTATTTACATTTAATTATGGAATAATATATGCATCATAGTTTATGACTATGATAGCAAACATTTAACGTTTTGCGTGTCATGAGACTTAAGACAATATATTGAACTGAAATATTACTGATTTACTTTCTACTCAGCTTGTGTTCAACTAATTATACTTTAAACAGTATGGATTCACTCAACCTTTGTGTTGACTTTTTAGCATGTTTTATCTCAGGTAATTAAAAGCTTGGTTTGGCACGGAGTGGCTGTGGACTTCCTTATAAAAAGAGTGTCCATTTTGTTATCATTCAACAAATAAAGTATCTTTATTAACGTATTTTGGAACTTCCCGTTGGGACCTGTACAATGCAACTCTGATTTAAATAAATGAATGATAACAATTTATTTAAAACGTCTCTTTTCGAGTCGTTTTCTATTTTCATGACTATGATACTTGAAGTAAAACCCCAACTTATAATTCCGCTGCGATTATCGAAAACGGGGGTGTTACTGAGTGGTATCAGAGCTCATGGTTATAGAGAACCAAATGTTTTCAAACATTGAACTATAACTACACTTTCAAAAATAAACGATTTCACACCATACTATTCTACGCCCTCCGTGCCCGTATATTAATGTACTCAGTTAGGATTATTTTGCACTAAACTTTACATACTTAATATTCACTCTTACGCACTAGATTATTTCACTTTTATTTTTCCTTCACTTAAATTAATTACTTATAATAATTATTTATAATTATTATATTTGGATTGCTACAGTATCATGTCCCCCGAAACCCCTAATGTTAACGAAACTACCCTCCATAATACTTGTACATCACCTACCCACTCACCTTCACCTCAGAAACTTAGGAAAACTACATCCGATGAAAAGTTGATTGGTTGTCCAACAACGTTTGATGTTGGACAGAATTCACACCAAGAAACAATTCGGAAAGATGCTAAGTCAAACTCTCCACAACCTGACACTCCAGATTCCCCAATACCAGACATACTAGACAACGTATCCTCATCTGAATCCCCTGACTATAATTTAAACTCTCATGATTCCATATTGACTCTCCTTTATCAACATGCCAGTACTCTAGACACTCACACTGAACAGCTGGAAGGGTTACAACCATTACGATTCGAATGGTACGACCGTAACTTTGACATTCTGTTTAGAAGAGCTGATGCCGAGAGGCGAGCAGTGTTCGACTTAGGAGTAAAGGTTGACAAGATGAAGAATACGTGCAACCATAAATTTAGAAGCTTAGATTCCAGAGTCCGCTGTTCGAGAAGAGAACACTGTCAAACACGTGGTAGAGTGGAAGACATCGAAAGAACCCTATGGATGGCCAGGGAGACGGCAATAAACCAGGGTCAGAAGATTTTCGCCTTAGAAGCCATGTTGGACAGTCAAATAAGGATGTACCAGGAATTTCAGGAACGTTTCTTAGAAATGGAAATTGCACAACTAAAACTTGAGACTGAAGTTAAGCATCTACGTCAAGGACGTAACTGATCTTAAATTCACATGTATCAATGTTGTGTCTACTAAACCGAATAGTATTTGGTTAGTATTTCCTGTATTTTCCAGTAAGCCTGAAACTTTCAGAGTTTGTAATCGATCAATAAATCTATAACAACTTTCTTATGTTATATATTTATGTTGAGAACAAATTCTTTCTATTGAGTCTTACAATAATGATATGCATGCATGTAATGACTTCCCATGACCTCATACAAAATCTCACCATTTGTTACTATCTTTAATGGACAAATGGTTCCACATAAACCAAACCATACTTAGAACGCCATACATGTCACTTTCCTTCCTTCCAAACCTAGGAAACCAACCAACTTGTAGCACAATAAGTAACAGAAACTAGGATCACTATTGCCAACAAAGGACCAAACCCTTATACTAGAGACAGAAAATCCTTAACCTACTACATGCAACATTAATAAAAGACCTTGTATTAATTGTTTTGCAAAAAAAATCGATCAAGTTATTAATATCATGTTATTTTCAGTGACTAAATCCAGACCTACCATGACATTACTTAAAATACCTTATACCTGCCCTAATTAGGTTATAACCCTAGAATTCTCTAAGATAAAATTTCGGAAGAAAACTTGATGAATGAAGAGAAAGTTGCTGAATTAGTTTATTCCTAAGCAGTTTATACCAAGAGTTAATCATTTATTTACGATATTAACCAGATACATCGTAATTTCATGATTCTCAATTGGAAATAACTTCGCATTGTGACTACTTGTTGGAAATAATAAGTAATTACTTGAATTATTCTAACATGGTCATTACGGGAATACTAAAATTCATGTTTCTTATGATATTGATAGAAGAAAGCCGGCATGAAAAATACAAAAATCTTACCAGCCCTAACCACGCCAATGATTCCTGAAGCTATCCAAAAGTTGGTAGTCAACCTCATTGTAGCAGTACTCGAAGTGACTACAGTAGCTCACCTGAGTAGCAATAATATGGCAACAGGAGGGAAGAAGACGGCTGTGTCTCGTAAGCATACCCCTGAAAGTTTCACGGGTTGTAGACCAGCTCACCATCAAAGCCTAGAAGGAATGACTAAACCTACCCTCACCAGTACCCAAGGAATTAAGCAAAATAATACACCTAGGAAAAATAACCAAAAGCGAAAACTTGATACCATCATCCCCACCTGACCGGATCTAAACACACACGTTGTGTTGGGGATACTTTGAGTATATACTTGATAGCACGCGAAATTTACTACCAAGTAACTAGAAGATGTTTTGTGTTTGGTGATTGATTGAATAAGACAATAAGAACAAATAAGAACACAAACAATATCAACCAAACAATCACTTCAATATATATATCGAACAATTACAATATGAACGTGAAGCTCTTGATAATTCGTATGAAGGGATATTAGGTATATCAAAACCCTAACTAAGAATCTCTTTTTATAATGCAAAGAGTCCTATACAAGTAAAACATCTAACCGTATCACTCTATACAAATAAGATATACATCATATCTTTTCTATATTTATCTTCACACGGTTTCACCTTGATCTCTTAAGCAGTCCTAACTTTTCTTCATTAGCAGTCCTAACTGTTCTTCCATCAGCAGTACTAACTGTTCTCGTATTCTTCAACCGTACTAACTGCTTAAGTTTAATTCCCAACAATCCTCCCCTAAACTTATGATTTCTATACAAATCAATAAGTTTCTTGAATTAAACATCTGCTTATGTAGATGGGATAGATTCTTTCAAACACTTATCTTTACTCTCGAAACACTTGGGAATTTTCTTCACATATCGTACTCTTTTTGGTCAACTTCTCAAAAATTACCAAAATTAGTTTAATTCCATCAAGGAATTAATTCCTTATACCAACCCAAGAGTTAATTATTCATATCAACCCCGCATTTAATGTTATTAAACCTTCATTAACTCTATAAAAAGCCTCAAATCATCCACACAAAATCTTCAATACAAATCTTTAACTTTCCAATCACAATGAATTCTTCCCCATCAAACATTATAGAGATTTCGTCCGATTCTTCGTTGACTCATCTTATGGAGGATGGAGAAACTATTTTCCACCAAACTATTCTTCAACTTCAAGAAACAACCTTTCAAAGAAAAAGGTTGAAATAACCTCTTCTGAAGAACCTTCAACAGATGAACTTCCACCTTATGTGGATGATTCATCCTCCTCTTCTGACTCATTTGATGATGATGATCTTCAAGAGCTATCCGTCTTATTAACAAAAGAGTTTGAAAAAGCCGCATCATCAATGAAGAGGATCACTATTCCTGAGAAGAAGCAAAATCCAAAACCAAGAACAGTAGTGCTGGCACTCCCTTGCAAGAAGGTGTCTGACGCCATGGGTGGCAGAGGAGTCTGCAAAACCATGCCAGATGTCCAAGGAAAAGGAAAAGGGAAACTGAAGTAGTTGTGTTGTGTTGGGTTTGTAGATTTTGTTGGTTTTTCTTATGTGAAGCTCTTATGTAATGAATCCATCTTTAATGAATAAATTTTATGAACCTGTTTATAATCCATCTCTGACTTCTTAATTCCTCCCCTGAATTTCATAAGCATCTTTTATCGGTGATGTAACAATAAATAACATATCAAATAAATAAGCACAACGGAAAACATCACCCACAAGGATCCATATAGCCATATGATCAATCAATTAAATATAAACACATAATTTATACCTTTGTAGCGTGATCCGGGAGTCACCACCAAAGCTATGTGTGTCGAATGGTATGAAGAAACCCAAGTGATCAAATGGAGATCACCTCTATGTGTATCCACACTACACTTCCTTGTATGCCAATGGATGCTAGTCACGTAACCACCGTAACCCTTCTAGTATTCTTTGAATAAGCAAGATACAAAGAAGAGATGAAAAAAATAAAAACCCTAGGTTTTATTGTTGATGCCGTGAGTTTATTTGGGAGAGGGAGAGAGAGATTTTTGGTAAAAGATATCTCCAATATGAGGAGATCCTGGAAGATATAATTGACCAAAAAATCAAAACCCAAAAGGCCTCTTCCAAGCCCTTATGGCCGGCCCTCTATTGGGCTCAAATGGCCCATCCATTTGATTTTCAAGTCCAATGCAATAAGTCCATTACTTAGTCATTAGAAGCCCAATAGCGGTTCCTAGTTACTTACGGTTATTTATATATCGTAAATACGATAAACACGATATATAAAGTGGCACCTCAGTGTATATGTGTGTGACCCCATAGGCTCACATATGTCTAGCCATATAATTAGTAATTATGACACGAGCATATCCCAACAGCTCCCACTTGCGACGTCATAATAATCAAGTAATTATACAAGCAATGGTTAGCGTCTAGCAACACGCCACTGCCCCTAGAAATATGTGAGGTTAGTTTCTTAAACGTCTCATTTTAGATGGTTTACATGTCATCTATCCTTTTGTTTCAGATACCGTGTTGAACATTAGACATGGATCAAATGTCATTCTAATAGTTCAACTATTATGTTTCTCGATATAGATATTGAACAAGATTACCAAGTGGGTTAAGATTCATCTTAAACTCATTTGGGTACGGCCATACAAACATCTGTCCAATTCATCGAGGGGCCCAATAGTATCTAACTCCATAACATGTGGAGGAACAAATCCTATTTTTGACTACACGTGTCATTCACATGCTTCATATCACTCCTGATAATGGCTTTTATTACTACCTTATTCAGGACAACGTTTAACCATATCAAAGAATGAAATTCCACACATGCAAGACCTGCTTGCATCTCAAGTCTAAGGATAAGAGACATAACCTCTAGCGAGATTCACTATTGACAATGATCCATGTAGTGAAGACTCGTAGGTTGGGTCAATCCAATGTTCATCACAATGAACAACATGTGAGTTTGGCAAATGAATCACCAACACGCTCACATTTGCCTTAATTTGATGATACTCCCGTATCGTCAACCGACAATGGATAATTTTAGAACAAATAAATTATTCATGGATTAAACATGCAAATATAGAACACAGTTGATATGAAATGAAAATGATCATAACCAGTACATCAATTCATTATAAATATAAACTGTTTAACGTTCTAATTATTCAAATACTAAAAATACAGATCTACATGAGACTACTAGCTGGTCTAAGTCCAATGCTCCTAGCATGTTCGACATGTTTGGCACAAGGCATTGGTTTCGTAAAAGGATCAGCTATGTTGTCATCTGTATGAACTTTGAGAAGACGAATATCACCACTTTCGATAACTTCTCGAATGTAGTGAACTTTCCGACGAAAATGTTTGGCACCCTTTTAAACACCTGGTTCATTGGCTATGATAATGGCACCTGTATTGTCACAATACATATCCATAGGTCGTTCATTGCTGGGGCCAACACCAAGCCCAAAAATGAATTTACATATCCAAATCGCCTCCATTGCAGCTTTAGAAGCAGCTATGTATTCAGCTTCTGTAGAGGACATCGCGATAGTGCTTTGTTTGGCACTCTTCCAGTCAACAGCACCTCCGTTCATGATGAAAACATATCCCGTTTGGGATTTGGTGTCATCACGATCCGTCTCCCAGCCTGCATCAGTGTAACAAGTAACACTGAGCTCACGCTTGACATCACCACCATAAACAAGAAACATATCTTTAGTATTTCGTAAATACTTTAATATGTTCTTAACAGCAGTCCAGTGACATTCTCCTGGATCCTGTTGAAATCTACTCGTTAGGTTCTGAGAGAACGCTACATCAGGTCTAGTACACCTAACCGCATACATTATGGATCCCACAGCTGAAGCATAAGGGATTCCCTTCATCCTCTTCACCTCAGTAGGTGTAGAGGGTCCTTGAGCTTTACTCAATTCTGTATTCGGTTGCATTGGAAGACTTCCACGTTTGGAATCTTGCATCTTAAATCGCTTCAAGATTTTGTCAATGTATGCACTTTGACATAAGCCGATTAACCGTTTTGATCTATCCCGATAGATTTTGACTCCAAGTATGTACGCTGCTTCTCCTAGGTCTTTCATGGCAAAGCAATTTCCAAGCCAGGATTTTACATCTTGTAGCATTGGAATGTTGTTTCCCATGAGTAATATATCATCGACATATAAGACTAGGAACATGACTATACTTCCACTAGTTTTCATATACACACACGGCTCATCGAGATTTTGAGAAAAACCAATTTTCTTGATTTCCTCATCAAATCTCTTATTCCAACTTCTGGATGCTTGCTTTAATCCATAAATGGATCTTTGAAGCTTGCAAACTTTAGTTGGGTGTTTAGGATTCACGAAGCCCTCGGGTTGCACCATATAAATGTCTTCGTTCAGGTGGCCATTCAAGAAGGCTGTCTTGACATCCATTTTCCAGATTTCATAGTCATAGTACGCTGCTATGACTATAAGAATTCTAATAGCTTTAACGTATGCAACAGGCGAGAAGGTTTCTTCATAGTCAATCCCGTAGGTTTGAGTATAACCTTTTGCTACAAGACGAGCTTTATATGTGTGTACATTTCTGTTGGGTCTGAAATGCTGCTGATTGGAGAATTACAACTCTGCCGAATAGTTATGTAACTCTGCTGATTAGCACAAGAACTCTGCTGTTTTGGTAACTCTGCTGTTTAGGTATAATAGGCACATTGTAATTCTAATGCTAGCTTACGAAGACTCTGCTGCTAGAAGGATTACTCTGCTGTTTATTATTTGTGTAAAGTATGTTAAGATAAGTATAGAAAAGATACGTATGAATATTTTTCTTGTATAGGAAGTTTTGTAAACCGACTAGGACTCCTTATGCTATAAAAGGAGGTTCTAGGGTTAGAGTTAGATGTCGATTGATTATTCATCTTAGCATACGTATTATTGTTTTCACTTCAAGGTTTCTTGTAACCCTATTGCTATTCAGAGCAATCGTATTAATATATTGAAGTGTTGTTTGATAACTTGTTTGTGTTTTCTTCTTAAGATCAAATATTAGTTTCCGCATAATATTTGATATACAACCTAAGATCAGTTTCTATACCGATTACTTTAGATTTATCTAAGGTAGTTAATAAGATCGTAAAGCTCAACTGGGATCAACAAGTGGTATCAGAGCTTGTGATCTAGAAACTGGTACCAAGAAGAACTACTGAAAACAAGATCTGTTTAATCATCAAAGCAAGCAATGGATTCCGATTCAACACACATGGTTACTGCTTCAAGAGTTCCCATGCTCAAGACTGGAGAGTATGAGATCTGGAAGATGAGGATGCAACAATACATGCGAATGGTTGATTACTCTCTCTGGGAAGTTGTTCTTGATGGTGATAAGGTGCAAACCAAGACTGCTACTGGATCAGTCTTGACTCTCAAGACTAGTGAGGAGAAAGCTCAGAGAAGATTGGAGGTTAAGGCTCACAGTATTCTCATGATGGGAATACCTAATGATTATCAATTGAGTTTTAATCATATTGAGTCTGCTAAGGAGTTGTGGGAAGCTATTGAACTTCGATTTGGTGGGAATGAAGCTACCAAGAAATCAAGAAAGAATCTCCTTAAGCATCAGTTTGAGACTTTTTCTGCTATGAGTTCTGAGAACATTGAGGGAACTTATGATCGACTTCATAAGTTAACCAGTCAGATGGCACTGTTAAAGATTGAACCATCTCAAGAAGATGTCAATCTAAAGTTTTTGAGAAGTCTATCTTCTGAGTGGAACACTCATACAGTGGTTTGGAGGCACAAGGAAGATTTTGATACTATGACATTGGATGATCTATACAACAACTTAAAGGTGTATGAATCAGAAGTTAAAGGATTCTCAAGCTCATCCTCTACCACTAATAATCTTGCCTTTGTCTCCTCAAGCAACAAGACTTCTGGTAGTCATCAAGAGCACTCTGCTGGTGGTACTTTTGCTCCTGCTGTTGGTTTACATGTCTCTGCTGCTGACTCTGCTAACTCCAACACCATCAGTGATGCTGCTATTTGTGCTTATTTGGCTGAACTTACTACTAGTACTACAGTCATGCCTCAAGATCTGGATGAACTTGATCCTGATGATGTTGAAGAAATGGATATGCATTGGCAGTATGCAATGCTAACTATGAGGGCAAGGAGGTTTCTTAAGAGAACTGGTAAAGAGATGAAGTTCAGAAGAAACAAGAATGTGGGATTTGACAAGTCAAAGGCTGAATGTTTCAATTGTCGAAAGAAGGGACACTTTGCAAGGGAATGCAAAGCACCCAAAAGAAACATTGCAGATACCAAGAAGATTACTGTTGAAGAGTCAAGTCCTGATGCTGCTGCTGCTGCTATGGTGTCATGTGATGGGTTTGGAGAGTTTGATTGGAGTGAGCATGCTGAAGATGGTCCTAACTATGCTTTGGCAGCTGAAGAGGAATCTCAAGTTCAACACTTTGCACTTATGGCCTATTCTTCTTCTTCTTCTGGATCAGACTCTGAGGTATCCAATGAATCATCATGTTCTTTTAAATCATGTTCTGATAAAATTGATGAACTTAAGTCTAGCAATGGAAATCTTAAAAAGGAAAATGAAATACTTAAGTTAGACAATCTCAGTTATGAATATGGTTTAAAGAATTTAGAAGAGAAATTGGAATTCTATAAAAAGGCTGAAATTGAATATCTTGATCAAATTACTATTCTTAAAAATGAGCTGATTAAGAAAGAAGATGAGATTAAGGTACTTATGGGAAAAGTAGAGGAGGCTGAACAGGCTAGAGATTTAGCTAAGAATGAGACTGAAAAACATGTTGTTAGGATAGAAAAACAACAATTTGCTACTGACATTCTTAGTAAACCAATAGGTAGGCACTTTGCTGATTCAGGTAGTGGACTAGGGTACAATGCTGTCGCTCACCCTAAGAAACTTAGTGCTCATGCCCCTCCTACTAGGACATTGACTTTCATATCTGAGTCTAGGGCTAAACCTGTAGGTGAAACTAGTAAACCTGTAGAAGAAACTAGTGAAACTAACATAGAGTCACCTAAGGTTGAATTAAAGAAGTATGAGCAACCACCCCTGATTGAAGATTGGGAGTCTGATAGTGATGATGGGATTGTAGAATCTGATTCAACCTCTAAGAACAATAAGGAAGAAATTCCTGCTGTTGTTGAATCACAAGTACCTAGAACTAAAAAGGTTGAGTTTGTTAAGCCTAAGCTAGGTAAAGGTATCTCTAGGAAGATGGCTGAGTTTGATAATACACCTAGAGTATATCCTAAGAGAACTAATAACTTGCCTAGGGGTAACCAGAGAAATTGGAACAACCTAGTTTCACATAAATTAGGGACTGATTTTCAATTATTCAAAAAGGCATGTTTTAGTTGTGGTAGTTTTGAACATTTGCAAGATGAGTGTTATTACTATCAAAAACCAGTGTGGAACCAATATACAAGAGTGAACCATAGAAACTTTGGTAGAAAGACTCACCCACATCCCAAAAGAAACATGGTTCCTAGGGAAGTTCTGATGAGAGATGGTACTTCTAGAGTTATCTCTCCTATTGCCCCAAATGTGCCCATAAAGAAGAATGTAGATGACTCTGCTGTTCAGTCAAACCCTGCTGTTCCAGCAAACTCTGCTGTTCAGGCAGACTCTGCTGTTTTGCCTAAAGTTGTGACTGATACTGTTGTGGGCAACCATTTTTATGCTGTTAAAGCCTCAGCTTGCTGGGTCTGGAAACCAAAAGTTAAAGTTTTAGATCATGTTCTCAGACACAGCAGTGCACCAATGCAGTTGAAGAAATTTGACTACTTTGATGCACAAGGTAGATCCAAGTCAGTAATGGCTTGGGTCCCCAAGAGAAACTAATTCTCTTACTTTTTGTGCAGGGCAATCTACAAAAGGAGCTAAAGGACAAATGCATTTTTGATAGTGGATGCTCTTCACATATGACTGGAGACCAAAGCAATTTGGAGAATTTTGAAGCTTTGGATGGTGGTTATGTGGCCTTTGGGAATGATCCTAAAGGAGGTAAAATAGTTGGTCAAGGCATCATCCGAACTGGAAAGTTGGATTTTGAGAAAGTGTATTTGGTGAATGGTCTCAAGTTTAATCTTTTTAGTGTCTCACAAATGTGTGACAGGAAGAATTTTGTTCTTTTTACCGACACTGAGTGTCTTGTTTTGTCTCCTGACTATAAGATTCCTGATGATAAATTGGTTCTTCTTAAAGTCCCTAGACATGACAATATATACAGTGTGGATATAAAGAATATTATTCCCAAAAGAGATTTGACTTGTCTGTTTGCCAAAGCCACTGTTGATGAATCCAAACTATGGCACAGAAGGCTTGGACATCTGAACTACAAGGCAATGAACAAGTTGGTGAAAGGGAACTTGGTCAGAGGATTGCCTTCAAAGGTCTTTGAGAATCCTGAAGTTTGTGTTGCTTGCCAAATGGGAAAGCAACATAGAGCTTCCTGTAAGTCCAAATTGGTGAATTCTATAACTGAACCTTTGTTTATGTTACACATGGACTTATTTGGACCTACATATGTGAATAGTTTAAATAAAAAGATGTATGGTTTAGTAGTCACTGATGACTATAGTAGGTTCACTTGGGTATTCTTTTTAGCTTCTAAGGATGAGACTGCAGGCATTCTTAAGGCTTTTATTACCAGGATAGAAAACCTATTTAATTATAAGGTCAAAGTCATCAGATGTGATAATGGAACTGAATTTAAGAACAAGGTGATGAATCAGTTCTGTGAGGAAAAGGGTATAACTAGACAATTTAGTGTAGCTAGAACTCCTCAGCAAAATGGTGTGGCTGAGAGAAGGAATAGGACATTAATTGAAGCTGCTAGAACTATGTTGTCAGAGTCTAAGTTACCCACTATCTTTTGGGCTGAAGCAGTCAACACTGCTTGTTATGTGCAGAACAGGACTAAGATAGTTAAGCCTCATAACAAGACCCCCTATGAGTTATTGCATGGTAGAAAACCTATGATAGGTTTCTTAAGACCATTTGGGTGTCCTGTTACTATATTGAACACCATTGATCACTTAGGAAAGTTTAGTGAGAAAGCAGACATAGGTTTCTTTGTTGGTTACTCTACTGAAAGTAAGGCTTTTAGAGTTTTTAATCAAAGAACTGGGCATGTAGTTGAAAATTTACATGTGACTATTAGAGAAACCACACCTAATGTTGATGGAAAAGGACCTGACTGGATGTTTGATATTGATTCTTTAACCAAAAGTATGAATTATCAACCAGTTGTTGCAGGTATTACTAACATGTCTGCAGGTACACAAACTAACCCTAATGCAGGTACACAAGCAAAGAAGGATGGATCTGCAGAGGAGTTTGTGTTGATTGAAAAGTGGAAGTTTGATCAGTATTTCTCACCAACAGTTAAAGAAGGAAAGAGTTCAGATGGTGATGCTGTACCTAAGGAAATACCAAAGGTTGATGCAGAAGGTGATGTTGAACCTGCTTATGATGATAAGGAAAGAAATGTAGAGTCACAAGTTGATGGAATTCAAGGGAATAAACCGAGCAGCAGTTCTCTTAACTCTGCTGCCAAGTCTAAACACTCTGCTGTTAAGCCAAAGCACTCTGCTGTTAAGGCAAAACACTCTGCTGTTCAGCTTGGTAACTCTGCTGCTGAACTCAATGACTCTACTGATAAAGATGGTGATTCTGATGATGATTCTTCTGATGATATGCCCGAATTGGAAGAAGTATATGTGGATACTGATGATGAAGTTGTTGATGTTTTTGGTGCTGAAGCTGATTTATCCAACTTGGAGACTGATATACCTGTTAGTCCCACACCAACAACAAGAATCCACAAGATTCACCCAAAGGAGCAAATAATTGGTGATGTTCACTCTGCTGTACAGACAAGAAGTAAATCAAAGGGGTTGAGTGATTTGCTTGATCAGGGATTATTTGCTCAGACACTTAAGAAGAGAAATAGCCACAAGGATCTACAAAATTGCATGTTTGCCTGTTTCTTATCTCAGGAAGAACCCAAGACCATTCACAAGGCTATGAAGGATGAAAGTTGGGTTGAAGCTATGCAAGAGGAGTTACTGCAGTTCAAGCTTCAGGAGGTCTGGACATTGGTTGATTTACCAAATGGAAAAAGGGCAATTGGTACAAAATGGGTGTTCAGATGCAAGAGAGATGAAAGAGGGATTGTTGTCAGAAACAAGGCTAGATTGGTGGCTCAGGGATACACTCAGGAAGAAGGTATAGACTATGATGAGGTCTTTGCTCCAGTTGCAAGATTGGAGGCCATCAGACTTTTCTTGGCATATGCCTCATACAAGAATTTTCCTGTGTATCAAATGGATGTGAAAAGTGCTTTTCTATATGGAAAGATACCTGAAGAGGTTTATGTGATGCAACCACCTGGGTTTGAAGATCCTAAGTATCCTGATAGGGTCTACAAGGTGAAGAAGGCACTGTATGGACTACATCAAGCTCCTAGAGCTTGGTATGACACCTTATCTCAGTATTTGTTGAATAATGGTTTTAGCAGAGGAACCATTGATAAAACATTGTTTATTAAGAAAGACAAAAAGGATATCCTACTTGTTCAAGTTTATGTAGATGATATCATTTTTGGGTCTACAAATAAGGTGTTATGTGAAGGATTTGAGAAGCTAATGCACAGTAGGTTTGAGATGAGTTCTATGGGAGAGTTGACTTTCTTTTTGGGACTTCAAGTCAAGCAGATGAAAGATGGAATTTTTATTAGCCAAGACAAGTATGTGGCTGATATGTTGAAGAAATTTGGATTCCAGGATGTGAAGGCAGCCAAAACACCTATGGATAAAAATAAACCTTTGCTCAAGGATGAAGATGGAGTAGAGGTTGATGTACATCTGTATAGATCCATGATTGGCTCATTGATGTATCTGACTGCTTCAAGGCCAGATATTATGTTTTCTGTGTGTGCCTGTGCTAGATTCCAAGTGTCTCCAAAGGTCTCACACTTGGAAGTAGTCAAAAGAATTTTTAGGTACCTAAAGGGTCAACCAAAACTTGGTCTTTGGTATCCTAATAATTCACCATTTGACTTAATAGCATACTCAGATAGTGACTATGCTGGAGCTACTATGGATAGAAAATCAACTACAGGAGGCTGTCAGTATCTTGGTCATAGGCTTATCTCTTGGCAATGTAAGAAACAAACAGTGGTAGCCAATTCAACAACTGAAGCAGAATATGTTGCTGCTTCTAGCTGCTGTGGACAAGTGCTCTGGGTTCAGAATCAATTGCTGGATTATGGGTACAATTTCATGAACACAAAAATTTTCATTGACAACAACAACACAATGTGTATTATCAAAAATCCTGTTTTTCATTCTAAAACAAAACACATAGAGATAAGACATCATTTTATTAGAGATTGTTATGAGAAAAAGTTAATTCAAGTGGTTAAAATTCATACTGACAACAATGTTGCTGATTTACTTACAAAATGTTTTGACATAAGTAGATTTCAGTTTCTAGTTGCTAGTATTGGCATGATCAATCTTTAAAATCATTCAACATCTTATCTTTGTATGTTTTTGTAAAATTTTGTAAGGATTTGTGCTGTTGATTTGTCATTATCTTGTGTTTAGTTAAAGTCTGCTGTTTAGTTGGATTGTTGCTATGCTACTCTGCTGTTATTATGGAATATTCTTGTTTGTGTTTGTTGTTTGCTACTAACCTTTTGCAGATATATAAACATACACAATCAAGTAAAACATTAACAGAGGAAATTCATTGATCATAAAGGCTTCAGTACATAATGTTTCCATACATTCAAGCTATTCAAAAGACAGATCAAAAGACATCAAGCTACAAAGATACACATCCTACATTTTAGCAAAATCAGGCATGACTTTGCTTCGTGGTCCCCTTGTGCCCATGGCTTCATATACCCTTGGGCAGGGGAGTGCAATGACTACTGGACGAGGAGGTGGATTTTGTTGCTGACTAGTGGATGAAGCCGCTTTCTTCTGCTGGTTGTTCTTCCTTGGCACAGCGGGTTTCTTCTCAACTGGACTTGGTTTTGGCTGAGGAATGTGGACACTTTTTGCAAAGTCGGCTGCGGCTTTCTCCAGTTGTTTCTGAAGTTCAGCAGATAGTGGATGTTTTGAAGGGATGGTTTCCCAAGCACCTTGGTAGTATGTCATATGTTTTGGCCAACCTTGCTGTTTCCCAGGCCAATCAGCTGTTTCGTCATCGCTTGACTCATCAAAAGACGATGGTGTTGAGGGGAGTGAATCGGAGGATGATTCTTCTTTGATCGCTTTTCCTTTGTTTTGTGAGGTGGATGCGTTCTTTGGAAAGTAATTCGCCCAACCACTTGAGTCATCAGAGGATGAATCCGAAGAAATTTCAATGATAGGCATTTTTGAGGAACTCATGTTGGCTTGTTGTTGAGTTAGGGTTTGGAATTGGGGATTTGCTTTTGTAATTAAGGATTTATGGAGTTGATTGTGAGGTTGGTATGATATTTAAGGAGGTGATTTTTAACGATTTTGGGAATGTTGACTTTCGGTCAACACTTTCATAACTCTGCTGATGAGTTTGAAAGTTGAAGGGTTAAACTGAAATATTTTGGCGCGTTCTTAACCCTAATTGAATCAAAAAGGTATCTTTTACCCAATTGATCTCATTACGTTCTAATTGCTCCAAACTTACACTCAGTTATCACTCAACCACAACAATTCATATCATTTCACCCCAAACCCCCAAATTCAATGGCTCGACGCACATTTCCAGAAGAACACAATGAGATAGCGTTTCTCAGTAAGGTTAATGCAGCGGATGGATTTTACGAGGTAATGGATTTTCTGGGTTCGTCTAAGTTGAGGTATGCATTAACAGTTGCCCCTACAATTTACAAATCTCATATGCGACAATTTTGGTCAACCGTTAGATTGGATGTCTTAGATGGTGAGGAACGACTAATAGGTAGTGTGGATGGGGAGGACATTGTAGTTAGTGAAACCACAATTAAGAGAAGTTTGAAATTGTCAGGTACCCCAACACCCCCTACTATAACCCCAGAAGTTGTGATGGCTGAACTTGAGTCTTTTGGTTATGAGAGACCTGAGAATAGTGGGACATTTTTTGAAAGGTCGTATGTGTCCCCATTGGAAGTTTTTACTGCATACTCTACAACATTGCTTGTTTCCTAAGATAGGTGGGTGGAGTGAGTTTAATGCATCTCAGGCAATGGCTTTCGTATGTTTAGCTACAGGGCAGCCCTATGATTTTTCTGTTATGATATTTGAAGGGCTGAAGAAATTTGTTAAGAAGAAGTTTTACTTATACCCTAGGTTTCTACAACTTATAATAAATAAACAGCTAAGGGAACCTTTGAGGCATTCACAAATTGAGCCCTGTAGTAGAATGGCCATCAAGATGTTTGCATTTTTGAAGAAGGATGGGAAAGGATTTTCTGGTGTTATTACTCCCCTAACTGAGCATATCTTGAGTGTAGTGGCTGAAGTACATGAGGATGAAGAGGCTGGAACACCAACAGCTTCCCATCACACATCCTCATCAACAAGTTTAAATGAATCATCTTCTACTGAACCACAACCTACCCAATCACCTAGGAATTCACAAAATGAGAACATTGTGCACCCTCAGGCCAATGTTAGTATGGTAGCAGATGAGGCTGGTACAGGTGGTGGTGGTACCATGATGGAAGAGGCTGGCACTACTGTTTCCAACTTAGTAGTTGAACAGGACAGTGTCAACATACTTAAGACCTCAACCATGGCAACATCATTTGTAGAAGGTTCTCAGGAACCTGACACAACTGGTGGTAACCCCAGTCAAATGGATTTTATGGGGGGCTCAGATGTTCATCCTAGGGATAAGACTGAGTTTATGTCCAAAGATTCACCTCTCAGAGAAGGTAACACATCTCGAAGTGATGAGGACAGAGATGAACATATTGAATTGATGGACACTTATGTACATATGGACATTGCAAATGATACACCTCTCGGACCAGGTCACACAGGTCGAAGTGTTGATGCTAGAATTGAACTTGAAACTGATGATTTGACGGCTAACATACCTGTACAAAATGACAATTCCAATGATCAACCTCTCGGGTCAGGTTACACAGACCGAAGTTGTGAGGATATAATGAAACAATTGAAAGAATTGACGGAAAATTGTACCAATTTGTCAAAGGAGGTGCTTGATCTGAGAAAAGAGTTAAAGACAGTCAGAGCTACTCAAGGTGCTGAAATTAGGAGGCTTAAACTAAGGGTTACACACCTTGAGGGGAGGCTCAAGAAGAGGTCCAAACCAAGTTTGGAAGAGGATGCTTCCAAACAGGGGAGGAATGATCAAGAGGCTGTTGTGAATGATAAGGATCAAGAGGATGTGGAGGATGTGATAGATACAGGGGAGGTAGAAAAGGAAGTTGTAAAAGAATCAGTGGAGGTTGAAGTTGTAAAAGATTTTGTTGATGGTGAAAAGGGTGACTCTGCTGGTGCAGAACACTCTGCTGATGAAGTTGCTGGTGTAGATAACTCTACTGATGGGTTGAAGGTTTCTGCTGAAAAGACTGAGCAGAGTGCAGGTGTAAAAGACTCTGCTGGAGTAACTGATTCTGCTGATTCAGATGATGATCAGGTGACCTTAGCTCAAGTGTTGCTAAATATGCACAACGAAACTACAACATCCACACCATCACAAAAACAACAACCTGTTGCTGAATCTGCTGATAAGTCTAAAAGAAAACAAAAGTTGACTGATGAACAAGATCAAATTGCTCAGGATGAAGATTATGCTAGAAGAGTTGCAGCTGAAGAAGCAAGAGATCAGCTTGAACTTATGGAAAGTTCTTCATTTAAAAAGGTTAATCAAGAAGAGTTTGATGCACAACTACAGTATTTTGTTGACTCTGATATGATTGTTAGAGGAGAAGCTTTCTGTATATCACATGATGAGCAGTTGGATAGCAATGAAAAGACAAAAGAGCTTGCTGAGTTTATTCTCAAGAAGAATGGATTAGCTAAATGGGAAGAGCTAATTAAGAGGATAACAGAAGCACAGAAGCATGGTTACAAGGGAAAGTCAACTTCAAGAAGTGCATTGGTGAATGACATGAAATATTATTTGAAGAATGCTAGAGGCTATCAGATGAAGGATTTCAAAGGGAAGTCAGGTCATTTCATTGAAAAGGAATTTTATGAAACATATGCTAGGCTTAATCCTAGAAAGGTTTCTGAAAAGAAGAGTAAGCCAGAAGATGGAGGATCTGACAGTATGAAAGCATCTGGAAGTGAATGTATTTTGGAGAATCAAGATGATAAGCAAACTATGGAGGTTGAAAGGAAAGAAGTTAAGGAAGTCATTGGTTATAAGAGGACTGGTATAAGAAGAAAGATGGATACTAGAAAGAAAAGAAAAGTTCAACCTGAACCTGAACCACAACCAGTACCTAAATCACAACCAGAACCTGAGATAATCAATGCAGTCCCCTTATCCATAAAGTATCCAATTATATCTTATACTGCTGATGTGTTTGATGTCTGTGATGCTTCATGGGAGGTAATGAGATCAAATTTGAAATGTGAAAAATATGTTAGATTTGATAAGATGTTGGAGTGCATGGATAGAGAGGATATTGTAAAACTCTGGGAACTTTACAAAGAAAGATATGGTGACAAGAAACCAGAGTCAGTACCTGAAAGAGTACATTATCTTTGGCTAAGTAACATGTTTGAGCCTGATGCAATGTATACTGAATGGATAAAATTAAGAAGGTCAAAGAAAGTTGTTAAGTGGCACTTATATCAGTCATGTGGAGTACATGAACTGATTGGAGATGATGGACTTGGTGTTTACATGTTGGTGGAAAAAGATTATCCTTTCTACAACAATGTTGATGTTCTCAATGATATGATGCAACCTGGTAAGTTAACACTTCAAAGACCATGTGATGCAGATCATCAAGCAACAGAACTGATTGAGAAATACAAACAGTTGTTGGTATCACAAGTTTCAAAACAGTAAGGTGTTTGGAAGCATCCTCCTGGTGGTTATCTGGGATTAAGGAAACTTGATGATTTTTGGAGAAAAATATCAAGTTTAGGGGAGGATTGTTGGGTCTGAAATGCTGCTGATTGGAGAATTACAACTCTGCCGAATAGTTATGTAACTCTGCTGATTAGCACAAGAACTCTGCTGTTTTGGTAACTCTGCTGTTTAGGTATAATAGGCACATTGTAATTCTAATGCTAGCTTACGAAGACTCTGCTGCTAGAAGGATTACTCTGCTGTTTATTATTTGTGTAAAGTATGTTAAGATAAGTATAGAAAAGATACGTATGAATATTTTTCTTGTATAGGAAGTTTTGTAAACCGACTAGGACTCCTTATGCTATAAAAGGAGGTTCTAGGGTTAGAGTTAGATGTCGATTGATTATTCATCTTAGCATACGTATTATTGTTTTCACTTCAAGGTTTCTTGTAACCCTATTGCTATTCAGAGCAATCGTATTAATATATTGAAGTGTTGTTTGATAACTTGTTTGTGTTTTCTTCTTAAGATCAAATATTAGTTTCCGCATAATATTTGATATACAACCTAAGATCAGTTTCTATACCGATTACTTTAGATTTATCTAAGGTAGTTAATAAGATCGTAAAGCTCAACTGGGATCAACAATTTCCATCCATGTCGGTCTTCTTTTTGAAGAGCCACTTGCTCCCAACGGTTTTAGCGTTAGGAGGTAGGTCAACTTCGACCCAGACATCATTGTCTTTCATGGATTTCATCTCCGCATTCATAGCTTCGATCCATTTATCGTGTTCAGGACTCGATAATGCATCTCGATAGTTAGCGGGTTCACCATGATCCCCTAACTTATGTTCCTCAGCATCGACATAAAAACCATATCGCTCAGGTGCTTGAGGTATCCTTGCGGATCTATGAATGGGAGCAACATCTTGATGAGGTTCAACATTTTCATGTTCAATCTCATTTTGATGCTCACTAGTGTTACCAGAAGGTTGTGCATCTTCCTCTTGAATTTCATCAAGGTCTGCGTTGCTCCCACTTGCCTCTTGTGAAATGAGACAGCTCTCAAGAAACTCAGCATTCCGAGCAACAAATATTTTGTTCTCGGGTGGGTAGTAGAAGTAGTAACCCATTGTTTCCTTTGGGTATCCTACAAAGATACATTTGATAGCTCTGGGCTCAAGTTTGTTAGGTGTGTCTTGTTTCACGAGAGCCTCACAACCCCAGACTTTCAAGTAAGACAAATTAGGGACCTTCCCATGCCATATTTTTTATGGTGTCTTGTCTACCTTCTTGGTTGGAACCATATTGAGAATGCGAGCAGCAGACTCTAGAGCATAACCCCAAAAGGACATTGGCAACGTTGTTAGACTCATCATAGATCGAACCATGTCTAGCAAGGTTCGATTTCTCCTTTCAGATACACCATTATGTTGTGGTGTATATGGAGGAGTGAATTGTGAGACGATCCCACACCTTTTTAGATGATCTAAAAACTCTTGACTCATATATTCACCTCCTCGATCAGATCGAAGAGCCTTTATGGTCTTGCCGAGTTGATTTTCTACTTCATTTTGAAAGACTTTGAACATTTCAAAGGCTTCATGTTTATGTTTAATCAAGTAAACATAACCATATCGACTGAAGTCATCAGTGAAAGTAATGAAGTAGTTAGCTCCTTCCCTAGACGTTATTCTAAATGGGCCACATACATCAGTATGTATGAGTCCAAGTAGATCTTTAGCTCTTTCTCCAACATGGGAGAAGGGCTTTCGTGCCATTTTACCAGATATACAAGAAATGCATTTATCAAACGACTCATGGTCGGTTGACTCTAAAAGCCCATCGCGTTGCAGCTTCGTAATGCGTTTCTTGTTTATGTGGCAAAGACGACAGTGCCATAGAAAAGTGGAATCTAAGTTACGCTTAGATTTCTTATTGCTAACATTATATATAGAACTATCGTTTGAAATAGAATCACGCATATCAATTTCAAAAATACCATCACGAGGAATAGCATTAAAATAAAAAAACATTATCCTTAGAAACTGAAATGCCAAAATCCGTAAATGTATGAATGAAACCATCATCCTTCAAACGAGAAAGTGAAACAACACCTCTAGTAATAGTAGGTGCAAAATGGCAATTATTCAAAACAATAACTAAACCATTAGGTAGGATGAGATTAAAGCTCCCTATCGCTTCGACAGCTGCACGGTTGCCATTACCAACGTACAGGTTCAAAGCTCCTTGCTTCAACTTTCTGCTTCCCCTAAGTCCCTGCACATTATTTCAAATGTGAGTACCACAACTAGTATCATATACCCAGGATGTGTTAGGAAAAGTATAGAGTTCTATAGTGAAGATACCTGATGTGCTAGCTGCGCTAGCTTTGTTCTTCTTCAACCCTTCTAGGTAGGACGGACAGTTCCGCCTCCAATGCCCCTTTACTCCACAATGGTGACAGGGAGAGTCCTTAGCCGGATGCTCCTTCTTGGCAGGTGGGGGGATCTTTGGTTTGGGGGCGTAAGCAAGCTTACCCTTGCCCTTACTTTGTCCCATGCCATGTGCCTTCGGCTTGTTATTTTTCTGGATATTCCTGTGCTTGATAGCTAGGACCATTCTGACAGTGTCAAATAGTTGTTGCTCAGTTGGCTGTCCAAACATGGTTTTTAGTTCTGCCAGCATGTCAAATGCTGCAAGGTCCTCTAAGTCCATTTGGAGCTCAGGGATCATGCTTGCAAGCATGAGACAGGCCACTTCTTGTTGCTCTTGTACCCTACGCGAGTAGGCGGTACGCACAGCAAGAGTAGCAGTAGCAGCAGGTGCTTTAGGTAAAGGTTGTTCCAGATGGTAAAACTTTTGTGTAGCCTCGAGGACGATCCTCAGGTTTTTATACCAGTCCAAAAAGTTGTTACCATTCAATTTCTCTCTTTCAAGAAATGATCTGATGTACGAGTTGTTCATGGTTTGATTAGGAGTTGTCATCTACAAAACAAACAAAGTTCAAATTTTAGTAAGTTTCAATAATTAATCCTTTTAAAAATTAACTACCCAAGTTTAAGCATATTAAAACAATTAATTTTACGAAAAAGCTAAGATCCTCATTGAGGTTCGACCATCACAGTAGACTGTCTACTAGAAATGGTGGATTCAATAGGTAGGTAACGTCGACCAATTGCATTACATGTGCAACTCTTAGATCTTTATGGGACTCATGGCACTAGTGAACAAGCAACTAGTGTCAAGCTGGCATGTTTAGTCCCATCTTTGCCTCGGGTCAGGGTCTGACCGCTAAACTAGATTAAATCATCAAATTTGAAAACGTGTGAGAATATATCAGGGTCTGACCACTAGAAAATAGTCACCTTGGGTTACAATTTAGCCTAGGTCTGACCATAGCTAAAAGGCAATTGCAAGTGTTCTCAGAATTGGACGGCATGACTTAAATTTTGACGGGTAAATTGTTTTGATGTGGATCAAAAACGTGTACGGAAGAAGCATGCATTCATTCTTCGTAGCACAAGTTAAAAACTTTTTTTTTTTTTATTTTTTTTTATTTTTATTTTTTTATTTTTAACTTAAGTCTAATCATTGTTTTAATTTATGTGTGTCAAGTTGTCCATTTTCAAGACTAATATATATCCTAAGTGGATTATTATTTAGTTTGGACAATACAAATAAATAAATAAACAAACAATCTCAACCGGTTTAAGTGTTGTTTATAAAACAATGATTTTAAGTTTCAAATCATATTTAAACTTAGTTAAACTAAATCATAAGACTTAGTTCAAAATGGTTTATGTTTCGTTTCATGTTTTTAAGAAAACAATTTTCGTTTTTCATGTAGTCACAACATACATAAAACAACCAAACAAACATACAACCACAATATGCAAAGCCTCAACCGATGAAAATCCTATGCTTGGTCTCGTGAGCCATCACGAGAACCAAGAGTCAACTAGGGACATAAAGCACAACCACATGGAGGGCTCCCACTTGCCCCAAGACAATCATGGGCAAGTAAAGGCCCATAATGCACATGAAAACATGATTCTGTCAGCCCAGTTTTTTGTCTTGCGAGGCCCAAACGGCCTAGAAGGAATCCTCCTCTTGCTTCGGCCCAAACTAGAGAGTTGTAGGCCCATGTCTTGTGAACCTGCACGAAAAAATTTAGCCAAAAATACCTTACCAATCTTCTGGAAATCGCATTTTCCCATCTGGTGTCCAGCAGCAACTTTTGGTCCAAAATTCTTCATTCTTTTGCCATTTGCTTCCAAGCTTTCGGTTACATGATATATAAAGTAAATTATATCTAATCTACTTTGTATATAATGTAAAAATGCACAAACAATGGCAAAACCAAAATGAAATACATTGCAAAAGTGCCGAAACAATGGCAAACCCCAAAAACAAACAAAACAACCAACAATCACAACATCACAATGCATAAGTGGTCTAGGTTTTCATCGGCTTTGCATATACACATAATAATACATTAAAATTATGATAATTACAAGGTGTTGGCTAACACCATGGACAAACATGCATGTATTTGCCATGGATAACAAAATAAATAACAAGAATTAAATTGTTAGCCAACAAATCGAAGAAATTAATTAACAAGAATTAAAACCCCGAATGGTACGCGTAACTAATGGCCATAGACTCAAACCCCACTGATGTTAGGACCTTCTTAACATCATTTTTCCACAGAAAAATAAGCCTCATGGGCTGATTTGAAATCGGGTTACAAATCTTTCAAAAAAACGCGTTTTTAGGCCATTTTACGGGTACCGATCAAGTAAGCAATTAACGTATGCATAACAAATGACCATGGGATGAAAAAGTCCAGATCTTAAGACCCTATATGTGTCGACATATTCAGAAAATATTAGCCCTAGGGGCTGTTTTGAAGATATACTTTTAGATCCATAAAAAACATGCGTTTTTAGCCATTTTTATGCATACATGATGATCATATGACATCATATGATGGCTCGTGATACCACTATAGGTGATGTAACAATAAATAACATATCAAATAAATAAGCACAGCGGAAAACATCACCCACAAGGATCCATATAGCCATATGATCAATCAATTAAATATAAACACATAATTTATACCTTTGTAGCGTGATCCGGGAGTCACCACCAAAGCTATGTGTGTCGAATGGTATGAAGAAACCCAAGTGATCAAATGGAGATCACCTCTATGTGTATCCACACTACACTTCCTTGTATGCCAATGGATGCTAGTCACGTAACCACCGTAACCCTTCTAGTCTTCTTTGAATAAGCAAGGTACAAAGAAGAGATGAAAAAATAAAAACCCTAGGTTTTATTGTTGATGCCGTGAGTTTATTTGGGAGAGGGAGAGAGAGATTTTTGGTAAAAGATATCTCCAATATGAGGAGATCCTGGAAGATATAATTGACCAAAAAATCAAAACCCAAAAGGCCTCTTCCAAGCCCTTATGGCTGGCCCTCTATTGGGCTCAAATGGCCCATCCATTTGATTTTCAAGTCCAATGCAATAAATCCATTACTTAGTCATTAGAAGCCCAATAGCGGTTTCTAGTTACTTACGGTTATTTATATATCGTAAATACGATAAACACGATATATAAAGTGGCACCTCAGTGTATATGTGTGTGACCCCATAGGCTCACATATGTCTAGCCATATAATTAGTAATTATGACACGAGTATATCCCAACATCTTTAACAGCAACTAGAACAAACTTTATTCCTCCCCTGTTTGGAAGAATCTTCACCATCAGATGAACTAGAACATATGACATCCAAGCTCAGCATCCAATAAGACAATTTGTACAAGTTACCATCAATTCAGTTATTTAGTTTCAAACTGCTCTCAACACTTCCAGATGTATTACCTTCTGAGAGAGGTGTATCACAGAGCATAAACTCAGTAGGAACTAAGTTTTGAACAATCAGTACAAACTGGTGAAGCCAGCAGTTCAAACTGTCAACCCCAGCAGTACAAACTGTTAGCAAAAAGTTTTCAGAGATAAAATCAAATTGGAAGTTTAATGTGGATTCAAAAACAGTTTTGTCCACTTATAGTTTTTAGCAAACTATCAGCTATGAACGGATTTGACTTGTCTTTACCAATAGCCGTTTGCTATGGACTAGCCAACTCTTCACACTTAGATTTGGTGAGTTGATAACCAACCAGTTTTTGGTAAACTGTCAACCATAAACGGATTTGAGTAGTCTTTACCAGAAACTGTTTGATCTGGACTAGTTGATTCTTATGTTGGTTAGACATGGTGAATCAATTACCATTTGTTGTGTGACAAGCATTCACACTTGACAATCCAAACCACCATTGTTAATGGTTTTAAAATTAACATGACCAAGCCTCCTGTGCCACAACATTGATTCTTCCAATGTGGCTTTTGCAACAAGACAAGTAAGTCCAACCTTAGGAACTAGTTTATTCATCTCAACACTGTATGTATTATCCTTTCTAGGGATTTTAAGCAATACTTGACTTTCATCGGGTAGCTTGAAATCAGGAGAAAGTATAAGACAATCAGTATCAGTAAATAAAACTTTGTTCTGTTTATCACAAATTTGTGATACACTGAAAAGATTGTACTTAAGTTCTGGTACATAATACACATTTTCAAAATCATGGTTACCAGTTTTAATTACCCCTTTACCAGTAATCCTTCCTCCAATACCACCACCAAAGACAACTGGTCCTCTATCCAGAGCAATAAAGTCTGAAAGATATGACATGTTGCCTGTCATGTGCCTTGAACATCCACTGTCTGAATATCCTCTATCTTCTTTACCATTTGAGGGATGTTCCTGCACATAAAATAAAGGTGTTAGTTTCTTTTGGGGATCCAAACCATTACTGGTTTGGATCTGCCTTGTGCATCAAGATGAGAAAACTTGTTGGAGGTCTTTGATGCACCATTGGGTTTGGTAGAATTTTTAACCCAATGTGCTGAGGCCTTGACAGCATTGCCCCTTTTTCCTTAACATTTAAGTGCCTAGCAGTAGGATTTGCTGGTCTAGCAGTTGAAACTACTGACCTAGCAGTTGAAACTGCTGACCTAGCAGTTGGAACTGCTGACCTAGCAGTTGGAACTGCTTGTTTAATTTTAGGCACCCACTTCTGATTGGTCTTTGCTGTTTTCTCATAAAAATGCCTTTTAACTGTTTGTGCATGATTTGAAAATTGTTTTGCACTTGTAACAGTTTGCTTGTTATTAAACCACTTATTTTGACTAGCAGTTGAAACTGTTTTAATGCCAGTCTTTAACATAACAGCTTTGGGTGACATCTTATAATTTGCATTAGGGTTTGTCAATCTAGTT
Organism: Artemisia tridentata subsp. tridentata; assembly: GCA_021014915.2. Taxonomy (NCBI): domain Eukaryota; kingdom Viridiplantae; phylum Streptophyta; class Magnoliopsida; order Asterales; family Asteraceae; genus Artemisia; species Artemisia tridentata. Next base: position 366,830,185 of record CP139505.1, read on the forward strand.
GGACTATTTTGAGTTACCCTAGCATTGTTATTCCTGTTCACCCTTGTATTCCCAGAAACCCCCTTTTTCCATGGGTTAGAATCACAATAAGCAGCCATATGATCAAAACTTTCACAAACAAAGCACACTTTTCTAATCATGGCAAACTTATCATCCAATTTCTTAGATTTTGAGTGATTCCAGTTCCTATGACTACCCTCAGAACTTGATGATCTGTTCTTAGTCCTATACATCTCAGCATATCTAACACTTTTCCTAACTGGTTTTATGTTTTCAGTCTTAACCACTTTAGGAGCATGTTTAACTTCTACCTTAACAACATTAGGTTTGTCCTTAACCTCTACATTTTCATCATCAGATGTCCACTCCTCAATAGTTGGTGCATCTGAGTTCCTATCAGAGGACATCTTTTCCTCAGAAAGAGATTTATCACTAGCACTCACAAAAGAATCTTCTGCCTTAACAAATTTAACAGGATTCTCACTAATCTTAACACCATATCCAGGAAAATCCATATCCTTAAACTCTTCTAAACCTGTATGAGCTAAATCAATTCCTGGTGGAACAAACATTCCTCTAAAAGGGGGTGCAACTGACTTATAACCTAAACCAGATTTAGCTTTGTTAAGTATTTGACTCTCTACTATCTTCTTAACTCCATTTGAAGTATATTCAAGAGTATCTACACTTAACTGGATGTTTTCTTTTTCCTTTTTAAGCTTCTCTAGTTCATATACAAGTCCACTCATTTTATTATCTTTTATTTGCAATTCCCTCTTTAAAATACCTATCTCATCAGAGAAGTTTGACTCATTCTGTCTATAAAACACAATTTGTTCTTCCAAAACAGCTAATCCTCTTTTATGATTTGTCAGACTAGAATTTACTTGATTAAATTCAACTCTAAGATCATCATACTGTTTCTTAACATTTTCATAATCTTTTAAAGCACGACAAGAGTTTGAGCATTTTTCAAGTATATGTACCTCAGAGTCTGAGAAAGCCATCAAACCCAAGTTAGCTGGTTCCTCTTCTTCCTCCATGAAGCTCCAATCAAATCCAGCTCCATCTACAGCTACCATAGCCTTGGAAGAAGGCTCTTCAACATTAACTGTTCTCCTTGTTCCTTGCTGATTCTTAAACCCTTGACCCTGGTTGCTTTGTTGTCTTGGACCTCTACATTCCCTGGCAAAGTGCCCCATCTTGTGACAATTAAAGCATTCCACCTTAGACTTATCATACCCAGCAACATCTCTTCCATTGAAGGTAATCTTATTCACAGTCCTTTGGTAATACTTCTTAGCCCTGATGCTTATCAAAGCCAACTGCCACTTTAAATCAATAGCTTCCAAATCATCTTCAACAATTTGAAGAAGATCTTCATTAAAGATCTTAGACCCACCAGACTGTTCTGACACAAATGCATATATGGTCTCTTCAGTCAAGCCAGCAGTACTAGTATTTACACTAGCAGTGCTAACTGTTGGTTTAGCAGTACCAACTGCTTCTTCATCTTCATGATTCGAACTGTTTGAAGAAGATACAAAAGCCATATTCCCTGAACTGGAACTGGTGCTACCACTCTTCTTGACCTTCTGCTCAACAATCTTAAGATTATTGTAAAACTCATTCATTGTCATTTTCTCCAGCTCTGGTTTATTGCTCCAAACCACAACATAAGTGTTTCATTCAGCAGGTAAACTATTTAGAAACTTCATGTTGAGGTCTTCCTGAGGTATCACAATCTTCAACACAGTAAGTTGACTGATGATCTTTTGAAGCCTATTAAAGATATGGTCCAAAGTTTCATTGCTTGATGCAGTGAAGTTCTCATAACTTTGCTTAAGTAGGGTTTTCTGTGCCTTCTTGGTAGCTTCATTGCCACCAAATCTTTCCACCACTGCTTCAAAAAGAGTTTTAGCCGACTCGTAATGGCTAAAATTCAGCACTTGATCATTAGGAATTGCCATTAGTAACAAATTCCTAGCCTTCTGATCATTCTTCTTTTTGATTCTCTCCTCGTTTGTAACTGGCTCAGTGTTAAGCTTTGTGATCTTGGAACCATCAGCACGTGTTTCTTCAACAGTAATTGGTTTGAAGGAATCACCATTGATAATGATATCCCATAATGCATAGTCTTGCACCATGAAATATTGCTCTATTCTGAGCCGCCATAAATCGTATTCATTCTGTTTCAGCATGGGGAGTTTAGCAAGGATTGAGGTTTGAGGTGTCTCCATGTCCATCTTCTTGGTTGCTAGTGAGTAAATACTTCTGGATCTTCTAAACTTAAAGTATCAGAAACCTGGCTCTGATACCACTTGACCGGATCTAAACACACACGTTGTGTTGGGGATACTTTGAGTATATACTTGATAGCACGCGGAATTTACTACCAAGTAACTAGAAGATGTTTTGTGTTTGGTGATTGATTGAATAAGACAATAAGAACAAATAAGAACACAAACAATATCAACCAAACAATCACTTCAATATATATATCGAACAATTACAATATGAACGTGAAGCTCTTGATAATTCGTATGAAAGGATATTAGGTATATCAAAACCCTAACTAAGAATCTCTTTTTATAATGCAAAGAGTCCTATACAAGTAAAACATCTAACCGTATCACTCTATACAAATAAGATATACATCATATCTTTTCTATATTTATCTTCACACGGTTTCACCTTGATCCCTTAAGCAGTCCTAACTTTTCTTCATCAGCAGTCCTAACTGTTCTTCCATCAGCAGTACTAACTGTTCTTGTATTCTTCAACCGTACTAACTGCTTAAGTTTAATTCAACCGTACTAACTGCTTAAGTTTAATTCCCAACACCACCTACTGCAAATATGCAAATGACCACGACTGTCACTGCAAGCATCTCCAAGATCGCATCAGCTACCACCACCAACATAATCGTCAGCAGGAAACTGCCAGAGCCTGCGCAGCCACGAATGTTGGAGGGAGTGGTTATGTCAGAAGAAAACCATTGTGCAATTAATGCTTGTTGCACCACTATGGTCCACGCATTGTTAAGTGCACAAGGTGCCAAAGAGTTGGACATCAGACCAGAGACTGTAAGGCGACATGAGCCAATCTACAGCCAGTAACCGTAACTTGCTATGGATGTAATGGAAAAGGGCACTACAGGAATCAATGCCCAAACTACAATTCCAATTGGAAAGATAAGACTACTGCAAAAGAATAAGAACTCATTAAGATCCCAACAACATCAAAGGATGACTTAAGTATTTAAGCAGAAGATAAACTCTTGTAATAGATAAATAAACCGAAGTTTAGAACTCTCTAAGTTATATTTCCTTTCAGATCTTTACCTTAGTTACGATGGATGTAACCTAAGTGTAACAATTACCTTTCTACCGTATGAAATCTCTATTTCCGTAATAATCCCAATCTTAATTTCTATCTCATTTACCTTATTCATAGGCATTATACACAACTATACCATTAGGAAAATTTGGCTGATATTATTTTAACGGAACAATAGACTATCACTACCCTGTAGGATCCTTAGACGAACCCTAAGATTTATTTTGAGAATATCCCATTAGTACCCTAGGAAATCCCTAATCCATCACTGTAGTGTGGACTAAAATTTTCATATTCCTTTGAAAAATAATTTTTGTTATTATTTTCCAAAAACAACACGTTGTACACTATCTAAAATTTTCTTTATTTGAATAGTATAAATATCACAGTGACTGAGCCAAACATCACATCATTTGATCCTTAATTATACATAGCCTGATCAACTATGTATAATTTAGGAAAAATCATGTCATAAATGGAACAGTTATCTTTTCAGATTTTCTAATAACAATTTTCATTCAAAAGCAAAATATTGAAACAAAATAAATTGTTCATAAAATATCACTTTTTGATTTAATACAATAGATGTCTACACCTACTTCCCAATACCTCTAAGATATGAATTCGACAAAAAATATGGATAGAAAAACCCTAAGAGCTCATAAGGATTTATGGCAAATTGTACAAATTCTATTAGAAACCACGGAAGTTAATACATAGGGATATAATTAGCATCGGAAGTGCTAATGTTACAATGATTACAATAAATGGCATAGAATCTTCAATAGGTTGACCCGCCATAGCAACAAAGACTACCACCAAACCAACGATAGCTAGAGCCACGACGGGATGAATCATTTTGATTATCCTGCGCACGATAGCGAGACTAGATATTAGACATAAGAACAAATAAGTTTTATTCCACTAAGGATTACATAGAAACACAATAAGGATTCATATTAATAACCCAAAATTGAGACTATTACCCCCATATCTTGTCTACACCAATAGCGAGAATCACAATAGGCATAAGGACAGCTAGGACGTAAAACAAGAACGCATAATCTTCGTTAGGAACGTAAGCCAAATAAGTAACCGCAAGAACAACATAAACAATTGCTAGGAATGTGATAAGGTGCAGCATTTTGAGGTTTTTATGAGAGAATTTAGTGGTGAAAGAATGAGGATTAAAAATGGGGTATTTATAGGAGAAAACTAGTCGTTAGTTACTATTCACGACCGTTACAAAACACTATTCCTGACCGTTACATTTCACTGTTCATAAACGTTAGGATTACTATTCATGACCGTTAGGAATCACTGTTCACAGCCTTTGGAATTATTAGGTGGCAAGACATTCAAATTTATTACGTCTAGTAGAAATAAAACTGACAAAACTACGTTCCCTTAAGTACCAAATGAAAATTCCTCGACGACCCTTTTTAGGTTGAAGATATAACCAAGGATTAGCAGTAAGACTATATTATTGGATTTAAGTGACATAAAAATAAGAATAATATTATATATAATATTATTTTTAAACTTGAGGCATTTTAAGTATATCAACTCACATCACCAACCAAATCGTTGTACGATTTTCCCATTCTCACATCCACTATCTGAATAGGTTAGAAATCTAAGCCCAAATCCTTTTATAATTCATTTTTCCTCACACCTCAACCAACACAGACTGAATCTCGGGACGAGATTCTCTCAACGGGGGGATACTGTAACCACTCGTAAAATTCCACATTATAATAAACTATCTTACAGAATACTTATCCATATTTCTACGTGTAATTTTTTATTTATTTTGATCATAATTACTATCTAATGTAACGTAAATCACATCCTCGATAAACGTGCTCTCTCACGGACCAACATAAACCTACTTAATGTTTATTTCATATAAACATTTTCATATAAAATCCTACGATTACCATTTACCATTATATGATGAATTCGTTAACAAATGTACAAAACCAAACACTTCTTGCCTATTAGAGTTTCTAACGAAACCCTAAATTTTTATAACAACAATCATGGATAACTAAACCCTAAAACACTAAAGTACAACTCATTTAAACCAATGTACAAGTTTTTAAAGCACAAAAACCCTAAATCCACTTTAACTCCCGGTACAAACCCTAATTTCATTAAACTATGATTTTATGTACTAAATTCACAAATCCTAATTAATATATATATAATTTTTACAAATTATAAATGTACAAGTCTTTCAAGCCAAGGTACAAGTCATTTATGCATAAAGCTAAATATTAATAACAATCCTATTATAACCTTAAAAGTATTCATTTTAAAGCACATTGTCCAAAGTATTTTATGCACAAACCTCAAAAATAAAATTCTTAAACTCACTAATTAAAAGTACAAATCTCTAAACCTAGTGTACAAGTGTTCAATGCACAAAATCCAAAAATCTCATTTATATACATTTAAACTTAATAAAACTAATATATAATTTCTATAACCTAGCCGAACATTAAATATATATTTTCTATATTTCTAAACCCTTAGTGGAACCTTATTAAGTTCATGATACAACCCTCTTAAGCACAAAACCATTTTTCTTTCTTTTCTATAAACAATTCGACACATATATATTTCTATAAATCCTAATTATTTTCTACTCAACAATTCCTTAAACCTAGCCCTAAAACTAACTTATTACTTTCCATAAACCCTAAGTACAACAACCTATAGCCTAGGTACCAATCCATGAAGCCCATTCGATCCTGATTCTACCCTCCTAGTTCGAATCCAACTAGGATAAAACCAAACCATTTCCTTTCCAAACCTTAAATATACTATACACCACAAACCTCATCTAAGATCCTCAAACTTCCACATCACTTTGTCTTCAAAGTAGTTACAAATATAGGTAAATCCTATGGTTATGTACATAACCACATCACCACTCCCACAAAGTCACTCGTTAACCTCCCCCTTCCATCCACTTGTCCTTAAAAACTCCAAACCACATCACCATGTCCCCTCTTTCCTATGACATGGTGACTTAGCCACTTTAAAAACCCCTTTTCCCTCCTTCTATAAATAAACGAACCTAACATCCTTAATATTCCCAACCCTAATTCGATCCACTCCCACAAAAGCCCACTCACACTTAAACACTGATCAAATCAGTTCATTTAGGAGTTAGAGAAAGATCCTAGAAGAGCTTAGAGGGAGTAGAAGCCTTAGTGTCTAGATACCAAGTCAATTCGCCTCATATATCTTATATTCGACTAATAAATCAAGTAAGCAAAACCAACTCTTTTAATTCCTTGTATATGCTTTAAATACTCTTAAAAACGTGACTAAGTAATCTCTAATAAGAAGCAAGAACAAAAATCAAACCGTTTCTTTTCTTTTTCTTATTTTCGAACAACTAAAAACACCCATAAACTTTTTTTTTTTTTTTTTTTTTTTTTTTTTTTTTTTTTTTTTTTTTTTTTTTTTTTTTTTTTTTACATCCAACAAATCAAAAACCTTTAAAATATGTTGGAGATAGATTAAATATATGTTAGGATTTATTAAAAGTGATGGTCATTATTGTTGTAATATTTATAATTAAGTGTGTCGTTGTATGAATTAGTTTAAGTAAATTAGGGCTTGGACTTAAACTTATAGATTAAATGTTATGAGTATTAGTCCATGTAAAAGGCCCAAGTTTAGTCCAAGCCCACCCAACTCATGTAAACTATAAATACCTCCTTCCATCACCATTTGGAAGGTTGGTGTTCTCAGGTCATTAGCATCCCTACGTTTGTATCAAAGTTTAGTGTGTGATTAATAAAGTTTCTCATCAAGTTCCACTCTTCTCTTTGATCTTTCCTAGTTATTTAGTTGTATGTTTAGGATAGATTTAAGGGTTTAACAAGTGGCATCAGAGCTAACCATGGGCGAATCGTGGGGTTTTGAGGTGAAAAAAGTGATTTTGGTGTGTCGGTTACTGTTCATCGCATGTTACTGTTCATCAGTCGAGTTTGGTGAATTTCTGATCGAGTTTGTGGCTAATTCATCGAGTTAGATGACTTAACCGAGTTACTTAGGACTTAACCGAGTTACTTAGAATTGGTGATTTACTCGAGTTAGGATTTAATCGAGTTACTTAGAATTGGAATTGGTGATTTACTCGAGTTTGGTGATTTGCTCGAGTTACTTAGGTTGATTTGGAAAGTTGCTCGAGTTTCATTTGCTCGAGTTTCATTTCATTTGCTCGAGTTTCATTTCAATTGCTCGAGTTTCTACTCACTTAATCGAGTTTGAAGATTTGCTCGAGTTTGAAGTTTGCTACTCGAAGTTTGAATTTGACCAAACTTCACCGAGTTTGTGTCATCAAGTTTGGTGATTATAAGGTTATAACCGAGTTTGGTGATTATAACTGTTAAGCACTAAACTAATCAAACCTTACGTACCAAACTAAACTATACTATACCCGTGACACTCAACAATAAGTAAAGATGATAAGAAGAATGGTATGGATCGTGTGAAGTGAAACCTTAGTCGAATGCTTTTATAACCATGAGAGAACAAGATACAAAACACACACATACACACAATCTCACCTTTACAAGACTTTGAGGCACACACAAATAGGTGGAGAGTGTGTGTATATATAGTTGAAAGGAGGCCTTGGTTGCCCTACAAGGCTTTGGTTGGGCCATGTGATGGACTTGGGCTTTTGCATTATTCTTTATACTTTCATTACAAAGTCCATCACAAAGCCCTTACATACTTGTATTAAGCTACACGATACACACTTAAATATTCATACAAATGACCATCACTTTTCTATAAAATACAAAAGCTAACAATCTCCCCCTAAGGGACGGTCATTTCAATAATGCACTGGTGAATGGTCTTTTGTCTTCAACGTCTTTATCATTGTGTGTCGTTGTAGTATTGTCTTCAATCAATGTTCCTTCATGCACAGTGATCTTCAAAGTAATCGTCCTTTGGTGGATGTTCTTGCCTTGATCAAAATCTTCTCGTGATGATGCGTCGTGTCCTCCAACATACTCATACCTCTTCTCCTTATGCTAACAATCTCCTCATAATCTTTCATCATATGACATATGAACTTGTTCTTGACATCTTGATTAGCCTCTTGACTAGGTCGTTACACTTGGTCATTAACTTGATCTCCTTGTCTTGAACTTTTAACACTTGAGCTTTGATGAGGAATGTTCTTCATAAGTATGAGTATGATGAGGTGAAGATGATTGATGAATGGGATGATGGTTAATGGATGTTTAGGGTAGCTGCATAAAACTGTTAGTAATAATCATCCAGCGCTTATGGGTTAGGACTTCGAGATCGTCAACAGCATAGTGTGAAGACTTTCTCTAATCTTCCCAGGCCGTTCTGAACCGGATACCCCCGAGAGGGCTTACACGGACACACCGAAGTGCACCCACGATTCAGTGAGTCGCTAGAGATCACCCTACGACTGTAGACCGTTTAAAGCACGTAATCATCATGATAAAACTCGGCAAGATCCTTGGATCTCATTAAGACTCTTGTACACCTTGTATCCTTTTTGGTGAACACAAGTGTATCAAATGAAAGTGTTCCTAACGAGATATTTTGATGAATCTCATGGCTCTAGACTCTATAATGTGCGTTTTGGTTTTTAGTCGTTGGAGGCATGGAGCAGAGTGCCACCTTTTCAATATCAACACATCTCGGAGTGAGAGGCCGATAGATTATGTAGTGTTCTCCGTGAGAAATGAAACAAATATCTTTTAAGAGATATCTGAGTGGCTAGGAGGGGTTAGTGCAGCGCGTCACTGGGTCCATGACGTCTTGTCTTCAATATCAGTATCACCTTAGTGAGTACCAATAGCAGATGTATTGACCCGGTTTCTGCCCTAAGTTTTCATGGAGGGCTATTTCTTTTCACCCTTACATTAAACTTTTCTTTTTAATTCTTCAACCCCTTCTTTCCCTTTCTCATTTACTCCTTTTTTCAATCTTACCTAAGGACTCTTAATTCTAATCTATTGGAATTGTCCTTGGGTAGATCCCTCCGGCTCTGGCGGATCATAGAACGGTTTTTTCCTAACCTTAGTCACCTTATAACTCCATGACTATCCTAGGTTTGTTGATCACTTGCCATAAAACCATTTGAGAAAATCTCTCAAAGTGTTCATGAATAAAACACATTTTGTTAATACTTTGAGAGTTTTGCATTTTCTGAAATACTCCCCCTTCACATGTGCATATGAGTTTTAAGAAAGAATTGCACATGATGGGTAGAGTTCGCACTTTTTGAACTGATCGATTTTCATTAAATATGACCATTGCGAGACACGCTTACATCACTAGTTAGACTAGCTTGAAATTATTACCCGTCCCGGTCATATTCAATGATCATCTCTCGAATTGGTACATTCTACTCAGACAAGTCCTTTGCGAGACATGTTTACATCAATGGATAACCATCTTGAAATTATTACCCGTCCCGGACTAGTCTTTTCGATTACTGACATTTAGCTTTCGTCAATTTGAGGGTTCATGCTGAGTCTTATTGGAGAGCTCTTTTTGAGATTCGATTTTGATCACATTTTAATCACATCTTCTCCCCCTCAAAAATAGCATGTAGTGATATTTTTGATATCAACTGATTAAAATGAAACTTTTTGGAGAGATAGACGGATTTGAGCATGAAATTGGAACATTTTTGTTTTTCTACTCCCCCTTAAACAAAGCATATGGTTAAACATTTTAGTTTAAAAGCAGTTTTAAGGGTTTAGGAGGGAGTTATCTTGAGCACTTTATGAAAGATTTGGAAAAATCTTATTGAAAAATCTTGAAGAAAATGTGCTCAAGATAGAAAAGATTTTGAAAATTTTTGAAGATATGTAAGGAGAAATATCTTCATTTGTTTTTAGGATAAGTGTTAGAAAAAGAAATTGGTTTTGCACAACACTTTCCTTTATTTGAAGTTCGGGTCCGAAACTGAGATGTTCCGAAGCCATTGGGTTAAGCGCGGGTTTCGTACTGAAATATACGAAAGCCATTGTGATTTTTAGGATAAGTGCTCGAAAAATATTTAAAACCTTTATTTTGAATGAGCACTTTCCTTTCTTTGAGGCGCGGGTCCTAATCCGATATGATTAGAAGCCATTAAAAAGAAATTTTAAGAAACGACATGTTTTGAAAACATTTAAATGAACTCTCGCTCAAGCATCTGAACATGCCCGTATCATTGTTAAATGACATTTCTAGGTACGTTCAGAATATCGATTATACAAGAGACATGTCGTGAGAAGAATATTTTTGATTTTTGTCATTTTATATTGTTTTTGCATTTTTTGAAAATTTTCTAATTTTGTATTTTGCTTTTGTTGGTTTTTCAAATTTTGTATTTGTTTTTGTTTTTTATAAAAGAAATGGAAAATCAAAAATAGAAGATAGAGAGAATGATTTTGAAGAATTTACAGAATTAGAACCCTCTGATGAATTGGGTTCTGAGATAGTTGAGTCATCTGTAACCAAAGATGAAGAGTATTCACAAATAACAGTGTTAGAAGTACATGAATCATCATTCTCAGGGTGTTCACTACCAACTGTTGTAGTGGTTTCTACTTCTTTATCCTGATGATTTTCACTATTACTTGTTGTGGTGCAACTATCAAGAATCTTTCCTGTGGGAATCCATCTAAGACCAACTGTATTAAAAACTTTTCCCGTGGGAATCCACCTAAGGCAAGATCTAGGAGCAGTTTTCTTTTCAGATGCAGCGGAAGTCTCATTTTGAGAAAAACTACGTCCTGTAGGGATCCACCTAGTAGGTTTCTTAGCCTTTTGCTTCTTATCAACGGGTTTGTTTCTATTAGTCTTAGTGGATTGTGCCTTAGCACGCAAATTTGCTTTCTTGATATATTGTGCCACACATGCATCATGATTAGCTGAGAAGACACATTTTTGACATGTAGGACAGACAAATTCAACATTCTTGTTCAAAACAGCAACCTTAACTTTGTCACTACAGTCATTTGAAGCTTGTTTCCTGTTCGAAGAGGAATTCTTAGTGTTGCATTCTACTTGTTTAACATTTTCTTTTTCGCAACTACTCTTAGATGCACGCCAATCCCTAGTCTTTTGTTGATAGATCCTAGGTAATGGTTTACAACTACTAGCAGTGCCTTGTAATGTTGTAGAATTCATCACCGTGGATGGTGTTCCTAAAATTCCATCTTTTCGAAACTGTGCCTCTTTCCTAGCTTTTTCTAGATAGGGATTGTGGACCATATCGTTAGAACCAACAGATTCCTTAACAGTTTTAGTGGTCACACTTGATGAGCTATTCCTAGGGGCATACACATTAGGATTCATCTTGTTGTCCTTTGAATCAGTGTTAGCATTCCTAGACTCTTTTGGATTATCTTTTGTACTTTTGTCTATCGCCCTATATGTTTTAGATGTAGAGGTAGATGCAATAGTACTTGACAACAAATGATAAACAAATGATCTAGGTTCTAGTTGTGTTTGTTTGATTAGTTTAACGAGAGTTTCTCATAAAAAGGTTATATCTTTTTGCATAAATCGTGAGTTTTAGACATAAAGTTGCTACCTTTTTGTGTTTTACGAGAGTTTTTAAGGATTTAGTTGGTCAGTTTTTGTGTTTAACGAGAGGTTTGTGGTTATTTTGATCGTACACTTAACGCCACAAAGATCCAAGGTCCGAATCTCCTTGCTTCGGATTGTTTTTATCATTTCTTGTATAAGAAGTTGATAAATAGGTACTTCTTCACGGAAAAATCGAATCTCTTGTAAAGATTTTTGATTGAAAAAGGGTTTTTTCGAAATTTGAATTGCGAATAGAAAGAGTTTCTCGCATTTCAAATTCTCTCGGAATTGCCTGTTTTTCGGAATTCGAATTGCGAGTAAAAAGGGTTTCTCGGAATTGGTGTGCTCTCGCAATTCATCAGCATCTTCGGAATTGGACTCGGTATTTCCTTACTTGTATAAGTTTGTGAAATCACCTCGACTTGGAATTATTCTCATATTTTGTATAAAAGTTTGAGAACGTGATCGAAATAGTAATTTTGAAAATTCTTTCGAAATTACTTTCTCTTTCGCAATTCAGAGTTGTCTCTCGCAATTGCTGCTACTTTCTCGCAATTGGTGAATTTTCTCGCAATTGGTGACTTTTCTCGCAATTGGTGATTTTCTCGCAATTGGTGACTTTCTCGCAATTGGTGATTCTCTCGCATTTGCTTCCAGTCCCGCAATTGACAAAGTTTCTCGCAATTGGTGATCTTTCGCAATTCAGTAACCGTTTCGCAATTCCAACTAGTTTCGCAATTGAGGCAGATTTTGACAAACTTTGGACTCATTTAAACCAAGAATTCACAACAACATCTACAATCACAACACCTATTTCTTTGCAACGATCCTGAATCAATCAACCTTATAATACAACATCATCAACAATGACTACTCAACAAGACATCCATGCAGCTGGTGCTGAAAACCGTCCTCCTATGCTAGAAAAAGGCAGTTATCTTCCATGGACAAGCCGTATGCTTCGTTACTTGAAAACAAAACCTAATGGACAAGGCAAACTTCTGATCAACTCCATCAAGAATGGTCCTTTCAAACCTCGTCAGATTCAAGAAGCTGGTGATCCGAATCAAAATCCTCCTGTTCCACCATCTTGTCGTACTCAGAAAGAAGAAGAGAATACACAGAAGAGGATCGGAAACAGATTGAAGCATATGACTTAGCCATGCACCTAATTCAACTTGGTTTACCACAAGAGATCTTTTGTGCTGTTGACAGCTGTGAAACTGCTTATGATATGTGGGAACGAGTTAGGAGGCTATGTCATGGAACTGAAATTGGTCAACAAGACATTGAAAACAAGCTTCTAACTGAATGGGAAAATTTTTCATCCACTCCAGCTGAACCAATTGAAATCTACTACACAAGGTTTTGCACTATCATGAATGAGCTCATAAGGAACAACTTAACACCAAAACAGATCGTTTAAAACATCAAGTTTCTTAACAACCTTCCAGAGGAATGGGGATGATATGTTACAATTGTTAATCAAACAAAGAACCTTGATGAAGTGAATTATGATCAGCTCTATGATTTCTTGAAACAAAACCAGAAAGAGGCAGATGAGGTTAGGAAAGAAATGCTTGCCAAAAAACATGATCCTTTAGCATTGATTGCTCAGTCACCATCACCTTCAACAGTGAACACATCATCATCAACAACTCCCACTCAGAACTACATGCCACATGAATACTCTCCACAAACTGCTATCTTCCCACAATAACAATTCTATCCTCATGAACAACAAGTCATTCCACAACAACAATACCCAGAATCACCATACAATCCAAATGATGACATGTCTGCACTGTCTCAAGCATTCACCCTTCTATCAAGAGTTGTCCAAGGACGCTATTCCACACCTACCAACAACAATCAAAGGATTGCATCAAACACTCGCTACAAGCAGTTTGCTCAACCGGGTTTCAACATGGTCAACAAGGACAAATGGTTGACGGATATGGGAATCAACAAGGATATGCTCCTCAGATGGGTAATCAAAATATAGGGCAGTATATGGGAAATCAAAATAAGGTCAGTTTATGGGTAATCAGAATCAGATGGGTCAAGTTGTTGGAAATAGAAGAGGTCAGAATATGGGAAATCAGGTTGGAAATGTTGCTGCTCAAGTTGCTGGGAATGTTGGGAATATGAATCAAGGAAATATGTTGAAATGTTTTAACTGTCAGGGTACTGGTCATATAGCAAGAAACTGTCCCTCCAAACCAAAAAAGAAAGATCCCGAGTACCTTCAGAAAGCTTTGCTCTTAGCTCAGAAGGACAAGGCAGGGTTTCAGTTAAGTGCTGAGGAAAATGATTTCATGGCACTGATGGATGACTCAGAGGATTTAGAGGATATAGATGCCAACTGCATCTTCATGGCAAATCTTCAAGAGGTTAAATATGACACGGATTCTGAAGCACCTCCTGCTTATGATGCTAATATGATATCTGAGGTACCTACATATACTACAAGTCACAATAATGAAATATTTGATATGACACCTTAACACGAACAGCATCTTGCGACTCCTACTCTCATTTATGATACATATATGGACTCCCCAAGTTGTAGTAATACTAATTTGGCTACTCTAGATATGAATCCTAACGGTGACTTCGAGTCACAGCATACTGAGACTGAAGAGGAAACACGTGCTTTATTTGAATCATTATTGCAAAATTGTAGTATTGAAATTGAAAAGGTCAAAAAGATCAATAGCGATGTTAAGGCCGCTAATGAAAAATTGACCACTGAGCTTGAGAGATACAAGGTGAACGAAAAAGCTTTTGAATTTCACCACAAACGACTGTCAGAAATTGAAAATGGTTACAGTGATTCTGTTTCAAGGAGAGAAACATTTGCAAATCAAATACGACACTCTTGATGTTAAATTAAACATGCAAATTAAATCCTTACAAGCAGAAATTTCTGAATTAACCAACCAACTTTCTAAACAAAAATCAACTTGTTCTGATCTTGAAAAAGAGAAGAAAGAGTTGCATTCAAAGTTTTCAAAACGAGAAGATGAAATTCTTGATGAAGTACTTGACAAACAGGAAACTATTAAAAAGTTGGAAGAATTGCTTGTAAAAACGGGTCATTCAACTCAAACGATTAATATGTTAATTAACGACAAAAACCCGATTTTATATACAAAAAAGAAAATGGCTCTCGGTTGTAAAAACCCTTGTTATTTCAAGAAAGCTCAGCAAAAACAGAATGTGCTATTTAATGGTAATCTTATAAATGATGTGCATGATCCACCTACTTGTTATGATTCGTATGAAACGATTGAGCTTACGAAAGAGAGTCGAAACAAAATGAGACAATTAAATAGAGAAATCAAACCAATTGATTATAATGAAGCAAACAAACTTGCTGGTGTTCATCTTGTTAAAAAGGAGTCACCTTTGTTTTTCAAAAAACCAGTGGCTGCCTCAAAGTTCAAAGTTGTTTCAAAACATCTTTCTAACATCGAACAAATGTACTCTACCGACACTTCCGCAAGTGAAGCTAGAATACTATTGGCCGATCTTAAAAGGAGAGTTGAAATGCTTCAAGATGTTGTGGCAACCAAAACTGATACTAAAATCAACGATTGGTTTTCAAGTTTTCAAACTGAACAGAAAAAGATGTTCGAAACAGAAATTACTCCCATTGTATCTGGCATACATGCAAGAGCAATTCATGTTGAGAACGCAATTATCAAAGAAGTAACTGAATTTGTCAAGGACCACACATCCTTGGTAATTGAAGCCAATGAAAACATTGAAAAAATCAAAGTTTTGGAAAAACAAAATGACGCACTCTCTGAAGAAGCTCTTTCAACTGATATTATGTCCATTATTTATCAAATGTATTATGTCGAAGACGATGAAAGACTTCGAGCTGAGACTTCCCAAATTGTTTCAAAATGTGAAAATGCTCTTGCAAAGCTTGAAAAAGAAAATGTCACATATTTTAAACAACTGGATAAGAAAAAGGAAGAATGCAAGTATGATAAAATGTCGTATGAACGTTCTTACAATGAAATGAAAAAACAAATTGATCTTTTGAAGTCTCAGCTTGAATGTCAAAAAGGGAAGGGTGAAGAAATTATTGCAAAACCAAAAATGTCAATTTCACAATCTGCTCCTTCACCCTTGCCCAAAGAAAAAGCAAAAGAGAAAGTAGTTGTCGAAACACCAAATGTGATAGCACCTGGACTTTATAGGATTAGTACCACTATTGCATCTACCTCTACATCTAAAACATATAGGGCGATAGACAAAAGTGTTAAGGAAAATCCAAAAGAGACTAGGAAAGCTAACACTGATTCAAAGGACAACAAGATAAATCCTAATGAGTGTGCCTTACCTTCTACAGGAGTAGAAAGTACCTCTAAGAGCAGCAGACCAAAGCCTAAGAGCAATACAAGGAATAGAGTCGCGCCTGCTTCTAAGAGTGAAACCAAGAATAAAACGAAAGAAGTAGAAGAACACCCTAGGATTTTATCGCTTTCCAAGAAGAAACTTATGTCATCTGAATGTAATGTTAAAGACAATATTTCTAGTGCATGTAATGAACCAGTTTGTTTAATGAACAAGAAATCTTTGTCTGAAAATGTGTGTGATGATATTGTTTCTAATGTTGTGCATGTGAATGATAAGCCTGCTAAGAAAGATGTTCCTTCAGAAAATACTGCTAAGACTAGATACATTCAAAGACTTATTGTAAAGTCTAAGAAAACAACTAGTAGTCTGCTGCCTAGGAAATATCTTAAGATGTGCATATGGATTCCAACAGGTAGAGAATTCAGTCTTGAAAATGGTAGAATAAAAATGGCTTCTGAGAGACTCGCTCTTGAACCCGCTCTTAACCCAATGGCTTCTAATCATATCGGATTAGGACCCGCACCACAAAGTCAAACTTCTGGACACATCAGTTCAGGACTCACACCCCAAGGAGCTCAGTCAACTAACATTGATAAACCTACAAATCAAGAACTGGATAATTTCTTCGAGTTTATGTATGATGAATACTATGGTGGAGCTTCAATAGATACATCACAACAACGTTCCGCTGCACCCGCTCAACAACAACCACCACCACCACCCCAAGATGCATCTACTACAATTGAAGCTGAAGCACCAACTCCCTCCACGTCAACATCATCTACATCTACTCCTGCCACTCCAGTAATTGAGATTGTTTTACCAACAGTTGATGAGCAAACTCAAACAACACCAAATCAAGAAGAACCATACCAAAATGATGCTGTGTTAGAAGAAGAAGAACCATTTGAAAACCCATTTGCTACGGAATCTGCTGAATCTTCTTCTCGATTATATGAACCATCAAACACGCATTCGTTAGATTCAAGGTACCCTTCAACGTTAAAGTGGACTAAAGACCATCCAATAGAACATGTCATTGGTGAACCCCCGAGAGGGCTTACACGGACACACCGAAGTGCACCCACGATTCAGTGAGTTGCTAGAGATTACCCTACGACTATAGACCGTTTAAAGCACGTAATCATCATGATAAAACTCGGCAAGATCCTTGGATCTCATTAAGACTCTTGTACACCTTGTGTCCTTTTTGGTGAACACAAGTGTATCAAATGAAAGTGTTCCTAACGAGATATTTTGATGAATCTCATGGCTCTAGACTCTATAATGTGCGTTTTGGTTTTTAGTCGTCAGAGGCATGGAGCAGAGTGCCACCTTTTCAATATCAACACATCTCGGAGTGAGAGGCCGATAGATTATGTAGTGTTCTCCGTGAGAAATGAAACAAATATCTTTTAAGAGATATCTGAGTGGCTAGGAGGGGTGGTGCAATGCGTCACTAGGTCCATGACTTCTTTTCTTCAATATCAGTATCACTTTACTGAATACCGATAGCAGATGTATTGACCCGGTTTCTGCCCTAAGTTTTCATGGAGGGCTATTTCTTTTCACCCTTTCATTCAACTTTTCTTTTTAATTCTTCAACCCCTTCTTTCCCTTTCTCATTTACTCCTTTTTTCAAATTATCCTAAGGACTTCTAATTCTAGTCTATTGGAATTGTCCTTGGGTAGATCCCTCCGGTTCTGGTGGATCATAGGACGGTTTTTTCTAACCTTAGTCACCTTATAACACCATGACTGTCCTATATTTGCCATAAAACCTTTTGAAAATCTCTCAAAGTGTTTATGAATAAACATATTTAGTTAGCACTTTGAGAGTTTTATATTTTTGAAATACTCTCCCTTCACATGTGCTCATGCATTTTAATCAAAAATTGCACATGTTGGGTAGAGTTCGCACATTTTTGAATTGATCGATTTTCAATGAACATGACCTTCGCGAGACACGCTTACATCACTAGTTGGACTAGCTTGAAATTATTACCCGTCCCGGTCATATTTACTGATCCTCTCTCAAATTGGTACATTCTACTCAGACAAGTCCTTCGCGAGACACGCTTACATTACTGGAAAACAAGCTTGAAATTATTACCCGTCTCGGACAAGTATTTTCGATAACGGACATTAAGTTTCGTCAATTCGAGGGTTAGAACTGAGTCTGTCTGTTGAGCATACTTTGAGATTCTACAGCTTTGATCACATTTTAATCACGTCCTCTCCCCTTATACTTTTTCTCCACCTCAAAAATAGCATGTAGAGATATTTTTGATTTTCACTTGATTAAAATGAAAGCATTTTGGAGAGAGACGGAGTTTAGCATGAAGATGGAACATTTTGTATTTTAAAGTTTATACTCCCCCTTAAATAAAGCATATTTTTTAAACATTTGAGTTAAAAAATCTTTTAAGGGTGTGGAGGGAGTTTTCTTGAGCACAGAATTTGAGACAGATTTTGAAAAATCTTTTGAAAAATCTTGATCATGTGCTCAAGGTTTTGTTTTTGTTTTGCCATTAACAATGCGAGTCCTTTTCAGAAATAATCAGAAGTCATCATTGTAGCTCGGGTTTCGTACTGAAATGCACGAAAGCCGTAAAGAAGAAAGTTTTGAGAACGACATGTTTTAGAATTTGTTTAAATGAACTCTCGCTCAAGCATCTGTACATGCCCGTATCATTGTTGAATTACATTTATAGGTACGTACAGAATATTCATTTATACAAGAGACATGTCGTGAGAAGAATATTTTTGAATTTTGTATTTTTTTTTTTTTTTTTTTTTTTATGTCTTTTTGAAATTTTATATTTTTATATTTTGTTTTTGTTGGTTTTTCAAATTTTGTATTTTGTTTTTCAAAAAATATTTACATGCGAAGCTTTATTGAGATGATTCAAGAAGATTCGAGAAGACTTTCTAACTCTTCGGGACTTAGGCTTCGCATTCCAATTCGACGAACTAAGTATTCAAACCGCTATTTTGGGAGGGCCTTAGTAAATAGATCGGCGAGCTGGTATTCAGTCTTCATGAAAAATAATTCAACAGTACCCTCTTCGACGTGTTCCTTGATAAAGTGGTAGCGGACTCTAATATGCTTGGTCTTGGAGTGCTGAACTGGATTACACGAGATGGCTATGGCACTTTTCGAGTCACAATACATAGGTATGTGATCGAAAGAGTAGCCATAATCTGTGAGTTGTGTCCTCATCCATAGAACTTGGGCACAACACGCAGATAGAGACACATACTCGGCTTCTGCGGTTGAAAGCGCTGTGCAGTCTTGTTTCCTTGATGACCAGCCTACTAGCTTCTCTCCCAAAAATTGTGCTCCTTCGGATGTACTCTTTGCAGTGACTTGACAACCAGCATGATCGGCATCTGCAAAGGCTGTTAGATTGAACTCCGAATCCTTCGGATACCAAAGTCCCATGTTAATGGTTCTTCGAAGGTACCGGAAGATCCGTTTAACCTCTTTGAGGTGAAGTTCGGTAGGCCTTGCCTGAAACCGTGCTAATAAACAAACAACAAATTGTATATCGGGTCGGCTAGCAGTTAAGTACATGAGAGACCCAATCATACTCCGATATTTCTTCGGATCAATGGGATTCCCATATAAGTCAACACCAATTTTGGGTGAAGTGACCATTGGAGTACCAACAGAGTCACAATTTTCCATTCCATGTTTCTTTAAAATCTCAATTGTATATTTCGCTTGATTAATAAAAATACCATGATGGGATTGATGGATTTGAAGTCCAAGGAAGAATTTTAATTCGCCCATCATAGACATTTCAAAATTTACTTTTCATGAGATTTGCAAAAAGTTTTGAATGTTTCGGATTAGTAGACCCAAAGATTATGTCGTCCACATAAATCTGAACAATCAAAATGTCATCATTAAACTTTTTGGTAAACAAGGTCTGGTCAATTGTTCCTTTGGTGAAATGATTTAACAGCAAGAAAGATGAGAGTTCATCGTACCATGCCCTTGGGGCTTGTTTCAACCCATAGATAGCCTTCTTGAGCTTGTAGACGTAGTCTGGATGATCTTTTTCAACGAATCCATCAGGCTGACTCACGTACACCTCTTCCTTCAGAGTTCCATTCAAGAAAGCCGTCTTGATATCCATCTCATAGACCGTGATGTTCTTGTGAGCCGCGTATGCTAAGAAAATCCTGACCGCTTCAAGTCTAGCTACTGGTGCGAATGACTCATCAAAATCGATTCCCTCTTCCTGTCTAAATCCCTTGGCCACGAGACGAGCTTTGTTTCGAATTACAGTCATCTCTTCATCCTTTTTGTTCTTCCATATCCACTTAAGATCAATGACAAGTTTGTCGAGAGGTCTTGGCACTAAATCCCAAGTGTCATGAAGTCGATATTGGAGAAGTTCTTCCTGCATTGCTTCAATCCATGCATTGTCTGACATTGCTTCCCGAATGTTCTTTGGCTCTTTTAAACTGACTGAGCAGGCAAAGATGCACATATCACAATCGGTTGCAAGTTTTCTTCTCATCTGAACTGGCCTTGAAGGTTCACCAATGACATGTTCTATTGGATGGTCTTTAGTCCACTTTAACGTTGAAGGGTACCTTGAATCTAACGAATGCGTGTTTGATGGTTCATATAACCGAGAAGAAGATTCAGTAGATTCCGTAGCAAATGGGTTTTCAAATGGTTCTTCTTCTTCTAACACAACATCGTTTTGGTATGGTTCTTCTTGATTTGGTGTTGTTTGAGTTTGCTCATCAACTGTTGGTAAAACAATCTCAATTACTGGAGTGGCAGGAGTAGATGTAGATGATATTGACGTGGAAGGAGTTGGTGCTTCAACTTCAATTGTAGTAGATGCATCCGGGATGTTGGTGGTGGTTGTTGTTGAGCGGGTGCAACGGAACTTTGTTGTGATGTATCTATTGAAGCTCCACCATAGTATTAATCATACATAAACTCGAAGAAATTATTCAGTTTTTGATTTGTAGGTTTATCAATGTTAGTTGACTGAGCTCCTTGTGGTGTGAGTTCTGAACTGATGTGTCCAGAAGTTTGACTTTGTGGTGCGGGTCCTAATCCGATACGATTAGAAGCCATTGGGTTAAGCGCGGGTTCTAGAGCGAGTCTCTCAGAAGCCACTTGTGAAATCTCATCAAATTTCACATTCATCGTCTCCATTACTCTTTTCGTTCTTCTATTGTACACCCTGAATGCCCTCGAGTTATCTGAATAACCAATGAAGATACCAATATCACCCTTAGCCTTCAGCTTCCCCAGATCCTCTCTGTCATTTGTAGGATAGCACAAAGCGCCAAATACATGAAGATAAGAGATATCGGGTTTTCTGTTGTTCACTAGTTCGTATGGGGTTTTATTGAATCTTGGATGGATTAGGGATCGGTTTTGAGTAAAACAGGCAGTGGAAATAGCATCAGCCCATAAAAACAACGGTGCACTGGAATAAATCAGCATTGTGCGAGCAGCTTCCACAAGCGTTCTATTTCGTCTTTCAACTACTCCATTCTGCTGTGGAGTTCTAACCGCTGATGTCTGGTGAGTAATTCCAGATTCTTCAAAATATGTTCTTAACTCCTGATTAGTAAATTCCGTGCCATTGTCAGTTCTCACTATCCTAACTGGAGCTTGAAGTAAAACTTGAATTCGCTTCAGAAAGGTGATGATGATTCCAGGTGTTTCGTCTTTTGATCTCAAAAACCTTACCCATGTATATCTTGAGTAATCATCGACAATCACAAGAATATACTTCTTCCCATTGATACTCTCAACTCTCATTGGGCCACATAAGTCCATGTGCAATAGATGTAACTTATCAACCGAACTGGGAACGGTTTTAGGTTTATAAGTTGCCTTTTTGCTTTTACCTTGTTCACATGATGGACATAAGTGTTCTTTGGTGTATTTGAATTTAGGGAGACCGGTGATGATGGTGTCTTTGGCAAGCTTTGTTATCGTGTCAAAGTTGAGATGGGAAAGGCGTCTATGCCACAACCAGGATTTAGTGTCGTCAGCTCTTGTCATAAGACAAATTGGTGATGACGAGGCCATTTGGTTTATGTCGATAGCATAGAGATTGGTTCCACGATTTCCGGTTAAGAGATCATCACCAACCAAGTTCCTAACGAAACATGTATTTCTTCTGAATGCAACCTCTAAGTCCGCATCACAAAATTGTCCGACAGAAAACAGGTTGTGTCCTAATCCTTCGACATAGTAAACTCGAGTGATTAAAAAATTCCCAAACTGTAGATCTCCATAACCCAGAATAGCTGCTACATGATCATTTCCAAACCAAACTGTTCCCATGAACTTCCATACAAAGTTGATCAGCAACTTCAGATTCCCGGTCATGTGCTTGGAGCAACCCGAGTCGACGATCCAAAGACATATTTTGATAACCTGCCAATAACAGATGATTGTGCATTTGGAAACCGTTTATCATTTGGTTCCATGGGGTTAGGGATAACAGGAGAAATACAATCATAGACGGTTTTTACTGGTTCTTCCTTAGCCATTTTTATTCTACCATTTTCTAGACTGAATTCTCTACCCGTTGGAATCCATACGCACATCTTAAGATAGTTCCTAGGCAGCAGATTACTAGTTGTTTTCCTAGAATTTGCAATAAGTCTTTGAATGTATCTAGTCTTAGCAGTATTTTCTGAAGGAACATCTTTCTTAGCAGGCTTATCAATCACATGCACAACATGAGAAACAATATCATCACACACATTTTCAGACAAAGATTTCTTGTTCATTAAACAAACAGGTTCATTACATGCACTAGAAATATTGTCTTTAACATTACATTCGGATGACATAAGTTTCTTCTTGGAAAGCGATAAAATCCTAGGGTGTTCTTCTACTTCTTTCATTTTATTCTTGGTTTTACTGTTAGAAGCAGGCGCGACTCTATTCCTTGTATTGCTCTTAGGCTTTGGTCTGCTGCTCTTAGAGGTACTTTCTACTCCTGTAGAAGGTAAGGCACACTCATTAGGATTTATCTTGTTGTCCTTTGAATCAGTGTTAGCTTTCCTAGTCTCTTTCGTTTTAACCACAAACCTCTCGTTAAACACAAAAACTTACCAACTAAATCCTTAAAAACTCTCGTAAAACACAAAAAGGTAGCAACTTTATGTCTAAAACTCACGATTTATGCAAAAAGATATAACCTTTTTATGAGAAACTCTCGTTAAACTAATCAAACAAACACAACTAGAACCTAGATCAATGTTTGGCGAATGATACCACTTGTTAAGCACTAAACTAATCAAACCTTACGTACCAAACTAAACTATACTATACCCGTGACACTCAACAATAAGTAAAGATGATAAGAAGAATGGTATGGATCGTGTGAAGTGAAACCTTAGTCGAATGCTTTTATAACCATGAGAGAACAAGATACAAAACACACACATACACACACTCTCACCTTTACAAGACTTTGAGGCACACACAAATAGGTGGAGAGTGCGTGTATATATAGGTGAAAGGAGGCCTTGGTTGCCCTACAAGGCTTTGGTTGGGCCATGTGATGGACTTGGGCTTTTGCATTATTCTTTATACTTTCATTACAAAGTCCATCACAAAGCCCTTACATATTTGTATTAAGCTACACGACACACACTTAAATATTCATACAAATGACCATCACTTTTCTATAAAATACAAAAGCTAACCGAGTTTGGTGATAATAACCGAGTTACTTTGGGCTTGTCATCGAGTTACTTAGGATTGTTTAAACGAGTTTCTGAGGTTGATCGAGGTTGTGGTATACTCGAGTTTGTACCTAGTAACCGAGTTTGTCAAGTAACCAAGTTGCCTAGTAAATGAGTTTGTCAAGTAACCAAGTTGCCTAGTAATCGAGTTTGTCAAGTAACCAAGTTGCCTAGTAACCGAGTTTGTCAAGATAATCAAGTTTGTGAGTTTATGAGATACCAAAAAAAAAAAAAAAAAAAAAGAGTTTAATGGCCGGAAAATTTGAGTAAAATTTAATTTTGAGGAGTGACTAAACGGTCAATTTTTACGCTAAATTCAAATTTTTAGTTCAAAATTCGAATTTTTTCGGTTAAATTTGGCGTAAAAATTTCTAAAACTCAAATTTTCCTAGTATGCTTAGAATTGCATTTTAAGGCATATTTCAAACTCACCACACCAAAAAATCACACATGATATTATCGGTCTACATCCTCAAAACACCACGTATAGCTTAAAAGATCCTGATCAAGAATCACAATCAAATGACAACGGCTAGTATCGATTTTTTTGTGACTACGGAGTTTTTGTACGATATCACTTATCTGGGTTTAAAGTGACATTTCACGGGCATGTGTATTTATTTATCTCAAAGTCTAGAGGTTGGATGGATGCATGACTTTCAGAGATACTTGTTTGGGCACTCATGGGTATAGTGATTAAGTCTTGGTTTATCTAGTTTTCATAGGTCAAGGGGTGGATGGACGAAGACCTAGTTAACTATCACTTAAAGGAGATACGTTGTAGTACTCAGTGTCACACAAAGATGTGGATAATTCGAGAGAGGTTCATATACAATTAAGGAAGGTTGGATGGGTATATGAAACGACCTATGCTTTAAGGAGTTACGTTGTAGTGCTCAGTATAGGTTCTTAGTCACACTTTCGTACAAGATTTAGTCACATATCTAAGGGGTGTTTACTTCATTATCAGATTGGTCATATTGGGTTGTCTCCATACAGTGGTCAATTACTAGCTGGTTGGATTTTGATATAGGGGGTTGATAAAGAGTTAGACATTTTGATTTGAGTCAATTTATTATATTCCCAAAAGGAGAATTGCAAAGGAAATATGCAAAACCCAAAGTTCGTTGTCCCGATTGAAGATTGAATGGAATATGTGATTCGGGATCGTGATTTGTGTTGTGAGTGTGAGATAAGAGTGAGATATTTTGGTTTTTACACTAAAGATTATGAACTAATAAACAAAAACAAGTACTCAAGCTAAGAGTACAAGCAATATAAGCACACGAATCCTAAAACGTAATTTATACTTTAAAAACGAACGTTACGATTTCTAAAAACGCACCTAAATAATGGAATCCTAAATTATAAGCCCTAAAAGTATAAAAATAATTTTCCTAAGTCCTAATCAGTTAAATAAATTTTTTAGAAAAAAGATTTATAATTTTTTGATTTATATTTTATTTTTTATGAATTAAAAACTAAAAGAAAGTAATTAAATGATTAAATATAGCAAACTAATTTGGAAAATTATGAAATTTTGCAGAAAAATCTAAAATTATACTAAGAAGCTATGAAAATTGGAATTTGAATTTTGCTAAACCCTAATAAGTAGTTTAGGTAAAAAGCAGTTTCAAATAAGCTCTTGAAATAAGCTATTGAGCACCAAAATTTACCAAAAGCTTAAAAGCAGATGAACACACTAATAAGAGCTTAAAAAAACTTATAAAGACCAGATAAGCAGTTAGGTTAAGCCAATAAGCAGTTGTGCAGTAACCAATTAAGGGTAGAACCAAATGATTAAACAACCTACTTTAAGCTGATCTAAAAGCTGGACAAAAACTCCTTAGGGGAAACTGAAAGATGACACTTAAAGCTAGTACTAGAGGCTACTTGCAAACAGAAAATGCCCAAATTATATTAGCAATTGCTCATCTAATTTTGATCAAAAACAGATGATCATGGGAAACTAAAAATGATGCAGGTTTGAACAGTTCTAATGGGAGACTTTGCAGACTAAGTTTAAGCTAATTAATAAGCTTCTAAGTGAAAATCAAGCTTAGAAACCTCAAGCCACTACTACAAGCTACTTATAAACCAAATATCATGCAATAAGCTCAAGGAGATAAGCAGAAAAAGAGCAATGAAGAAGCTGAGATAAGCAGATATGGTGCAGGTCTGCAATAAGTATCTGATGCAGCAGTGATGGTTTAATGACCTTAATGCCTTCAAAACTTAGTGACACAATGCCAAAACTTGGAATCCCACTTAAACTATTGAAATACACCTAAAGTCACCCGAAAATATGATCAAACAAGCCTCAGCTTATACAGAGCTTATTTGGGCAGTTTTGATTCTAAAATTGCACCTATGAATCACATAACCTCAAAAGCATTCAAAACAACTTAAAATCTAACCACAACAGCTTATCTATCCTTAACTAAGCTCAATCAAACTTAAACTAATTGCAAATGAACAGTACTGAGCTTATATGATCAAAACAGCCACTATTCCAAACACTCCCTATAAAACTGATTTGGAACTTTTACATTAGAAACCAACAAGTTAAGCTGAGATATCAATTCCTACTGATTATCTAACTTATAAAACCACCAATAAGCAACTTACAATATCTCAATAAGCCCCTAATTAAGCTACTCTAATATGACTGATTTTATAGCTTTTAATGATTTATAAAGTGAACAATGAGATCAACCCTAACAACTACTAATTAATAAGCTCAATTAAGATCAAATAACTACAACTACTCAAAATAAGCACTGAATTATTAGAAATAAGTAGTAGAACAGTATTAAGCTATAAATGAGAATGAAATGGTGCTTACAAGTGACTACTGCTGTAAGCCTGTAACATGAATGAACCAAGTATTAACTAAACCCAGGCTTGATAAGCACAAGCCAATAACTCCCCAATAAGCTCTTCCAAACAGCTTATTCTTCCTATAGCTTGGTTGAACAGTAACTTTGACTTATGTTGACTTTTTTGAAAATTTGAGAATGAATCTGTTTAATCCTTTACTAACACTCACAATAAGCTAAAAAGCTTAGATGAGCTTACTCTAATGGTAAATAGCTTATTGCAAGCTGAATTTAAAATATTTTTTTGTATTTTTGGAGAATTTTTCTATATTTTTTTGATTTTTGTATTTGAAACTGAATGAAACCAAATAAACTTTGTAAAAGCTTTTAACAGAATAAAAGAAGCTTATGAAACAGTGAATAAGCTAAGAACTACTTAATAAGCTAAAGTGAGATTTAAACTTAAGAGATACGAATTTAAAGGAAAATTAAGCTAAATTTCATTAATCAAACTTAAAAGTTACAAAAGGAATTCTGAGAATACAATTCAAAATCAAAACTAACAGCATAACAATACTTAAAAACTACATGAATTTGAAGAAGAAGAGCCCTCTATTTATAGCCGAGATATGAAGCTTCTAGCATTTGCCATGTCATCAATCCACACCTCCTTGTGCTTATTTGAGTCGATTCCATCCCTTTGATCACTCTTGGACATCACTCAATCAATTTCAGCCCTTGGATCATCACTCCACACATCACCCACCAATCAAAAGCCTTGAATTACCCTGGGATTGCTGACATGTCATTCCTGACATGTCAGAATCCTTTTAGAAACACGTGCAAAGTACAGAAATACCCTTAATTGTGGTGAATTTTGGGGACTGGGGTAATTAGGGTTTATAGCTGGGTAATTTGGGGAAAAAGGGGGCGGGTAATTTTTTTAATATTGTTTGACTGGGAGTTAGTTATAGGTGTTTGACCGGGTGGGTAATTTGGTGGATTCTGGTTATATAAAAGAGAAAGTGGGCTCAGGTAAAGGGTTTTAATGGTGGGCTTGTGGATTTATTTTGGGTTAGTGTTATTATTTTTTTTTTGGATTTTTGGTTTTTAAGGTTTAGGATTTTTAGTGTGATTTTAGGTAAAGTGAAGGGACCAAAAGTGTAACTTCTGAATTTTCAAGGACCACTTCTGCCACTTCTCCAAAATAAATCCAAGGGCTTTTTCATGTAATACTTAGACTTTTCAAGGACCAAATCTGACATATGAGCATAAACTTTGATCATTTGCATCCCCGGCTTCGGCTTTAAATATCTTTTCCAAATCTCGTGCTCGTGTTTTCCGGGTTTTCTTGATTTTTGTCCATATTTTATGATATCCATACCTGCATGGAAACAAACACAAAAACACAATATCTTTGGCATTTATGGTTAGTTTTTGGTCGTTTTGGTCTTAATTTGGTCAAGAAAAGGTATGTGTTTAAGCACATACCAAAATTCCCCCAGACTAAGATATTGCAGTGTCCTCACGCAATGTTATAAAAACACGTTTTTAAATCCAAAAGTTTCCAACCTCTTTTTACTAACTTTGAAAAGTAGCAAAATTTTCAAAAGAGATTAAGAAATCTTTAGGTTCTAAAAACTCCCCATTTTTCCTTTTATTCTATTTTTGTATTTTCTTATTTTCCATGTGACGATTTTGTTGACAATCATTATCTATCAATAATTTTTAGGGTCAACGAGTAGGAAACACGACTCATAAAGAAGTGACCATACGGATAAAATTCGTCGTCCCTGATTTTTCACGAGTCCCCAAACTAAGCTTAAAAACGAAATCATTGTCTATTTACAAGTTAGATGCCAACACTACCCATGGAAGTTACTTGTGTAATTACCTCTTGCTCCCATTTTCCTAATTTGCCTCTATTTATTTTATTTTTGGTGAGAAATGAATTGCTTCATATTTTCTCATTTTGATAGGTTTTTAGTCCGATAAAGATACTAAATTAAGATGCTAAGTAGTTTTCAATCTTCTCTCAAGAACCGTTGCTTTGAAAATGAGGTCCACATCAAGGTTTTTATTTATATTTTTGTCATTTTCATTTTTTCTCTTTTTCATTGTAGAACATAACCATCTTGATTGTGTGGATGATTCGGGTGGTCTAGTGTTATGAAAGTACAGATCCATGGTGAGTTAGTAGAGAGATGTTAGTGAGAGAGAGGGGAAACTCAAAATAATAAAAAATTAGATTGAAATGAAATGAGAGTTCCACCCTTCCCTTATGTGGGAAGGGTTATATATATAGTCCTAATATTGTGCCCCTAGTGGGCTGTGGAGTGAGCTGACAGTAGGGAAAGCCCCGACCCACTCCACAAATATAAATACGACTAATACTATTAATACTAATACTAATAATACTAAGCTAATATAAATAAGCCTACGAGCTATGTGAATGCTAAATAGATGCTCGGGGTGACCGAACCTTCATCTGAATATTTATATTTCTAACAATCTCCCCCTAAGGGAGGTCACCCCGGAAATAATAACTTGAATTCTAGCATTTTGTCTTCAGAACTTGTCTTCATAGCTCGTAGTCTTTGATTCTTCAATGTCTTAAAACTTTGTGCATTCAGCAGTGTTTGTTTGATGACCGTTTGATCGTCTTGGATGATCTTTGAGTATTCTTCAACTTTGTCATCCAACATTTGTTTCCTAGTCATCTTTCAGCAGTATGTTTCCTTGTGATGTGATAATCTTCGAGCCGACATGCTCACACTATTTTGGATCATGATTTTTAGCATCAGAGTTGTGGAAGCCGTGTTGAAGGTCTTTTTGGTTAATCATGATTTCTTAGAATATGATGATGTAGTATGAGCATGTGGTAGAGGATTGGCATCTTTTCTGCAACCAGCTACAACAGTAACCAGCTACAGCATCCCACAGCTACAATCGCCAGAAGTTCCTGCGTACGACAGTTAGCAACAAATCGACCGGTACTTACAGGTTTGGACTTTAAGATTGTTAACAACATAGTGTGAAAACTCTCTCTAGTCCTTACCAAGACCGTTCCTAATCGAAAACCCACAGAGGGTTTTTTAAGATCGAACCGTAGCACATCAACGATTAGGTGAGTCGCTGGAGATCACTCCACGACTGTAGACCGTTTGAAACCGCCGTGACCACTAAGCGTAATCCATAAAGAATTACCGAAGTGACCTGCTTTCAGGGCTGCTTGATGTTGACCCTGGCAGGAATTTCCATTCAATCATTGAGAATTACATATGTAAATTCCCTCATAAATGTTCTGGCAGATTGCTAAGATCTGCGTAGGACTCATAAGTTTACAACTGGTGTACTTAATGTTGAACAACCAGTGTAGAAATAATTCGTGTCCCTATGAGATCTTATTATGCATCTCGTGGCTCTAGACTCTATTGTGCGTTTTGTTTTGGTGGTCGGAGGCTGGAGAGGACTGCCACCTTTTCAATATCATCTAACTCGGAGTGAGAGAGACGATAGAAATGTATTGAACTCCGTGACAATTGAAACAAGAGTCCTTTGAGGGACCTTGAGTGGCTAGGGAGGGTTGTGCAGCGTATCACTGGGTCCATGATACTTTGTCTTCAATGCCAGCAATCAACTATGTAATTCTGACAGCATATGTATTGACCCGGTTTCTGCCTAAGTTGTAAGGAGGGCTATTTCTTTTCACCCTTTCTCACTTCGTTTCTTTTTAATTCTTCAACCCCTTCAGTGCTTACCGAGACTTCATTACTAGAACCTTGTTGGGTTAGTTCCAGTACTAGCTCCATCTCAGTCGGCACTTTTCCCTTATCCACTATTCTCCTTTTTAATCATACCTAAGGACTTCTACACTAACTAGTGGATTGTCCCTGGGTAGATCCCTCCGGCTCTGGCGGGATCGTGGGAACTTGAGCCTAACCTAACCATCCTTATAACTCCGTGCATTAATTAAAATGGTCGGTCTTTGGTATTCATCCACGATTGCCAAAACAAATCTTTGAAAAATCTCTCAAATTGTTCATGATTCTGAAACACATTTTTGTAAACACTTGAGAGTTTTATATTTTTCAAATGCTCCCCCTCAACATGTGCTCAAATGATTATTTTATAAATTTGCACATGTTAGGTAGATCTCACACTTTTTTTGAATTGATCAACTTTCAGTGAACATGACCGATTCAAGACACGCTTACATCACTGGTTAGACCAGCTTGAAATTATTACCCGGCCTGGTCAAGTCCACAGAAAGTTTCTCGAAACGGTACACTCTACTCAGACACATCCTTTTCGAGACACACTTACATCACTGGTTAGACCAGCTTGAAATTATTACCCGGCCAGGATATGTCCTTTCGATTGATGACAATATATGTTTCATCAATTCATTTGTGAAGTCTGAGCCTTGCTCACATAAGATGCCAAATCCTTTTGTCCATTTGCTCCCCCTCAATATGTGCATCGATATACGAAAGAGTTTAGCACATATGGGAGAGCTTACATTTATGTCCAAACATCACATTTTATCATATTTCATATTTAAATCACATTCTATCCCCCGATCAAAAATTTCAAACCATTTGAGATTTGTGATCCCAATTGATTTAAATAAGTTAGAAAATATGGGAGAAAATGTGTCCAATTTAATGTTTTCTAATAATGGAACATACTATGCTCCCCCTTAATCTAGGAGGGAGATTCACTGCTTATTTTGCACAAATTGATTATTATGACACATATGATTTTGACCTTTTTGCGCAGACGATGTAATCACCCGCTTTTCTGAGTGAGTTAGTGGTCAACATCGATTATCCATCCACCAACAAATCTTTCGAAAATGTAGTTGATCCCCACTTGGCGAGACCAAAATAGATGAATGCTGGTGGTGGTGGTGAAAGTGGTGTTGTTGTTGTTGTTGCCGACGTTGTTGTTGTGGTGAATTCTGAGCCAATCAATAGAGTTTGAACGTCTGATCAAATGGTTAGAATGGGAACTGGCACATTCATTTTGGCTATGGAATCTGCATAAGAATATCAACACAGATATACATACATACAGATACACTATTCCTTAATAGCTACGCTTCAGCAGCTTGCCACATAATAATACCAAATTCATTTAGTCAAACCATAGTCAGGAAATACGTCAAACTACTATCTATCATGAAGAGCAAACGACAATCATGAACATGGCAATTCACTCATATTTCATCATTCAATTCAGGAACTTAGGAACATGATTCTAATATGATAGCAATATACCTAAGTGATTCCTGAAAACATATGCACAATATCAACAACAATTAAGCAGCAGAGACAAGCAACATTTGAGACTCATTCACTTAGATCATACAAATGTCAGTGGAGCATTCAAGAACATCAAACACAATGGGTTTTCTAACTTCTTTTAGATTTTGAGTTTTAAAGTATTTGGGGATTAAACGAGGATTCCAAAGTAACACAAATGAACCTTCTAGATATATAAAGCTAGGAAATTATAAGCACATTGCACATAATGTCCTAAACTTTCTAGCAATTAACACATTTGGCCATTTGATATAAAGTTTACCAATTTCCTCTTCAACTAATACCCCATTAACTACAAAACCTTTTCAAAGAGTTATGAATTAATCCAGAAACCCGTTTGATGATATAAAATTTGAATTCACTCTCCCCCTCAATCAATGACCATTTCTAACCATTTCTAGTCGTTGATTGAGTGACAAATTTTATGCATAATCCAAGATTAAACAAGTTTCATACAACACATAATCACCAAGTGTCTCACAAATAATTTTTAGAAGAATCATAGAATGAAAACTATTTGCATACAAAGAAGATTTCTCTTCTTTTTCAAGAAATGATGCACTGAAACGTACATCAGATCGAAAAAAACATGGATATAAAGTAATCCATGCCCAGGTGAACATCACCCAGTTGGAGGAACAGCCGTCTTTTAGGCGACGTGCTTTCCCCAGTTTGAAGCGCGGGTTGCTATCTAAAGTAATAGCAAGCCATTTTAGACATGTTTTACCAATCCATTTTAACTTCTGCTCGAGCTTCATTTAAAGACCCGTGCCATTATTGAATGACATTTCTAAGTCCGTAAATGTTATCGATAAACAGAAGACATGCCTAGGTGAAACTATTTTTGGTCTTTTCTAATTTTTTAATTTTTATGGATTTTCTGATTTTACGTTTCTCTATTTACAATTAGCAAGATTTCTATATATCTATTTACAAAATGGTATAAGAAATGAAAAAGAATGTAAGAAGCAAAATATATACAAGGATACGAACCAAAAACCATTACTCCTCAGCTTCCAGAATATCTCCGCTGCCATCACTTTACTTGCTGAAGAGTAATGTGAGCACATTAATTAGGGATTAATTCTGGCATTTCACTCTCCCCTAATTAGTGCTCTCCCCCAATCTAACAACCTTTCAGATGAACACCCATAATAGAAGGAAGACATTGGATGAACGCCCATGATATGAAGAAGTCTTTGGATAACCAAATGCATGCCGTCTTTAGTCTTCTAACACATAGCGGAGAATGTAGAAAAGACTGTAGACTCGACCTTCTTCAAGATTGCCCAATATGGAGGAACAGAATACCAATCATCTTCATCTCACCAAATGCCTTCTAGTAACCTTACATATAACCCATCAGCCCGCAGCATACACATGAGATGATAACACCAGCAGAGAATGAAGAATAGACTGACGACTCGACCTTCTTCAGTCTTAATATAACACCAAAGTAACAAGTTGAACCACTGATCATCTATAGTATTTATCCTCTTGGATATTAAGCCCTGATCATGTGAACCTGTTGTGCTTCCTTGATGTACACATTCTCTCTCCCCTGATGGTTACGATTAATCATACCATGACGTAACATTGAAACGTTAATACCAAGGTGACAAGTTGACCCACTGATCATCTCTGCGGCTTTTCAACACCGGGATACACGATTAAGCTTGATCACGTGAACCTTTTGTGCGTCCTTGGTGTACACATTTTTCTCCTCCATGATGGTTACGGTTAATCGGAATCATCATCATTATGTGTACATGTAGCCTGATGACGTATACATCAAGCATTGACTAGAAACCCTTTGTTACTGATTGAATCAGCCTGTGAGACGATGTTGTGACAAATCACAATTTCAGGTCATTTCCCAAACCTTGACAATTTACAATTCACCATTTCACTATTCATGATTTCCATTCATCATTCAGTAAACCTAGTTTACAAGTATTCAAATGTGCGTAACCAGTCAGGTTTAGCTGCGTATTCATGCATCATCAGTAAGGACATGTCATATAGACTAGAGTAGTCTACATATCATCAGTAACATCATCATCATTTCCATATTGAATCATGCACGGGTTTGTGTGATTTTCATTAACGTACGTTCATTTGTTCAGTAAACGTTACCACTCAGTCATTACTACTAATATTATACTCAAATACTCCCGACTATGATCCTAATATAGTTTCATGCTAATTTTAATGATATAAAATTTATATTATTAAATTACCCGATGTTTTGAAACCTTTTGCTATATTTTACGTTAAGAGTTTATAACTCCGTCGTTTTGCGATATTTCATCACGATCACTATTTTAACACCCAATTCCTATCAGTAACATGATTTCATAATTTTCACGACTTCGTCGTATTTTATTTTTATTCGTCACGTTTTATTTTCAGTTAACCCGGTACCCGATAACGCCGAAATTACAGACAAATCTAACTAGGGCTTATCCTAAAAATATTTATAAGAAAAAAATCTCAACACAAGGCTTCCTCAAGAAGCCTTGCCGCCCCCCTTGACTATTTTTAGCCTAGTAAGTTAAAATCCTCTAATGCTAAACTTTACTTATAAACTAGTTTTATTTCATTAACACATTTACATAACATTTCACTAGCAAAACAAAGCAAACACTCTCTCCCTCTCCTCTCTATCCCACGGCCAAACAAGGAGCAAGAAGGAGATCCCATTTTTTTTTGAAGATCAAGTTATATTCTAGTCCCAAATACCTTCCTTGTTAGAGTTTTGTAATAAAAACTCCAAGGTTGTGGTCATTTTTCATCCTAGCTCACCAATCATCAAGTAAGCTCAAGAACACCATTTTTGATCATTTCATACTTCCTTTGTTCTTATATTGTTGTATCTCCTATTTATTTTCAGAGCTATCCATGCAAAACTTATGTTATATATACCACTTGTTTTATTTTTCACTAAAACTATCTCAAACCCTAGATCTGTATGTTTTATTAACATCCCCGTGAAGCCCACTATTTTTTAGCGATGTTTAGGACCCATGACACCCTAAGAAGGTGTATGGTAGGATGTGTGTATTTGTGGAGTTGTGTTGTAGTAGTTTGATCAAGCCGCGAACCAAGAAAACGAGTTTCTAACGTATTTATATACCTGCTGTCCAAAAACACAAACTCTGGAAAAATCAGTAAACATGGCGTTATTTTAGATTTCATATTTAGAAAGTACTCTCAAACACGAAAACGTGGGCGCTTGAATCACTAAAAACCGAGTTATAACGAAGGAGATACGAAGTTTTAGAGTTAGGCGACAAAAACTATTATTTTCAGAAAATGCGGGCTGTTGGCCGAACTTCAGGGGACAGAACGAGGCGTTAGCCGTAGTCTAGCTGAGCCGAGCCACTGAAAATATGTTAGTTCATGTTATGACGAATAGGGGTGTGATTCGGGTTGACCCGGTCGGGTTCGGGTCAACTCGGGTCGGGTCAACTCGGGTCAAGGCTCCTAAAAAAATACCCGAACCCGACCCTGTTTGAACTCGGGTCAACTCGGGTCGGGTCAATTCGGGTCTCGGGTCAACTCGGGTCGGGTCAATTCGGGTCGGGTCAACTCGGGTTTGGGGTCAACCCGAGTTTTTACCTTGTAATTTGTTAGTTTTTCTCGGGTCAATCGGGTTCGGGTCGG
The DNA here is from genome assembly GCA_021014915.2 of Artemisia tridentata subsp. tridentata. Taxonomy (NCBI): domain Eukaryota; kingdom Viridiplantae; phylum Streptophyta; class Magnoliopsida; order Asterales; family Asteraceae; genus Artemisia; species Artemisia tridentata. The sequence goes on from CP139505.1 coordinate 366,866,057, forward strand.
GTTCGGGTCGGGTCAAGGCTCCTAAAAACATACCCGAACCCGACCTTGTTTAGAACTCGGGTCAATTCGGGTTGACCTGATTGACCCGAATATAAATTCGGGTCAATTCGGGTTGACCCGAATTGACTCGGGTCGGCTCGGGTTCGGGTCGGGTTCGGGTCGGGTCGGCCCGAATGACACCCCTAATGACGAACGCGTGGATATAAAGAACGTTGAAATTGGACTTGTAACGACCGAGATATGAATTTTTGAAAAACCGACAAACAACACTCATTTTGACAGCCTCACTATAATTCAAATATTTTCTAAGTGTAAACAGTTTTTGCGAGGCACCATCTTACGAGCCATTTTCCCGTTGAACGAGTCGGATTGGGCCATAAACTCCTTCGGGTGAGACGAAGTATGCCCGGTCTATTTTCCAAATCAATCAACCGTTTGTTGATCGGACTTATAATGAGTAAGATATGATTTTCCTAGTATCTCCAAAAACAACCATTATAAGAAAATATTTCTAAGTATAGAAAATTGTTTTGCAAGACACCATATTCAGAGCCGATTTTCTTTATGATCGAGACGCGTATGATCAAAACTCAAAAGAGACGACATTGAGATCTTGTTGCAAGGATTTCAAAAACGTCAAGTTCTATTGCTAACTCTTAACGTACAATATTTTACGACTAGTTTTGCGAGGCCGTTTGGTCATATTTTCACCAGTTGTAAAAGTAATATTTTGCGACGAAACTATTTTATTTGACAATAAAACACCAAATAAGGATCGTGGAGTATTATTCCAACATTTTTACACGAAATATAGTATATGACTTGCCGAGATGTCAAAAATATATTTTTCGACAATAAACGTTATTTTCAAAAATAACGAGTGGTATCGTTAACATACGTTTTTGCATGAGTTGCATGGTATCATTGCTTACATTGAGTCACATCATTCATCATAGGTTGCGGTTAGAGACCGAGCCATCATTACATCTTATCCATCATTATCATAGTGCTATATTATCAGGTGAGTTTTCATAGCCCCGTTTTTCAAGTTATTACATCATTTCAAATTTCTCGGGGGAGAATACATTGCACCATTTTTCATACGGACCAAAGTATCAACTCATTACATTGCTTAAGTTACCTCATTTGCCAAGATTAAAGTCCCCTATTATCATGAACCGTTAATTGTGAGCAAGCGAGAGTGTGTGAATAGATCTATTGAGGGTGACTCCTCCGTTCGGGTTGGTAGCACCAACTTGTCATACGAACGCATTACATTTGATCCATTTTAGGGTGTTTGGCAAAGCACTCAGTTGGGGCATTTCATTCAGTCTAGCTTCGGGGTCATGAGCTTAAGAGCTAATGTATCATTTTCATGTGGCAGTTTGTCATACACTTTATACTTGTGGTTTCCGTATAGCATTTCATTTACATAAACCTATGAACTCACAAACATTATTGTTGACCCGTTTTAGCAATGTATTTTCAGGTAATTAAGCATCGCCTGTTGGATTGCATATGGGCATATCATGGAGTCGCGGTGTCGACGCGTCTCACTTTATATTTTATGCACTTAACCATCGTTTGAACTGTGTGAACTTTATTTCCGCAAACTTGTAACATCTTTTGGGACCATGTTTTGTAAACTCTGAATGTTTTAAATAATCAAACGATGTATTTTCTAAAAGACACTTTAGGTCGTTCAATATAACTGCAGTTAAGATGCTATGGCAGTCACGCCCCAGGTATTCCATTCCGCTGCAAGTCATGAACTTGGGGGTGTGGCAGATTGGCATCAGAGCTTGAGTTATAGCGAACTAGGTTGTTCATGATACCCTAGACTATAACTACACCATCATAGCATCCCATTATTTCATCATAAGTGCATATTCATTATGCCGCATTCATTACATGTGATTTCATACATATATCATTTCATCATGACCCACATTAAGTAAATGTTTATTTACTTTATTCCACATTGATTGTCACAGAGATGTCGTCAGATTCGCACCCTATTGTCCTTTCATCGGACACAGAGAGTTCCTCACTACCCTCTATCATACTAGTGTCTGTTACATCATCATCTTCATTACCCGTTATCACATTGTCGTCAGTGGAGACTACTCCAGAGTCATCCCCTGTGATGTCGGAGGACGAGACTGAACCCTTTGAGGAGGGAGAAGTCGCACCTACCCCACCTGTGTCACCACCGATCCATCGTGGTCCTGCCGTTGTACCTGTTATCCAGCCGGGAGAGTTTATACCCTATGGACATGTTTACCGTCTATATCCGGATGGACCGCGCATGAAGCGCACTGCTGCTAGGCGTTTTCGTCGTCCTATGATCAGATCTCCAGCTGCTTTTGCATCATTGCCACCACCATCATCATTTGCTTCGGGTAGCAACCCTGATGTGCCCACTAGATCCAGACCACTCAGAGGTCGCGCGGTTGCGCGAAAGAGTGTTGCCTTCCGTACTCCAGTTCCATCACCTCCTACTATCACTATTCAGCCAGGACAGACTCCATTAGTCCGCCGCTCCAAACTCCGCCATACTGCGCGGAAGAGGGTGAGACTAACACCACCACTTTCACCTATACCTATTGTTACTCATACACTATCACTACCCGTACCTGTAGTACCATCCTCACCAGTCCATATCAGGGATACTGTACCTACCTCGGATTTGCCGCTCAAGAAGCGTGCTCGGGTTGATTCATCATCTTCAGACACTCCAGACTCATCCGAGACTATACCACCCAGCCGATTTGAGATAGGCGAGAGCTCGAGGGCTGCCACTACCAGGCTACTTACTACTGCTGCTCTCGATGCGAGACTAGTTCATCTTCAGGGACAGATGGACAGGGCATTAGGCTACATAAAGGAGATCCCTGTGAGCCGAGTGGAGGCCATAGAGGATGAGGTTGAGGGATTAGTACAGGGCAGGGTTGCCATTGATGTGTCTTACCAGGGGTTAGAGGCACGTCAGCTAGAGAGCTCAGAGCATATCACTCGACTGAGGCAGGAGATGCCCGAGTTGTTTGACAGGGCACAGATGGCACAGGAGAAACAGCACAGACAGGACAGTGAGATGACATCAGTTCAGGCTAGGTTGACAGCATCAGGGAGCCGAGAGGCAGACCTTCAGCTTCGAGTGGAGCATTTGGAGGAGATCATAGTTGCTATGGACAGAGAGATCCGCCGCCTCAGGCGTGGACCAGGAGGAGCACCAGGGAGTGCTTAGTGTTGGACTTTTATTATGTAGCTTGTACATTATTATCCTAGTCCCGGGGTGTGGGACGTAGTTAGAACTTGCTATCTTTTGCTTGTAGTACAAACAAATATGTCAAGTGTGACTCTGCTATGCCGGATTTTTGTTGTGCTACTTTATGATATCGGTCCATGTAGGCCGAAATTTTCATGTATTATATTCTTGTGCATTGTGATTCCATTTTATTTATACATGTTGTGGTTGTATATACATATGGTGGTTGTATATATTGTGTGTGATGATCGTTTTCTTTTGTGGATTCTCATTGTTGTTGTCTTTTGTGATTGTGAAGAATCATGCCACCCAAGAAAAGTACTCCTTCTATGACACCCGCTCAGATCAAGAGACTTGTTGCCGACAGTATTGAGGCAGCATTGGAGAATGAAAGAGTTGCCGTGGCTGCAGCTGCTGCTGAAGCTGCTTCGGGGGCAGACACCGGAGGAACTGGAGGAACAAATAGTAATGGAACTAATGTGCGTAAATGTACGTACAAGGATTTCAAGAGTGGTGATCCGGAGAAATTCAAAGGCACTGAAGGAGCCACTGCTATGATTAGATGGTTTGAAAAGACAGAATCTGTATTCCTTCTATGCAACTGTCCGGAAGAAAGCAAAGTGAAGTTTGCCACTATTACCCTTGTGGCAGAAGCTATGTCATGGTGGACTTCTTACGCGAAGCCCATAGGAATGGAAAGTGCTCAAAAGCTTACATGGGATGAATTCAAGAAACTAATTTCGAAGAAGTTTTGTCCACGTACCGAGGTGAAAAAGTTGGAGACAGAATTCTATGAGCTAGTGACAGCAGGAAATGACATTGAAACATATATTAGGAGGTTTCAGGAATTAGCTGCACTATGTCCAAATATGGTTTCGGATAATGAGAAGTTGCTAGAAAATTTCATCGGTGGATTACCTACCAACATCCGTGGTGATGTAATGTCTTTTGACCCGCAGACAATAGATGAGGCAATCAGAATGTCTCAGAAACTCATGGCTCAGATAGTGAAGAAAGGAACTACATCAAACAACAATAACACCAACACCAACAATAACCGAAATTTCAACAACAACTACCGTAACAACAACAACTTTAACAGCAACAGAAACCATTCCAACAACAACAACAATAAAAGAAAGTGGGATAACAACCAGAATAACAATGCTGCACCACCACCACCGAAGAAACAGGAAGTTGCAAGGGCCTATGTTGCAGGTCCAGCTGAGAAGAAGGGTTACAATGGTACTCTACCTAAGTGCAACAAATGTCAAACCCACCATAACCCTGGAAATTGCCCAAATCCTTGTGGGAATTGTAAGAAAATTGGTCATTCAACCAAGGGTTGCAAAGCTCCATATATGGATGATAATCAGAAACCTCCACTAACATGCTTTGGTTGTGGAGAAGTCGGACACTTCAAGCATGACTGTCCGAAGGGAAAGAATCAGAGGACTGGAAACCAAGGTGGAACAGCAAGGGGAAGAGTTTATGTGATCGGAGGAGAAGATGTCAAGGAAGACCCGAATGTCGTTACGGGTACGTTCCTCGTCAATAATCGTTATGCATCTATCTTATTTGATTCAGGAGCCGATAGAAGTTTTGTTTCCACTGCATTTGCACCATTACTTAACATTAAACCAACCACATTAGACATTCCTTATCATGTCGAACTAGCTAATGGTTCCTTAGTTGTTACCGACACGATTATTCGTGGTTGTACTCTCAATTTTCTAAACCATCCATTCCATATAGACCTCATGCCCGTAGAACTTGGAAGTTTCGACATCGTCATCGGTATGGATTGGTTGTCTCGACACCATGCCAGAATTATTTGTGATGAAAAAGTTGTTCATCTTCCTTACGACGGTGAAACATTGGTCATTCGTGGGGAGCGAAGTAGAACCAGACTCAGTATCATATCGTGCATCAAAACAGAAAAGTACATAAAGAAAGGTTGTTATGCATTTTTGGCTCATATCGTAGAGAAGAAGTCGGAGGAGAAGCGACTTGAAGACGTACCAACTGCTAGAGATTTTCCAGAAGTCTTTCCTGAAGACTTACCAGGACTTCCACCTACTCGCCAAGTGGAATTTCAGATCGATTTAGTTCCAGGAGCCGCACCAGTTGCGCGAGCACCTTATCGACTTGCACCTTCAGAAATGCAAGAGTTGTCTAACAAGTTTGCAAGAACTCTTGGAAAAAGGATTTATAAGACCAAGTTCCTCGCCTTGGGGAGCAACGGTTTTGTTTGTCAAGAAGAAAGATGGATCTTTCATAATGTGCATCGACTACCGAGAATTAAACAAGTTGACGGTGAATAATTGTTATCCACTTCCCAGGATCGACGATTTGTTTGATCAGTTGCAAGGTTCCAGTTATTACTCCAAGATCGACTTGAGATCGGGTTACCATCAGCTTAGAGTTCGGGAGGAGGATATCCCGAAGACAGCATTCAGAACTAGGTATGGTCATTATGAGTTTCAAGTAATGCCGTTCGGACTAACCAATGCACTAGCTGTGTTCATGGATCTCATGAACAGGGTGTGCAAACCATACCTGGATAAGTTTGTGATTGTATTCATTGACGATATTTTGATTTACTCAAAGAGTGAAGAAGAGCATAGAGAACATCTCAGAACAATCTTGGAACTGCTCAAGAGAGAGAAATTGTACGCCAAATTTTCAAAATGTGATTTTTGGATCCGCAGAGTACAATTTCTTGGTCACGTCATTGATAGTCAAGGACTACAAGTTGACCCAGCAAAGATTGAGGCAGTTAAAGATTGGGCAGCACCAAATACTCCTACAGAAATTCGTCAATTCTTAGGGCTTGCCGGATATTACAGAAGGTTCATTGAAGGGTTTTCCAAGATAGCAAAACCATTGACCAAGTTGACTCAGAAGAACCAGAAGTACGAATGGGGAAAGAAGCAAGAGTCTGCTTTTCAGTTGTTGAAACAGAAACTTTGCAGCGCACCAGTTTTGGCACTACCAGAAGGGATTGAAAACTTCGTGGTATATTGCGACGCATCACATAAAGGACTGGGAGCAGTGTTAATGCAGAATAAGAAGGTGATAGCTTACGCTTCTCGACAGCTTAAGAAGCATGAGCAGAATTACACCACACACGACTTGGAGTTGGTTGCAGTGATTTTCGCACTCAAGATTTGGAGGCACTACCTTTATGGTACTAAGTGTGTAGTGTTCACAGACCATAAGAGCTTACAGTATATCCTTGATCAGAAGGAACTCAATATGAGGCAACGTCGTTGGTTGGAATTACTTAGTGATTACGACTGTGAGATTCGTTATCACCCAGGAAAAGCCAATGTTGTGGCAGATGCACTCAGTAGAAAAGAATGAATCAAGCCTTTGAGAGTCAGATCATTGGGAATGACGATTATTTCCCCTTTACCATCAAAGATCCTCGAGGCTCAGGTTGAAGCGCTCAAGGAAGAAAACTTACCAAGTGAAACACTTAAGGGAATGCAAGATAATGCAAACGGTTTAGTGAGAAGGTCAGACGGAGTATTGTGTTTCAAGGACAGGAGTTGGATACCTCTCTATGGAGGAATACGAGAGTTGATCATGCACGAATCACACAAGTCGAAATACTCCATTCACCCAAGTTCTGATAAGATGTATCAGGATCTCAAGAAGCTTTATTGGTGGCCGAATATGAAAGCGGAGATAGCTACGTATGTCAGTAAATGCCTTACTTGTGCTAAAGTGAAAGCCGAGTACCAGAAGCCATCAAGATTACTTCAGCAACCGGAAATTCCTCAGTGGAAATGGGAGCGCATTACAATGGATTTTGTCACTAAACTTCCCAAGACTTCAGGCGGTTACGATGCTATTTGGGTAATCGTTGATCGTCTTACCAAATCAGCCCATTTCATTCCGATCAAAGAGACTTATACTATGGAACAGCTTACCAGACTTTATGTCAAAGAAATAGTCTCAAAGCACGGTGCACCAGTCTCCATCATTTCCGACAGAGATAGTCGTTTTACTTCAAATTTCTGGAAGTCACTACAAAATGCATTCAACACCAAATTAGACATGAGCACTGCCTATCATCCTCAGACCGATGGTCAGAGTGAGAGAACGATTCAGACATTGGAAGATATGCTCAGGCATGCGTGATTGATTTTGGAAATGGTTGGGCTAACCATTTGGCATTAATCGAGTTTTCTTATAATAACAGTTATCATTCGAGCATAAAGGCCGCACCATTCGAGGCATTGTATGGTCGTAAATGCCGGTCTCCAGTGTGTTGGGCCGAAGTTGGTGAGGTACAATTAACCGGTCCAGAGTTGGTTAGAGAAACAACAGAAAAGATCATCCAGATTCGAGAAAGACTCAAAACAGCCAGAAGCCGACAGAAAAGCTACGCTGATGTTCGACGCAAACCTTTAGAATTTCAGGTTGGAGACAAAGTCATGTTGAAAGTCTCGCCTTGGAAGGGCGTGATACGATTTGGAAAACGCGGGAAGCTGAACCCGAGATACATTGGGCCATTCAAGATTCTGGAAAAGATTGGTCCGGTAGCATACAAGCTTGAACTTCCGTCAGAACTCAGCAATGTACATAACACGTTTCATGTCTCAAACCTCAAGAAATGTCTTTCTGATGAAACGCTCGTGATTCCATTGGAAGAAATTCAGCTTGACGATAAGCTTAACTTTGTGGAAGAACCCGTAGAGATCATGGACCATGAGGTCAAACAGTTGAAGCAAAGTCGAATTCCTATCGTGAAAGTTCGCTGGAATTCTCAAAGAGGTCCTGAGTTTACTTGGGAACGAGAAGACCAGATGCGACTCAAATACCCACATCTTTTCACCGAGTCCATTTCTGAGGCCAACACCAGCTGAATTCAGGGACTGAATTCCTTTTTGGGTGGGCGACTGTGACAAATCACAATTTCAGGTCATTTCCCAAACCTTGACAATTTACAATTCACAATTTCACTATTCATGATTTCCATTCATCATTCAGTAAACCTAGTTTACAAGTATTCAAATGCGCGTAACCAGTCAGGTTTAGCTGCATATTCATGCATCATCAGTAAGGACATGTCATATAGACTAGAGTAGTCTACATATCATCAGTAACATCATCATCATTTCCATATTGAATCATGCACGGGTTTGTGTGATTTTCATTAACGTACATTCATTTGTTCAGTAAACGTTACCACTCAGTCATTACTACTAATATTATACTCAAATACTCCCGACTATGATCCTAATATAGTTTCATGCTAATTTTAATGATATAAAATTTATATTATTAAATTACCCGATGTTTTGAAACCTTTTGCTATATTTTACGTTAAGAGTTTATAACTCCGTCGTTTTGCGATATTTCATCACGATCACTATTTTAACACCCAATTCTTATCAGTAACATGATTTCATAATTTTCACGACTTCGTCGTATTTTATTTTTATTCGTCACGTTTTATTTTCAGTTAACCCGGTACCCGATAACGCCGAAATTACAGACAAATCTAACTAGGGCTTATCCTAAAAATATTTATAAGAAAAAAATCTCAACACAAGGCTTCCTCAAGAAGCCTTGCCGCCCCCCTTGACTATTTTTAGCCTAGTAAGTTAAAATCCTCTAATGCTAAACTTTACTTATAAACTAGTTTTATTTCATTAACACATTTACATAACATTTCACTAGCAAAACAAAGCAAACACTCTCTCCCTCTCCTCTCTATCCCACGGCCAAACAAGGAGCAAGAAGGAGATCCCATTTTTTTTTGAAGATCAAGTTATATTCTAGTCCCAAATACCTTCCTTGTTAGAGTTTTGTAATAAAAACTCCAAGGTTGTGGTCATTTTTCATCCTAGCTCACCAATCATCAAGTAAGCTCAAGAACAACATTTTTGATCATTTCATACTTCCTTTGTTCTTATATTGTTGTATCTCCTATTTATTTTCAGAGCTATCCATGCAAAACTTATGTTATATATACCACTTGTTTTATTTTTCACTAAAACTATCTCAAACCCTAGATCTGTATGTTTTATTAACATCCCCGCGAAGCCCACTATTTTTTAGCGATGTTTAGGACCCATGACACCCTAAGAAGGTGTATGGTAGGATGTGTGTATTTGTGGAGTTGTGTTGTAGTAGTTTGATCAAGCCGCGAACCAAGAAAACGAGTTTCTAACGTATTTATATACCTGCTGTCCAAAAACACAAACTCTGGAAAAATCAGTAAACATGGCGTTATTTTAGCTTTCATATTTAGAAAGTACTCTCAAACACGAAAACGTGGGCGCTTGAATCACTAAAAACCGAGTTATAACGAAAGAGATACGAAGTTTTAAAGTTAGGCGACAAAAACTATTATTTTCAGAAAATGCGTGCTGTTGGCCGAACTTCAGGGGACAGAACGAGGCGTTAGCCGTAGTCTAGCTGAGCCGAGCCACTGAAAATATGTTAGTTCATGTTATGACGAACGCGTGGATATAAAGAACGTTGAAAACGGACTTGTAACGACCGAGATATGAATTTTTGAAAAGCCGACTAACAACACTTATTTTGACAGCCTCACTATAATTCGACAAGTTGTAAAAGTGATATTTTGCGACGAAACTATTTTATTTGACGATAAAACACCAAATAAGGATCGTGGAGTATTATTCCAACATTTTTACACGAAATATAGTATATGACTTGCCGAGATGTCAAAAATATATTTTTCGACAATAAACGTTATTTTCAAAAATAACGAGTGGTATCGTTAACATACGTTTTTGCATGAGTTGCATGGTATCATTGCTTACATTGGGTCACATCATTCATCATAGGTTGCGGTTAGAGACCGAGCCATCATTACATCTTATCCATCATTATCATTGTGCTATATTATCAGGTGAGTTTTCATAGCCCCGTTTTTCAAGTTATTACATCATTTCAAATTTCTCGGGGGAGAATACATTGCACCATTTTTCATACGGACCAAAGTATCAACTCATTACATTGCTTAAGTTACCTCATTTGCCAAGATTAAAGTCCCCTATTATCATGAACCGTTAATTGTGAGCAAGCGAGAGTGTGTGAATAGATCTATTGAGGGTGACTCCTCCGTTCGGGTTGGTAGCACCAACTTGTCATACGAACGCATTACATTTGATCCATTTCAGGGTGTTGGGCAAAGCACTCAGTTGGGGCATTTCATTCAGTCTAGCTTCGGGGTCATGAGCTTAAGAGCTAATGTATCATTTTCATGTGGCTGTTTGTCATACACTTTATACTTGTGGTTTCCGTATAGCATTTCATTTACATAAACCTATGAACTCACCAACATTATTGTTGACCCGTTTTAGCAATGTATTTTCAGGTAATTAAGCATCGCATGTTGGATTGCATATGGGCATATCATGGAGTCGCGGTGTCGACGCGTCTCACTTTATATTTTATGCACTTAACCATCGTTTGAACTGTGTGAACTTTATTTCCGCAAACTTGTAACATCTTTTGGGACCATGTTTTGTAAACTCTGAATGTTTTAAATAATCAAACGATGTATTTTCTAAACAACACTTTAGGTCGTTCAATATAACTGCAGTTAAGATGCTATGGCAGTCACGCCCCAGGTATTCCATTCCGCTGCAAGTCATGAACTTGGGGGTGTGACAGATGTCGATTAGCATTCCCTGACCATGTTCTTCAACACCTTAATAGACGAAGGAAGAATAGTGTTGGAGGAACATGGTTTGCCCGACTCCTGAACTGACGTATTCAGGAGTCGTATGACCATTTCTCAATCATCAACCAACATGTAGAATAATATTCACCCTTTCCCCCCTCAAAAATTGCATATGCCTGCCAACTGCAATTTTTGATGATTGAACTAGTGAATATGAATACCATCAACGGTAAGTAACTCCACTTGACGGTACGTGAAGGCTGACATGTTGTTTATTCACCCTTTCCCCCCTTCAAAAATTGCATATGCCTGTCAACTGCAATTTTTGGTAGAATAAGTGAATAAGAATATACTCCTAGATGCGCCGATCCACTTGAAGACTAAATAAGCACGGAAAGAGCATGAAACTTGTTGATGAGAATGGCCATAATTAAGAAGATTCCTCTTCTTTTGAAGATAAAGTGCACTCAAGCGTACACTTTTCTTTTCTTTGAAGAACGAGGCCTAAACTGATTATGAACAGACGTCATTATGATGAAGAACGAGGCCTGCACTGAAGTGTACAGATGTTATACTGATGAAGAACGAGGCCTGCACTGATGTGTACAGACGTCATTATGTTGAAGAGCGAGGCCTGTACTGATGTGTTCAGACGTCATAACTCTCTCTTTACTACTTCTCTCATCTAACTCCATACCAACCCCATTATCATTCTATTGGCTTGATGTCGTAACCACTGATGGAGTAAAACCCAATATGATGAACTTGAGACTGAAGTAACATAACCCGAACTTGTGACTTAAACTTGTACTAATGTGAGACAAAGAGCGGTGCAGAGACTTCGTGCAACATCGAATCCCTAAGTACTCTATACTCTTCAACCAACCAACCATCAAGTATAAGACGTACATCACCTCTTGGATATCCACAACTTCGTGTGACACTGAGCACTACAACGTGACTCCTTAAAGTGATAGTTATTTTGTAATAGGGAGAAAGAAAAAATAACTAGATATCCAAGTCCTCGTCATTGTAAAGTGTAAATGCTCGAACAAGGATCTCGAAGAATCTTCATCCAACCACCCCGATATCTTCAGATACTAAGTACACGCACCCATGAAATTTCACTTCAGTCTCAAATAAATAACACTGAACTAACGCCGCAGTCACATCTTGTCGATTGAATGCCCCGATCCAGCCATTTGTGTTGTTATAGCTGAACTTTGATAATGGTTTTAACCCGATCATGGTCAAGAGCGCATAGCCCATCATCACGGGATTTTACAAATCTATGATTTAAACCGAGAAATAAGTTCTTTCGCGGGATTTTACAAAACCAAGAAGAAACCGTGAGACAGTAGCAGATTGAATGTGGCATGACTGATTTGGTTTTGGTGAACATTAGATTGGGTTAAGAATATTTCGTGAGAATTACAGATCACATCACAACTTTTAAAACCTTTGGCCAACTAACCAACCTTGTACACAGATTAGTGACCACTTGATGAAGGAAACCCGATATACCAATACTGACTCTGAAGTAGAAGTCCCCAAATTTGTTACTTAAGCTTGCACTAATGTTGGAAGAACGGTGTAGAGAATTAATGCTCCAAGCAAATCTCTAAGAGCTCAATACCCAACCAAAGTATGAGACATTAACACCTCTTGCGATTATCGACAACGTCAATGACGTGTGACACTGAGTACTCCAATAACTCTTAAGTGATAGTTACCCTGACTACTGGTAACTAGATAACCCAAGTCTTCAACTTACTTCTTAAGCACGAGCAAGTTATCATTGAAATCATGCATCCAACCAACCCCGACTTCAAGATAAAATAAGTAGACGCCTTCGTGAAATCCAACTTCACTGTCAAGCAAGGAATACAAAATTAACTTCGTGATCATCTTGTGCGGTTGAATAGTCAAAGGGAGAAGAAACATGCGCTAATTCTTAGCAGTGCCCATGACTCATGGTCAGTCCTATCAAACAAATCTGTCTGACCCAGCTACTTGGATGTTATCAGGTGCAGTGCATGGAATAGTTGTCGTACTGTGTACAGGATTTTACAGTTCTTGAGATTTATCCGAGAAATAAATTCAAGAACAAACTTCACAACAGTAAGTGTCAAACTGCTGAAATCTTAGGCAATTTGCTAAGACCCAAATCACTGAAAGCTAAAACACTGAAACTGGAACCGCTACTATTCAAACTACTGGAGACTGAACTGAACCACTGAATCCTGAATCGCTACGATCTGACTCGCAGAAACCGGAACTGCTAAGATTCACATCGCTGGAGACAGGACTGCTAGGAAACACGCCTAATTCTCCCCCTCAAAAAGGGCATGAAATGACCTTTTTGCCAAAAATTGAAAGTTCGTGATGGTTGTGAATTTGTCAGGCACAATACATGGAAAGAAACAAATAAAATTACTGCAACGACGATGGAGATTAAGACACTCTTGTAGTAACCCCTTGCTTGTCTCCTCATCAATGGCTTAGTAGATTAACAAAGTCACTGAAGCTCGTAATATGCCAAAGCCGCTTGATGAAATATGATTAGCTATAGAATGTGTAACAGGTTAAAACACGTCTCTGAACAAACCACCTCCCGTCTTTAAGTCTGACCACCTCTTGAGAAGATCTTGTACTACAATCCCATTAGAAGCTTGAGAAACAACAATCACTTGATGAAGCTTGATAAAGGACAAGTTCGCGACTTATACTTGCACTAAATTTGTGAATTAGAACCTATATTAAGCACAACAACGTAACTCCTTTAAATATAGGTGGTGATATATACCCAACCTTCCATCCATTATTGTATATATCCACTTCTTGAACATCCAAGTCTAATCACCTTAATCACCTAATATTGCAAATTGTGATTTAGAACCTATATTGAGCACAACAACGTAACTCCTTTAAATATAGGTAGTGATATATACCCAACCTTCCATCCTTTATTGTATATATCCACTTCTTGAACATCCAAGTCGAATCACCTTAAATATGCTCAAGCAAGGGTCATCAAACATCGTGCATCCATCCAACCCCGAGATGTTTGAGACACTAAGTACACCAACCCGTGAATTAACAAACCAACCAAGCTACCATAATTTCCCAAACCCTACCGATCTCATAGCACAAACTAATCCCCGAAAAATAGTCAAACCCCGTAAGTTCTATTATGTCTAAATCCAAATCCAACCTACTTGTCCAAGATTAATTTCACGGGATTTTACAGCTCTTGAGATTTAAACCGAGAAATCGAATCTTTCGCGGGATTTTCTAAAATCAACAAGAGAAACCGTGAAATCAACAAGAACAACCTAGAGTGAAGTGCAATACTAATCTTCGAAATTCAGGTCAAAGAAGTCAAATCTCAACTTGATCAACTCGCAACAAGCCAAGTCACAGTTTGTCAAATTGCAACAAGTCAAATTGCAATCAACCAAGTCGCAATAAGTCAAATCGCAAGTGTAAACTCGCAACGTCAAATCGCAACTGGTCAGGTCGCAATCCGTCAAATAGCAAAAAGTCAAATAGCAACTTGTCAACTCGCAATTAACCAAATCGAAATTTGTTAACTATAACTCAAATCGCAAAAATCAAATTGCTGGCTCACTCAAATCATAGGCACCAATAGGACAATGCTGCCAAATCCACAACTCTGTAATTACGTTGACATTCATATACCCAAATACTAGCCGTGACGTGTGTATCCTTGTAAAAATATGTACAATAGAAGCCCATGTATTCATTCAAAAAATCAGCACAAAACAAATCCACCAAATCAATCCTATGTATACACACAATTTATACAGTCCGCCAACCAACTCCTTCAAGCCCATGTGTACCCGTTATAGTTGAAGCCCAAGTTATTCAGTCCACCAAACAAATCCGAACACACCCTGATCCAACTCCATACCTTTGACCTGATCCAAGTATTAATCTGTTATAAGTATGTCCTAACCCCAATAACACTCTTCATTTAACTTCGCCCCTCTTTCATCTTAATCCCCCTTCTAACCCTAAACACCAAATAATCCGCCCCCATCGCATCCTATCTCTATCAAGCCCTAAACTCAAATCCACGACAAAACAGCGCCTCTCCTTATCACAACTCTCAACAAACTCATCTTCCCATCTCAGTTACCATACTTCATAAGTCCCAATCGACCACAAACCCTAATCGTAAAACATATCCGCCGAAGAAAGAACAACGCAACCATGAAATAGAAGCCAAAAAGAAATATGACAAATACGTAGCTTCAAGATCAGACGAGATATGCGGCTTCACGATCAGACGAGATATTTAGCTTCAAGGTCTTGATGAGAAGATCAATGGTAGGTGATTTGTTGTGTTCGGTGTTGTCTTCCAGATCAGATAAATATCATGGTAGGTTACTTGTTAGGGTTGTACTTTGAAAACAGTGAGATTAGAGATAGATGATGTGGATTAGGTGTTAGGTTAGAATAGATTTTGTTATTGATGTTGGTAAAGCTTCATTCGATCTATTGTAAATCTTTTCGAATCAGTTGCTTTTGTGAAATGGGATGTGAATGTTTGGTTCTTTTGACAGTTGTTGTACATTCTTCTTTGTTGTATATTTGGATTGGTTGTGGTCTCATCTTTATCTTCATTCTGTTTGAATGTTAGTAATTGACTGATGGTTGATTAAGGCTGAGGTTACCATGAGTCAGTGGAATTTGGTCAACGGTCAACGGGTATGGTCAAAGCTACATAGCCATACAACTAAAAAGTCAAACCGGCAAAAATTCTAAACCGCCACAGTCGCTAAACCGCCACAGTCGCTAAACCGCCACAGTCGCTAAACAGCTGAAGGTTAAACCGCCGAAAGTCAATAAACCGCTGCAGTCAACAACCCGCTGCAGTCAACAAACCGCTACAGGTAACCGACAAAATAGTCACTTTCAGTCAATTTGTCTTTTTCCGCCAGTCCATAAACCGCCAGTCAATAAACCGCCAGTCAACAAACCGCTGCAGTCAATAAACCGCTAATAGCAAACCGCCAAAAAGTCAAACCGCCAGGACTAGTCAAACCGCTGTTGACTGGTCAACCCGCTACAGGAACACAACAAGACTGTCACTTTCATTCAGTTTGTCTTCTTTCTGGTTTGAGTTAGAAAACGAATTGCAGTCCCAAAAAACATGCCAAACCTCACCACATGAATACATTATCAGCCATAAACCGCTACAAGCATTGGACCACAAGTCACTATCGCTGTCACTTTCTCCAAAATTTTTGCCAATACGTTTTGGACAAACCGCTAGCAAGAAATTTTCACACCGCTACCAATAACTGATGTCAACTCTCAACAAACAACGAAAAAACATGTTCGGACCAGAAGTAAGCAGATTTGCTCAAACCAGATCCAAAAAAAATAGGCAATCAGAGAGAGATGAACTAGTAAGCAGTTAAAGCAATAACTGGACTTGTGAATAACAAGTGTTTGTTGTGATTCGAACCAAAAACAATAAACAGAACAAGAAGTTAGAGACCACAATAGAGACCAAAATAGAGCTAAAAAATGAGCTGACAACCCAACACCACAAACTATTACAGCCCAAAACCCAACGACATGTAAACAAGAGTGATGTTAAGAGTGATATTCGGAAAAAAAACATGGACAGCAAGCTTTCTAGAATTCACTGTTCGAACCAAGAAAGTAAAAAAAAAACACGAGAATAAAAATCACGAATCCAAGCCCACACAATCAATTGAACCTAACCTTGGCTCTTGATACCAATTGTAGAACATAACCATCTTGATTGTGTGGATGATTCGGATGGTATAGTGTTATGAAAGTATAGATCCATGGTGAGTTAGTAGAGAGATGTTAGTGAGAGAGAGGGGAAACTCAAAAACAGAAAAAATTAGATTGAAATGAAATGAGAGTTCCACCCTTCCCTTGTGTGGGAAGGGTTATATATATAGTCCTAATATTGTGCCCCTAGTGGGCTGTGGAGTGAGCTGACAGTGGGGAAAGCCCCGACCCACTCCACAAATATAAATACGACTAATACTATTAATACTAATACTAATTATACTAAGCTAATATAAATAAGCCTACGAGCTATGCGAATGCTAAATAGATGCTCGGGGTGACCGAACCTTCATCTGAATATTTATATTTCTAACATTCATTAATCACTTTTATTTTATTTTTATTTTATTTTTTTTTTAATTTTTTTTATATCACTAACTTTTCACTTACGTACCATAAACGACGGAGCTTCACGGTTTAGTTCCAAGACCTTACACCTTCCGGAATTAAGGATCAAAGGGCCGTTACAACGGAGTGTTCCAAGACTCTAGACATTCCTGAAATGAGGATCCAAGGTGGTTAGACCAAGACCTCACACATTCCTGAACTAGAGGTCCAAGGGCCGGTGCAAGAGGGTAGCCAAGACCTAAACGCCTTCCGGAAATAAGGACCCAAGGCCCGATCTCGAATCCTTAGCTTAGAGCACTTAACTTATTATTATTAAACGTATTTATTAAGTAACCTTGATGTGTACCCAATTTTTAAAGCAAGGATTCTTTTAAGAAGACCAAGAACTAATCATCGGCAAAACCTAACATCTTTAATTATTCTTACAATTATATATGGTGAAACAATTTTGTGGGAGCAAAAGGCCACAAGTAACTTCGATGAGCTCTAAAGAGAACCAACTACTCCACGCTTAGCATCTAACTTCTAAATAAACTCTATCATTTCTCGTTCTTCGCAAATTTAAAATCTTAAATAATAAGATCCGCGAATGCTTAGCCAAGAAAGGTTAAGGGGACAAGCTAGGGCTCAACACGCCCGGTCAAGTCAGAATTTTATTCTTACTCTTACCAGCGGAGAGTCAACAAAATGTCAAAATTTATTATATTTTTGTAAAAAATTTTAAAATTTTTCTCATTTTTTTTTGGATTTTTTTGAGGAAAAACGGGGTTGCATGAGTAAACGGCAAAAAATGCAAGGCATAAATCAAATCGAAAGATCACCCCCCAGACTAAAACGAGACATTGTCCCCAATGTCTTAAAGGTAAGGGTTCTCCTAACTAAATCTAAGGCCGTTTATTAATTATGCCAAAGATAAACGTTAAACGATAAGATTAAGGATATCGGATGAGCAACGAATGATGAAACTCGAGTGGAGAGAAGCAAACCACGAGCACGAGAGTCTTCATTATTCGGGCAAATCCTGGACATATCACAAAAAACCACGAAACACAAGATATGGAAGAGGTGCCCCTCCTCACTTTTATTAAGAAAATAGAAAGAAGATAGATGGATAAGCATGGGGTGCCTCCCACGAAGCGCTTTGTTTTTGTTCACCGAGTCACGTAGCTTGACTCGACCCCGAATTTATTTGTCCATGGGGAAAGTTTGGAGATCCGGGACAACCATTGATGGTATGTCCCCTCCAAAATAGTGCTTCAACCTATGACCGTTCACCTTAAAGTTTGGACCGTCATTTTGAGCTAACTCGACGGTTCCATATGGAAAAACTTGAGTGATGGTGAACGGCCCAGACCAGCGGGTTTTGAGTTTGCCCGAGAAGATCTTTAATCGAGAATTGAAGAGGAGGACTTGATCACCAACATTAAAGATGCGGTTCTTAATCTTAGAGTCATGAATCCTCTTTGTTTTCTCTTTATAGATTAAAGAATTCTTGTAGGCTTGATCCCGAAGCTCATTTAATTCATTAATTTGGAGCTTGCGGTGATCACCCGCGGTCTTGAGGTCAAAGTTGGCATGTTTTAAGGCCCAGTATGCCTTATGCTCGAGCTCGATGGGCAGATGGCAGGCCTTTCCGTAAACCAGCTTGTAAGGAGTACACCCGATGGGTGTTTTGTAAGCTGTTCGGAAGGCCCATAAAGCATCATCTAATTTGTCAGCCCATGAGGCTCGGTTTTCACCAACGGTTCTTTCAAAGATACGTTTTAATCCACGATTCGAAACCTCGACTTGACCGCTTGTTTGCGGGTGATACGCGGTAGAAAGTCGATGAGTGACACCATACTTGAGCATAACTTTTGCAAAGTGATCATTGCAGAAGTGAGTACCACGATCACTGATTATATCTCGAGGAGTTCCGAATCGGGAGAAGAGATTTTTCAAGAACTTAACCACAACTCGGGCGTCATTAGTGGGGAGCGCTTTTGCTTCAACCCATTTTGACAAGTAGTCGACAGCCACGAGGATATACTTATTCCCTCGTGAAGACGGGAATGGCCCCATAAAATCGATGCCCCACACGTCAAAGATCTCGCAGACTTGAATTGCATTTTGAGGCATTTCGTCTTTTTGCAAGATTTTTCCTTGACGTTGGCAAGAGTCACATGACTTTACCAAGTCGTGGGCATCGCGGTAGATTGTCGGCCAATAAAACCCAGAATCAAAGACTTTTTTAGCGGTGTAGCTGGCACCATGATGTCCCCCCGTGGGTCCATTATGGCAAGCCGTGAGGATGTCAACGGCTTCTTGGCCATGCACACACCGTCTAATTACTTGATCAGCACATATTCTGAATAAATAGGGGTCGTCCCAGAAATAATGTTTAACATCTTTGAAAAATTTCTTTTTCTGCTGGGACGACATCCCTTTTACCACAAAATTCCCCGCATGGTAATTTGCATAGTCGGCAAACCATGGGGTACTCGGATCATTCTTTAAAGATACCATCCCAAGTGTCTCGAGAGGAAATGTTTCGGTGATTTCCTTGTTCTCGAGATCACTTTGATGGGGATTTTCAAGTCTGGACAAATGATCAGCGGCTAGAATCCACCGAAGTAATCTCGGTTTAGCATCTTGTTTTGCTAAGAGATACTTGAGAGCAGAATGGTCCGTATACACTATGCTTTTGGATAAGACAAGATATGGTCTAAATTTCTCAAAAGCGTAGACAACGGCCAACAACTCTTTCTCGGTAGTAGTATAGTGAGATTGAGCGTCGGTCATTGTCTTGCTAGCATAGTGTATCGGCTGGAAGTATTTTGATTTGCGTTGCCCCAGGACTGCACCAATAGCATAATCGCTAGCATCACACATTAGCTCAAAGGGCAAGTCCCAATCGGGGGCAACCAATATTGGTGCTTCAGTCAATTTCTTTTTAAGAACCTCGAATGCTTCGATGCATTCAGGAGAGAAAAAGAACGGAAAATCTTTTTCAAGAAGATGGGTCAGAGGCCGGGCGATTTTAGAGAAGTCTTGAATAAATCGTCTGTAGAAACCGGCATGACCAAGGAAACTTCGGATTCCTTTTACGGTAGTAGGATGAGGTAGTTTTGCGATCACATCGACTTTGGCTCGATCTACCTCAATCCCGGATTTGGAAATCTTATGGCCGAGGACAATGCCCTCTTTAACCATAAAATGGCACTTCTCCCAATTTAGCACAAGATTGGTGTCTTCGTACCATTGCAGCATTTTGTCTAAATGGGAGAGGCACGATGAGAAAGAATTCCCATACTCAGAGAAATCATCCATAAAGACCTCCATCGTCTTCTCGATCATATCGTGAAATATGGCCATCATGCACCTCTGAAACGTGCACTACAAAGAAAAGGCTTTCAGAGACTGAAAAATCAGTCTCCGATACACCATGATCAGTTACTGATGGTCTATCAAGGACTGATTTTGCTTGTCACTAATCAGTGATAGAAGCTTAGTTACGGAAAGTGACGTTATCAACTGAAATTCAGTCCTTGTTGTATCGAACCAACGAGGACCAGAGATCAGTCACCAAAATAAAAAAGTCAGCCCTTATTTCTATGGGTTGGTATCATGTTATTTCAGTCCCCAATGCATATTATCGGCGACTGAAAAGTCAGTCGCCAATACTATGTTAAATCAGTTACTAACACATGGATTTAGGGACTGAAAATTAGTCCATAAACATTGTTTATAGTCCCTAATACGTTTCGTTGTTTTGTAAATTACCGTACCAAATCAGTCTCTAATAATAGGATTTAAAAACTGATTAGTCTCCGATGAAAAGCTTTAAAGACTGATTGTTAGTCACAAAAAACAAATGAATTAGTCCTTAATTTGTTTTTCTAGTGACTGAAAATTAGTTTCAAAATATATGTTAATCGATACAAAATAACATTCAAATCAGTCTCCAATATGATGGCGTTGTTCCATTATATTTCTATTATAAACTAAAAGTTAGTGGCAAATACAATTTAATTCAGTCCTCATTCACAATGCATACATGACCCCTTACAATAGTATATAAAACTACAAACCATAAACAATAATAATAACAATATTTCTTTAAAGAATAATAATCACCAATCCAAATAAAAAAAGTTTACAATTCAATATGTTTAAAAATAAAACCAAATTCAATAGAAATAAATTTGAACGTCCTATATATCACTATCGGTGAATGGATCATCGTTACCATCACCTTCAGTAGTATTTGGTGAGTCTATTGTGCTCTCGAAGTCTGGAAATTTTTGGCTCAAGAATTTTGCCAATTTCTCATAATTACGTTTATACGGTTCAAGTTCACTAACCTTTGCTCTCAATTCATTAATCTCAGTCGAGTTTTGTTTAGGTGTTGAGTCAGCTTGTTGAGATGATTCAGCTGCTTCTTTCATCCAATAATCTTTTTTCCTCATCACTAGCCCAACACCCACCTCCCATGCTGACTGTATTGTCTTCTTTCGGCCACAAACACTTTTTATGGCTTGTCTCTATACCAAAATTTAAGATATAATCCTATACCAACATGAGATATATGGCACAAAAATTAGACGCTACTAACCATTGTAAATGCTAGCTGAATCACAAAATTATGAACTGCCGCTCCTTGTGGCTGCATAGAACCACATTGTTCTGTTAAGAGAGTATAATGAATGTTTAAACATATCCCAAAGTATTCAACTGTAAAAAAAAAAAAAAAAAACAGTAACGACACCTCACAGCCTAAGACACGATATAGTTACAAATCTCATCATGCAAACCAGAAGATTTGCCTATAGCAATCGTCAACTTTTTTTTAACTTTTAAATAAATAAATACATTAATCAAATAAAAGACTTACCATCTCTGAGTTTTGCTTGTTGTTCCATTGCTTGTAACCGCAGCTTAAGCTCCTTGTTCTCATTAGTTAGACCGGTAGTGTCCCTCTGAAAATCAATTGGCAATAATGAAATATTTGAAATATTCAACTCAGGTTTACTATTTATAGATATACGGTCAAATGGGTCAAATAGCTTTTTTACTTTGCTCCAAAGAAAATGAGTTGCAACTCTCCTAAAGCATATCAGATTGATTAACAATAAGATTACAATTTTACTAATACCGATTGCTTAACACAAAGACACCACCAGGTCCACATGATATATCGAAACAATTAAGCTAACAAAGAACGAAAGAACTGATGCTCAGTTAAAAAGTGAGTAGGTGTCTAAATGCTCGGTTTAAAAGTACTATTGAAATCTTTATGCTTACATGGCATGTTAAAAATGTTCTTTAGTTAATCGAATTAGTGCATAACCTTATAAATTATAATACTATTTTTAGACTTTTTGAGTGGTATTTCTGAATTTGCCCAAAGATAAAGTTCATCAAGAATTAACATATGCTACACTTATAAGTGTGCAGAATTACAAAAACTAGGGTCATATTCATGTTAGGCACCTTGAACAACTTTGCATATACCAATTCATAAATTGATTAGCAAAATAGTGATAATCAGCTAGTTTCTCTTCATTATGAAAGGATTTTATATTTATCCATCAAATTCATTGTGGTTACATATGACATGAAATGTGGGTCCAAGTTTCAATTAACTGATCATATCTTTCTCTAAAGGTATATACTAACTGGAAACAATTATTCACTAACAACCCAATTTTACTTGGGAGATTTGCGAGTACATAAGACACGGACGTGCTTGCACATCCACACGGTAAAAAGAGATGTAATTGATTGATGCTCTTTCGGAAAAATGATTCCGCATACAAACAATGATTATACCCCCATCCAAAAACTTGTATATGACTACACATCAATGAACAAAAAGTTCATGTTTAAATATATATTTTTTTTCCCAAAATCAATTTACAGCTTGGTACCTTGTTACATGCAAAGTTATCCAAAGTTCCCCTAGCATAAACGTGACTGAAGTAGTCGGTTAATGTGACGGCACTTATAAGTCTAGCATAAGTTAAAACTACTGATTAACTACTCTTAGTCATTAATAAATATGTGAACTACCTATATTTTTGCTACTTAGCCTACGATTATTATGCCTATTTTATCCCTTGCAATGGAATATAACAGATTGTTAGCACAACGGAACCAAAGAGCTTATGGTAATATATCACCCAAACAACATGACATTAAGTTAGCAAACGACACCAACATTATGTACTGTAAAATACCTACCCATCAACATTGAGTCATTCTATTAAGATATCCGTAACTTCTTACACTAAGCTAAGGGGTGTGGCACAGCTAGCAATATAGAACATTACTTTTGTAGAAGCTTATAAGAGCATATGGTGTATACATACCGTTGGACCAGCCAACAAAGAGGTTCCAGAGTCTGCAATTGCTGCACAACCATCTGAGCAAAATCCTGAAACAGAAATAATGATCTCATAGAACCTAAAACTCAGAATTTTGATAATATCTCAAAAGGATAAAAATGAGTGCCTAAAATTACTAGTTGTGTTATCAGCAATAAGGACATAACCCATGTCGAACTAAAACAAGAAAAACAGCTAAATCAGGGTTAAAGAGAACCATCACAATTAAGTAAACGATTACTTAATTGCAAAATAATTAAATCAAACAACATAAACGATTACCACCACACGAATTTATAATCAAAAACATGTTTTAGGCTAGTTTTAATCAACGAAAATCAATATAAATCATTTTATATTCGATTATACATTTAAGAAAATATAAATTAAATATGTGTTTGAGCATACCCATGATGAGAGTAGGATATGTGAGATGAGGGTGATGGTGGCTCGATTGTGATGGTGGTGGTTATCTCGAACCAAACAACCGATGCAAACAAACTCACCCCTTGCCTCCCTTGTATTGATGATGGTGATGGCGTGGAGGATCGATGGTTGGTGGAGCGACGGCGAGATAAGGCGGTGAAGTGTGGCGGTGGTGTGAGTCGGTTCTAGAAAGAAGGAGAAGAGATGAATAGAGAGAAGATAGATCTGACTATCTGTTTTTGATAATGCTAAAGGGAGGTGGGAATGAATGGATGTAAAGTGTTAAGGTTTTGATTTTGGGGAAAAAGGGGTGGGATCTTGAGTGGGATATTGAAATTTGGGGGAAAAGATAGGATTTTTTTTTTTTTTTTTTTTTTTTTTTTTTTTTTTTTTTTTTTTTTTTAAGTAAAATAGGTAAGGATAAGGCGTAAATGATTTGAGCTTTTGTCGAGTAACTAGAGTTCGTTCAAGCTGATTCATATCGAGCTTTGAGCTCAAGTTCAAGCCTATCAAATGAACTCGAAATGTTTAATGAGTTGAGCTCAACCTTATATAAGTTCGACTCGAGTTATTGTTGAGTTTTCAAACTTGTAAATGATATAACATATGTTTTTTATATATTTTATATGTAAGTGTACTAAGTGTAAATACTTATTTATGAATGTATCGAGCTTTTGAGCTGAAGTCGAACCGAATTCGATTCTTAGGTTATATTTCAATTTAATTTGTGTAAGAAAACACATCTTTACAAATAAATCGAGCTTTTCGAGTCAAGCTCAAGCCGAGTTCAAACTAAGATAGGTGATAATGCCTAATTCACATGGGTCATGGGTCATGTGCATTAGGTTTTGTAAACTAAGACAAATACTATACAACATTTTTATACGTTTTGTATTTTTTTTTATGTTTTCATCCGTTTGTAATGTTTTTCGTCATGTGCATTAGGTAAGGAAACCTGAATGTGGAGTTCCCAAGGCAGGATATGTTGCTTGGGATTAGCTTGATCCATTTCGAGAAAATGGTATAGTATTTATAAGGAGACCTTTAGGGGTGTGAGAACCCGTAAAGGCAATATGATGGTCCACGTGGTTTGTAAAGTAGAGTGCGTTGATTGACTATATGCCTATATGCAACTTTCTTGTTATTATCTTGAATGGAAGTGGTGTGTATAGTATAGTGGATTGACGATTGCTATAGGCACCACGACTTATTATATATGGTAAGAGCGTAATAGTCGTTTCTTTAAAAGGGATGTCGCGCTCGATGAAGCAATTGATTGATGTCATTATCCCGATTACACGTCTTAAATTGTCAACACTCAAAATGAAAGCCATCGGTGAATACTAAAGATGTTATAAACGTCTGAAACTTGAATTCTGCTAGAGTTCCCACGTCACGGGGGTATAAACCGAGGTTTCGTGCGTGAACCCCTCATTGTTACACATAAATAGCAATCCGTAAATAGGTTTATATACAAACTTACAATTACTAACAACAATACAAATATATGTAGGTCTTAAAAACAAGTGTAGTACATTACATTATATAGAACCGTATATTCTGTCGGTAATCCATTTTCGTCCATTTTTGTCAGTTTTTATCTGTTTTTGTCCGTTTTTATACGTTTTCGTCCGTTTTTTACGTTTTCGTCCGTTTTTATACATTTTCGTCCCTTTTTACATTTTTATCCGTTTTTTACGTTTTCGTCCGTTTTTTTATGTTTTCGTCCATTTTTTTACGTTTGTATACGTTTTCATCCATTTTAGTCCGCTTTTTTTTTTACGTTTTTATATGTTTTCATCCGTTTTCGTCCATTTGTATACGATTTCATCCGTATTTTTATGTTTTCATCAGTTTTTGTCTGTTATATTTTAACGTTTTTATACGTTTTCATCCATTTTAGTCCGTTTTTTTACGTTTACGTCCATTTTTATACGTTTTCGTCCGTTTTTTATGTTTTCGTCCATTTTGATACGTTTTCGTTTGATTTTAAACGCTTTCGCCCTTTTTTATAAGTTTTCGTCCGTTTTTTAACGTTTTAGTCCTTTTTGATCTAGTTTTATACATTTTAGTCTTAGCTATGATGTCCATGTATTAGGGACTGAGTTGTGTTTCAAATTCAGTCACTAACAAATTTCCCTCCAAACTTTTTTTATTGCGCAAACATATTTGTAACTGAATTTTAGTCTTAGGTATGATGTCCATGTAATAGGGACGCAGCTGTGACTGAAATTCAGTCACTAAAAAATTTCCCTCCAAACCTTTTTATTGTGTAGACATATTTGTAACTGAAACTTAGTCTTAGCTATGATCTCCATATATTAGGGACCGAACTGTGACTATAATTCAGTCACTAACAAATTTTCCACCAAAATTTTTTATTGCGCAAATATATTTGTAACTGAAATTTAGTTTTAGATATGATGTACATGTACTAGGGACTGAATTGTCACCCTTATTCAGTCACTAACAAATTTGCCTCCAAATTTTTTTTCCCGTACAGGCATATTAGTAACTGAAATTTAGTCTCAGATATGGGGTCACTGAATCGAGGACTGATTTTTAGTCGCCGCAATCAGTCAATAAAAGGTCAGTCCTTAAAAGTATCAGTAACTGATGTTTCACTTACCGATGCTATGTATCAGCGACTGATATATCAGTCCCTAGAAATTCAGTCTCTGAAAGCCTGTTTTTTTGTAGTGGTGCCCGGAGCATTGCACAAGCCAAAAGGCATGCGTCGGTAGGCAAACGTTCCATAAGGACACGTGAAGGTGGTCTTTTCCTGATCTTGGGGATCAATTGGTATTTGAAAATACCCGGAAAAGCCATCGAGAAAACAATAGAACTCATTTCCCGCCAAACGCTCAAGCATTTGGTCCATAAACGGTAGAGGGAAATGGTCTTTACGGGTAGCATCATTGAGTTTTCGGTAATCGATACACACTCTCCATCCGGTGACGAGACGTGTGGGGATTAACTCATTCTCTTCATTTGTCACAACGGTCATTCCACCCTTTTTGGGCACACAGTAGACCGGGCTAACCCATGAGCTATCAGAAATTGGATAAATCATCCCAGCGTCGAGGAGTTTAATAACTTCCTTTTTGATGACATCATGGATTTTTGGGTTAACCCGTCTCTGTTGCTGGACAGCGGGTTTGAAGTTTTCTTCAAGTAAGATTTTTTGAGTACAGAACCGAGGGTCTATTCCCTTTATATCGGAGATCTGCCAAGCGATGGCACTCTTATGCTTTTTAAGCACGTCTAAGAGTTGGGTCTTCTCCTCATCTTTTAGGTCTTTAGAAATGATGACGGGAAATTTGTCGGTTTCTTCTAAGAAAGCATATTCAAGATGAGGAGGTAAATCCTTGAGCTCGAGCTCCGGAGGATTCTCAGTAGACGGCTTAACTTCTTTTATTTCTTCATGGGGAGAGAAGGTGACGGATCTTCGTTCAACAATTTTTCAAGCAAAAGAATATCTCCCTCCGGATCAAGATAAGAATCATCAACTTCCGGTGAAGTTGGTGTATCAATAGCAAGAAAGTCATCGACCTCTTCCAAGAAGAAATCACCTCCCTCAAACGGAGTGAGGGACGGGGAAGGGTCGGAAAGAATAGGTTGAGAAGAAGGAGTGGGATTGCCACTCGAGGATTTGTCAGAAAATCCAAGAACTTCTTGAGAATACTCCTCCGAGGCAACATCAATCACATCAATTCGATTAACCGGAACAGAATCATGATTGGAGGAGTATTTGAAAGTTCGATCAAGGTTAAAGGTAACGGCCTCATTATCCACCCGCAACGTTATTTCTTCACCATATACATCTATCAAAGCCCGCCCGGTCCTCAAGAATGATCTTCCGAGAATTAGAGGAACTCGGGGGTCAGCGTCAAATTTTACTACCACAAAATCAGCAGGGAAATGGAACTTCCCAACCTTGACAAAAACATCCTCGGCTATTCCAAGTGGATGGGTAATAGTACGGTCCGCTAGCTCGAGGGTCATGCAAGTCGGGGTAAGTTCCGGGAGAGAAAGCTTTTCCCAAACGGATAACGGCATTAGGTTGATGCTTGCACCAAGATCGGCCAAGGCGTGGCATTCAACCATCCCCAGAAATTCACATGGAATGAGGAATTTTTCGGGGTCTCCAAGCTTTTCCGGAAGCTTTTTTAGGAGAACCGCTGAGCAGTTTTCATTCAGAGGAGTTTTTACCAATTCAAATAATTTTTCCTTGTTACTCAATAATCCTTTGATTGTAGAAGCAAAATTAGGCATCAGAAGCAAAGCATCCGCGAAGCTTATGTCGAAATGCAAATCTTGGAAGATTTGAAAGAATTTCTCCATTTGATTTGAAGCTTTTTCGCGGAGCTTTTGATCATTCAATCTAGATGGGTAAGGAAGTTTTGTTTTGATGGGAGCTTCTTCGGGCTCGAAAACAATCTTTGGTTTAGACGGTTGGACAACCGGAGGTTGGACGTCTTTGGTCCTTCCGTTGTTAGTAGGAAGTTCCGTGTCCTTTGTCGCCTCGGTCTCATGGACAACTACCTTGGGAGGAAGAGAAGAAGCGGTAGTCGGAGCCGTGGGTCCATCATATGAAACACCACTTCGGGTGGTGATTGCTTTCATATCACCCCTCGGGTTAGCAATTGTGTTGCTAGGAAGAGACGATGTACCCGAGGTTGAGGGTTGATTCATTTGTAAAAAACCACTCATCATTTGCTTAAGCTCGTTTGTTTGTCGAGTCATTGTTGTATCGATCTCTTTCTTAAGCTCAACTTTCATGTTATTGATCTGATTCTGCATGGCGCGTATGGCAACATCGTTTGTCTTCATATAGTTTGAGAGTTCCGGAGAAGGTTGAACTTGCGGAGGAAGAGGTTGTTGATAAACTTGTTGTGGTGGAGCTTGATATTGTTGGTTTCCTTGGTTAAAATTAGTTCCACGGTTTTGATTGTAATCTTGGTTTTGATAACCTTGATTATTTTAAAAAAAACGGTTTTGATTGCTTGGAAACGAAGGAAAACCGGGTGGTCCCATTAGGTTACTAGCATTTTGAGGACGAAATCCTTGATTCTGATTGTAGTTTGCAGCTGCTACAGTAGCATTGCAAACTTGGCTATCGGTAGCTTCACAATTATAATAAGGATGGGGACCACCACATATAACACAAGTTTCTGTAACTGCTTTGACGGGCTCCGGTTTCTGATTCTGGAGCTTAAACTCTTTCATCATCATACGAATAGCATCGGTAAGCTTGGCCATCTCCGATGGATGGGCCGATGAAGAAGAAGGGGTGGAAGAATTCACTTTCGAAACAACCGGTTTGTTTCGTGAAGTGGGAACTTTGGATTTGTTTTCGATAATCATTAAGATATCTTTCGGCATTCGACTCAAGATATTGCCACCGGCGGCTGCGTTGAGTGAATCTTGATCCGATTGAGTTAAAGCATTGTAGAACGTATCGATTTGATGTAATTCTGAGAAACCGTGATGTAGGCATTTACGTAGGAGATCCTTAAATCGTTCCCATGCCTCACCAAAATTCTCATCAAACCGTTGTTGGAAATTTGTGATTTCATTCCTGAGATTAGTCATTCTGGACGGAGGAAAGAAATAATTCACGAATTTATGGACGAGATCTTCCCAAGTATGGATCGATTGAGGGGGTTCTTTTTCAAGCCAAATCCGGGCTGCCCCCTCAAGGGAAAATGGGAATAACATCAATTTCATAGTGTCATTAGTGACATCCTTATGGTGGTTTGTGGAGGTCAACTGATTAAACCATCGGATGTGTGCGTGGGATCCTCTCTTTCAAAACCATGAAATTGATTTCCCTGAACAATTTGTATCAAACCGGTTTTAAGCTCAAAATTTGTGTTGTTAATTGGTGGTATAACAATAGCATCTCCATATCCCACGGTGGGACATTGGAGTAACTCTTGCATGGTACGTTGATCCTCGGCCATCTCGGTAATGGGAGTATCAACTTGAGGACGTAACTCGGGTACGTTAACTCTTTTGCGTCGACGAGAACGACGAGTCGGAAAGAGAGAAGATTTATCAATTAAGTTTGATTTGGAACGGGTGAGCATACACCAAAAATAAATTTAAAAGAAAAATGAATTTGGAAAAGGAAAATATTTTTTGGATTTTTTTATATTAAAGGAAAAATTAATCACAATATTTTTGGTACCGATCCCTCAATCGATATCGTTTCTCTTAAAACTACTCGCAGAGTGGCGGAGAAGCAAAGGTCCGCTCGAAAGCTGATTAAAAACCCGCCTCTTTCGGTTTGCAATTTAACGTCAAAACCATCCTTAAACCACTTGTATAGGTTGTAATCGAAAGATAATCCGAAATCAAATGATTTCACGATTATTTTGTTGTTTTACCATTTTTTTGGTATTGTTAACACTTTAGGAAAAGTGTTAGTGGTATTTTTAATTTTTTTGGATTTTATATTTTTGAAAATATTTACAAATAAAAACGATAACTTCCCGGGAGAAGGGTCTTCAAAACACGAATCGAAAAACGGAATCACGAATTCACGTCAATCTTCCCTGGCAGCGGCGCCAAAAATTGATTTGAGTCAATTTATTATATTCCCAAAAGGAGAATTGCAAAGGAAATATGCAAAACCCAAGGTTCGTTGTCCCGATTGAAGATTGAATGGAATATGTGATTCGGGATCGTGATTTGTGTTGTGAATGTGAGATAAGAGTGAGATATTTTGGTTTTTACACTAAAGATTATGAACTAATAAACAAAAACAAGTACTCAAGCTAAGAGTACAAGCAATCTAAGCACACGAATCCTAAAACGTAATTTATACTTTAAAAACGAACGTTACGATTTCTAAAAACGCACCTAAATAATGGAATCCTAAATTATAAGCCCTAAAAGTATAAAAATAATTTTCCTAAGTCCTAATCAGTTAAATAAATTTTTTAGAAAAAAGATTTATATTTTTTTGATTTATATTTTATTTTTTATGAATTAAAAACTAAAAGAAAGTAATTAAATGATTAAAAATAGCAAACTGATTTGGAAAATTATGAAATTTTGCAGAAAAATCTAAAATTATATTAAGAAGCTATGAAAATTGGAATTTGAATTCTGCTAAACCATAATAAGCAGTTTGGGTAAAAAGCAGTTTCAAATAAGCTCTTGAAATAAGCTATTGAGCACCAAAATTTACCAAAAGCTTAAAAGCAGATGAACACACTAATAAGAGCTTAAAACAACTTATAAAGACCAGATAAGCACTCAGATAAGAGCTTAAAACAACTTATAAAGACCAGATAAGCACTCAGGTTAAGCCAATAAGCAGTTGTGCAGTAACCAATTAAGGGTAGAACCAAATGATTAAACAGCCTACTTTAAGCTGATCTAAAAGCTGGACAAAAGCTCCTTAGGGGAAAATGAAAGCTGACTCTTAAAGCTAGTACTAGAGGCTACTTGCAAACTGAAAATGCCCAAATTATATTAGCAATTGCTCATCTAATTTTGATCAAAAACAGATGATCATGGGAAACTAAAAATGATGCAGGTTTGAACAGTTCTAATGGGGGACTTTGCAGACTAAGTTTAAGCTAATTAATAAGCTTCTAAGTGAAAATCAAGCTCAGAAACCTCAAGCAACTACTACAAGCTACTTATAAACCAAATATCATGCAATAAACTCAAGGAGATAAGCAGAAAAAGAGCAATGAAGAAGCTGAGATAAGCAGATATGGTGCAGGTCTGCAATAAGTATCTGATGCAGCAGTGATGGTTTAATGACCTTAATGCCTTCAAAACTTAGTGACACAATGCCAAAACTTGGAATCCCACTTAAACTATTGAAATACACCTAAAGTCACCCGAAAATATGATCAAACAAGCCTCAGCTTATACAGAGCTTATTTGGGCTGTTTTGATTCTAAAATTGCACCTATGAATCACATAACCTCAAAAGCATTCAAAACAACTTAAAATCTAACCACAACAGCTTATCTATCCTTAACTAAGCTCAATCAAACTTAAACTAATTGCAAATGAACAGTACTGAGCTTATATAATCAAAACAGCCACTATTCCAAACACTCCCTATAAAACTGATTTGGAACTTTTACATTAGAAACCAACAAGTCAAGCTGAGATATCAATTCCTACTGATTATCTAACTTATAAAACCACCAATAAGCAACTTACAATATCTCAATAAGCCCCTAATTAAGCTACTCTAATATGACTGATTTTTTAGTTTTTAATGATTTATAAAGTGAACAATGAGATCAACCCTAACAACTACTAATTAATAAGCTCAATTAAGATCAAATAACTACAACTACTCAAAATAAGCACTGAATTATTAGAAATAAGCAGTAGAACAATATTAAGCTATAAATGAGAATGAAATGGTGTTTACAAGTGACTACTGCTGTAACATTAATGAACCAAGTATCAACTAAACCCAAGCTTGATAAGCACAAGCCAATAACTCCCCAATAAGCTCTTCTAAACAGCTTATTCTTCCTATAGCTTGGTTGAACAGTAACTTTGACTTATGTTGACTTTTTTGAAAATTTGAGAATGAATCTGTTTAATCCTTTACTAAAACTCACAATAAGCTAAAAAGCTTAGATGGGCTTACTCTAATGGTAAATAGCTTATTGCAAGCTGAATTTAAAATATTTTTTTTTGTATTTTTGGAGAATTTTTCTATATTTTTTTTGATATTTGTATTTGAAACTGAATGAAACCAAATAAAATTTGTAAAAGCTTTTAACAGAATAAAAGAAGCTTATGAAATAGTGAATAAGCTAAGAACTACTTAATAAGCTAAAGTGAGATTTAAACTTAAGAGATACGAATTTAAAGGAAAATTAAGCTAAATTTCATTAATCAAACTTAAAAGTTACAAAAGGAATTCTGAGAATACAATTCAAAATCAAAACTAACAGCATAACAATACTTAAAAACTACATGAATTTGAAGAAGAAGAGCCCTCTATTTATAGCCGAGATATGAAGCTTCTAGCATTTGCCATGTCATCAATCCACACCTCCTGAGTCGATTCCATCCCTTTGATCACTCTTGGACATCACTCAATCAATTTCAGCCCTTGGATCATCACTCCACACATCACCCACCAATCAAAAGCCTTGAATTACCCTGGGATTGCTGACATGTCATTCCTGACATGTCAGAATCCTTCTAGAAACACGTGCAAAGTACAGAAATACCCTTAATTGTGGTGAATTTCGGGGACTGGGGTAATTAGGGTTTATAGCTGGGTAATTTGGGGAAAAAGGGGGCGGGTAATTTTTTTAATATTGTTTGACTGGGAGTTAGTTATAGGTGTTTGACCGGGTGGGTAATTTGGTGGATTCTGGTTATATAAAAGAGAAAGTGGGCTCGGGTAAAGGGTTTTAATGGTGGGCTTGTGGATTTATTTTTGGTTAGTGTTATTATTTTTTTTTTTGGATTTTTGGTTTTTAAGGTTTAGGATTTTTAGTGTGATTTTAGGTAAAGTGAAGGGACCAAAAGTGTAACTTCTGAATTTTCAAGGACCACTTCTGCCACTTCTCCAAAATAAATCCAAGGGCTTTTTCATGTAATACTTAGACTTTTCAAGGACCAAATCTGACATATGAGCATAAACTTTGATCATTTGCATCCCCGGCTTCGGCTTTAAATATCTTTTCCAAATCTCGAGCTCGTGTTTTCCGGGTTTTCTTGATTTTTGTCCATATTTTATGATATCCATACCTGCATGGAAACAAACACAAAAACACAATATCTTTGGCATTTATGGTTAGTTTTTGGTCGTTTTGGTCTTAATTTGGCCAAGAAAAGGTATGTGTTTAAGCACATACCACATTTTAAATGGTATTATTAGTAGATTGGGTCTATCGACATCTTCTCACGGGCTATATGGTTAATGATAAAGATGCTTCCAGTTAATACTCTACGTACACACCATTATGCTGATTCCGATAAATTGTAACCAGCAGGGGAGAGAAATGTGTAAAATCTAGTGATGATGGAACTATCCTGGAGAAAGAAAAGTGCATTTCCGGATCTTAATTGATTCTGGTGCTACGGTTTCAACTTCGGGGGAGAGAAATCATTCAACAAGTTACGCGTGACCAACGATATGGGTCAACTTGTTACTTTGGTGTTATCAGTTCATGTGTACGTTACGGGCTGATTTCTCATATGAAAGATAACTGGGATGCATTTGGTGAGATGAAGATGTTGATACTCTATTCCCCGGAACTGGATAATCTTGAAGAAGGTCAAGTCTACAGTTAGTTCTACATTTTCCGCTGCGTGTTAGAAGATTAAAGATGGTATCCGCTGCGTGTTAGAAGACTAAAGACTAAATGCAGTTAATCATCAAAAGACTTCTTCAAATTCAGGGCATTCAATTATCAAAAGAATTCTTCAGAATTCAGGGCATTTATCAGAAAGGTTGTCAGTTTGGGGGAGAGCACTAATTAAGGGAGAGTGAAAAGCTAGATTTAATCACCAATATCCTTACCTTAATTAGATTTGCTCACATTGTTCTTCTGTAAGTAAAGAAATGGCAGCTGAGAAGATTCTACAAGCTGAACGATGTAATGAAGTTTGAAGACCATTCTCAGAGCTGTTGCGCTTATGTTATGTATTTAAAATTTACTTGTAGGGAACGTTGTAAGCAATTCCCATATTACATCACTTTGGGGAGAGATTGTTAGCCTTAAAAGTAATATCATAATCGAGAATTGCACTAGTTTTATTACTTACTTAAACACTAGGACTAATCTTGTATATATGGCATAGTTTAGTGTGTAAAGTAGTATAAATACCCTCCTAGTCTCAACTAGGAGGGTGGGATTCTCATTGTAACTTTGGAGGTGTGTGTGGTTTCTTTACTTTCTCTCCCTAGAAAACACACACACCTCCCCCATTCATTAACCTAATAATACCATATTTAACCTTTATTTTGAGTTCCCCCGACCTCCTGAAAGTGTTTATTGATCTTTACACATGCTTAATTTGACGATATATTAATTAATTAAGACATGTTAGTAAATTAGTTGTATGACACATAATTACTACATATTTAATTAATTCTAAAATTAGGGAAGACCACATCTTCATCGTCCTTTAATCAACTTTACGTATTTATTGTATATATTTAATGTAGGGCTTACGCTATCGATTTTAATCGATGCATGGTGTTAGTGGTTCACTTGTACCTAGCTAAAAAACAAGTGGGAGCCTTAATACATGTTAGTTATCGAATTTAATTATGCATGGTGTTAATGGTTAATTGTATTAGTTGTTTTGCTTTATTATTCGTTATGACTCATGATCAAAGCAAAGGGTGTTTTTGTAAAAATAAATAAACTGGACTAATAACTATGAAATTTGATTTATTATAAACTATTTTCTTGCCAAATCTTATATGTCGATAGTGGTTCGCTTCACACGATAATTAGCTCCTAGACGAGACTAGCAAGATATTTAGTTTATAATGTGTTTTCTAACTTAAAGTTTTATGCTTTTTATCGATGACAATTTTTGCAATCAACCATTGACTTGCAAGGCATAACACATTTGGTAAGCTTCGCGCGGTAATATGCTCCAGCGAGTTCTTGCAAGTACATGTTGTTGTAAATTGGTTATTAGGATGACTGACTGTAATGATTCCACGCCCACTATATACTTCGGCATATGAGGGAATTATCGAAAGAACTTGGGTCTTTGACTCATGCAGTAGTACGATATAGTGGTTTGTCAATCTTTAGTTGGTTTACCAGTAACACGATAAAAATAATATTACCTTAACTTTGAAAACATGTTGAATCGTCAACTTTTGGAGTAAGGTCATTACTTTTATGTTCACAAGATTTAATGCACCTTAATAAAAGAAAAAAGTTGAGTAAAAGTTTTTTTTATTAAAACCTATGATACGAAGATGTATGCATGCTTCTTCGTACATATTTGATTACACATCAAATTCAATGTACCCTTTGAAAATTTAAGTTAATGCCATCCAATGGTACGAACACTAGCAGTTGGAATTTACTTTACATGAGACGTAGATAGTGTTACGCCCCGTGCCCGATTTTACCAAAATTTAAAACTTTTAAGAGGAAACGCTTTGACCCGTTACTGATGTCCTGTCGCTCTTTTATAAACTGACTAAAATCTATTACAAAACAGACATTGAGACTATTTTTATAAGAAACTAGACTCAATTACCTTCGAAACGATGGTGACACGACTTCTAACGACTTACGGATTGATAGATATGATTTTTCTAACATGACCCATTTTCTGTACTACTTGTAGTCCCGTTTTCATACTTAACTAAAACGACTAAAACTCGATTTCTATAACTCGAAAATTAACAAAACTTTCCAGAAATATTTAACATAATATAATACTTCACTTTCATAAACATTTGAGGTCTGAACAACCCTTGAACACGTACTTTACCAAGCGATGGGTGTTTTGCCAAACACCCCTTTTTGACCCATATTCAACTCGACTTATACACAACTTGAGCATAGCTCATTTATGATGTGTGGTTTTGCGACCTTACAACAGGTTTTACCTCTCGAGGGATCTCAAGAGGCTTACAACCCCACCAGGCAGTGTACGTGACCGATGTAGTATAGTGTAGTGGTAAGTACGGGGGATTGATCGTTCTCCACAGGGAATAGTGTCGTTAGGATTGAAAAACTACTCTAATAGGTCTAAGGGTGAGGAAAGATTCTTTTTTGTATTTTTTTATATTTTATGAAAGCAAGTAAAATCTCGGGTTTGAAAGAGTGGGCGGAATTAGTTGCTAGTCAACTAACCCAAATAACTACAAATGCAAATAAAATAAAATAACTGAAAATGAAAAGGTTGTGAAACTTATATGGGGAGAAATGTGTTTACTTAGATTTCCTTACTCCCTAACTATCTTTTACCGGTTGATTAGTGTGTATTAATTGCGTGGATGACGGGTGTATTCCTTAATACCAATCGTGGGGTGGCGTACGTACTTCCCCAACTCTACAAGCTCCTACTTCACTCCTATGTCGAGCCGGCTAAGAAGCTCCTAACATGGGATCACTAGAATTCGCTCATGCATTAAATACAACCATAAAAACCTTAGTACGCATTGGTTCATGTTTCTTAAGACGTTCAAGCAAGTTACCGAATAGGAAGTTAGCCAATTTTCTTAAGCCTAACATCGATAAACAATCATCCAATACAATTAATAACACACTAATAACCAATAATCAATAGCTAGGTTTCATTAGATCTAAGCAAACACAAGATAAATCTAGCCTAGCATGTTAATCAAAAGACAAGAACAAGATATAATCAAACAACACATAGACATATTGATTGATTAAATGATAACTTATCTTCAATTAAACATGGGAGATCCAAGGGTATGAAAACCCTTAAAAATGGCAGAAATTCGTCTTAGGGTTTCTCCTCACAAAGTTGCACAATAATGACAAAAAATTGCAAAACTATATATAGAGTTTAGGGGCTGACGGCGTCACGTTATGGATCCTGACGCCGTCACCTCGCCGTGTCTAGGGTTCCCGGATGGCCTTCCTGACGCCGTCCCTCTTTAATGCTCCAAAATCCTCCCTGGCTTATCAAGGCTTGACGCCGTCAGAAATAAGCTTGACGCCGTCTCGCTTTAAGTTAAACCGTGATGGCCTTGATCACTTTAAAGGGTGACGCCGTCAGAAATTCATTGTAAAATTCTCTGGCTTATCATGTGAATTTTTCATGTCCACCTCTTTTGCCAAGCCATGACGCCGTCAGGAGCAATCCTTGACGCCGTCAAAGGTACTTTTCCAGCCAATTTTGAGACTTTGCCGTTTTCTTCACTTTTATGCTCCAAAAACGTCCAAAATGCTTCCTTTTCCAGATTTCTTCTCCAAAGTACCTAAAATGACAAAAGGAACGATTTAGGGCAATATTTGATCAAATAAATACGATTTAGGGCTTAAATGACCCCCTAAAAGCGGTACACTTTTCGCTTCATCAAATACCCTTACACTTGAGATTTGCTTGTCCTCAAGCAAATGTGCTTTTATTCTAATCAAAATACAAGTTAGGGGTCATTTAATGCTAATATAAAAGTAATTACAACAATTAGTCGTTCCACTTTAATCATAATAGGCACGGAGATTACAAACTAGCACCTCACAAGTAGTGTTTAGATACTCACATCTCTCAGGTGTCATCAAAATAAATCTCATAAATGAAAACGGATAATATCTCTCACTATCTGTCATAGCAAATAGATTACCATAGGCTTGGGAAAGGATCAAAAACCTCCTCCACTAGGCGTAAGCACCTAAGATAAACTATCAAAGAGGGCTTTTACATGGGTTATAACTGAGGTGTAGGGATATGATAAACACGGTTTTGTTGGATAAGGGATATTTTACTGGTGGCGAGTTAAAGATCTTAGTCAATTACATGTACAATATGGCGTTGCTAAGCCA
This sequence comes from Artemisia tridentata subsp. tridentata, assembly GCA_021014915.2. Taxonomy (NCBI): domain Eukaryota; kingdom Viridiplantae; phylum Streptophyta; class Magnoliopsida; order Asterales; family Asteraceae; genus Artemisia; species Artemisia tridentata. The sequence goes on from CP139505.1 coordinate 366,904,493, forward strand.
AGACTAGACTCGACTTAAGCTAAAAACAAAATAACAAAAACATTAAACATAAAATGAAACGGGATGGTAGTCCGTATGTTTTTTCTATTTTTCTTTTTCTCATTTTTTTTGTATTTTTCTTGATTTTTTCGATTTTTTTTTTTTTTTTTTTTTTTTTTTTTTTTTTTTTTTTTTTTTCATACACTCTTGCCCTACCATCCAAAATAATACATCATAGGGGCGTTGTATTCCCCTTACACTTGAACTTTTACATAACTTTACAAATAACTATTCTAATGACTCGAATTAAGATAATCGAAACACTTGGAGTACTTTTAAAATATTTAGCATATATGGGGGTAATAATGTTGTTCATCCCCATTACTCCATTACATTAGTACTTTACCCATAAGTCCCAATCGTCCCAAAACAATATGTACAAGGATATGACTCGACTTAGCAACCATGTAATCAATTATATAATTAACTTGGGTTTAAACAAATGTTGTCACAATAATGCACTAAAGATGAGTGCATACAAGGTAGGCTAAGGCGATTTGGGTGTACATTTAAGTGGGGTGTAAACAAATTCTTCTTTTAAGTAAAATGCTTAAAGGTCGAAACGAAAAGATAGGCTCTGAGGGGTGTACTAGGGGTATCGTGTACTAAAAATGAGTACAACGCAAAGGGTGTGGGAGAATTACTTGACCAATTTAGCCAATGTAATTATAACAAAACACAGGTGTAAAACAATGGGTTAATCCTAATGCCTCTTATCATATAGTAAATCTAACTACACGAATGTAGTCTCACTTGTGGCCTCGGAATGGTCCTAATGCAAGTTCTAGAATCTAAGTGCTACCGGTACACACATCATAGCATAAATGCTTTTCCTACCAATTCTAGGGGCGAACCTCACATATTTGGGGGTGGAAAAATTTTTTTAGTGGTACGGTTTTTGTGCTAGTCATATAACTCCTATCCGTGAGACACTCATTAAGATCAAAGTTTCACTCCTATATGTTGTAAAAAATTTTAAATTTGGCACTAAAATTGTCCTAACAGGTATTTATCTCAGTTTTATTACACATCTACCATCAAACAAACAAAAATCAAGCGTAATTGCATTCTCTAAGGTATCGTAATTTACCCCCCCTTACACTTAAGATGAACATTGTCCCCAATGTTCAAATAACAAGATGTAAAAGTAAATAAGGTAAAAGAATGAAATCAAATACTCCCCTGATTCGCTCGGTGGATAATGTGGCAACATGGTTAGATCTTCTTCCAAGAGAATGTAGAAGCTCCAAGACTAAAGCATCGCCAAAAGCTTGATTCCACATACATCTCCTTGTCCAAAATAACCTGTTAAACCTGAGAAAAAAAACACGAAAACCTGCATAACATCGGCGGGATAAATCTATATATAAGGATATAATGCTTGTGGAATGATAATTTTGCAGATTCCTGGAGATTATAAGTTAGAGATTTAATAAAAACTTTTTATGAAAACAAAACTTTCAAAAATTTCAGAAAATTAAAATCTGACGCCGTCAGGTTGTAAGGCCTGACGCAGTCAGAAATGATCTGACAGAATTCTCATGTTAAGTTTCCGGAAAATTTCTGGAAAAACCTATACCTTACTTCCTGGAATTCCTGCAAAACTTCATTATGACTCTATACAAGCATTTGACTCAAACAAATACTAATATGCATGCTTATATCTCATTGTTATCATTCATGTTCAATCTTGTTCTTAAAAACAAATTTGGATTTCCCTTACACTTATCTTTTGCAAAATACCTTTATATGTAGTTAAGACGAAGTTAAAAACAAAATAAAGCATTTTCACAATTTATATTTGAGACATGAACAGTAAACAAAAAGAATAAGAAATGCATACGGAAACAAATAAAATTAAATAAACAAACAATCAAACAAATAAAGCAAATAAAGCTTGGGTTGCCTCCCAAGAAGCGCTTGTTTTTGTTCGAGTCACGAGCCTGACTCTACCCTTATTTAACGGAAATAGGGGAGGTTTTCCCTACACTTAGGATTAAGTGCGGGTGAAAGTAGCGATACACACCCTTAGGGTGGAAATATGCCACGTGAGGAAAGAGTGACGGGTGAATTATATGCTCAAAGGTGCGGGATCCTATCATCATAACCTTACCTAATTCAATTGGGTTAGTGGGCGGATTAAGATTTTCTCCTAGAAAGGGATCATCTTCTATCAACTTCGAGAGACTCCAAGTTAAGAATCCACTTTGACCTAATAAACTCGGTTTAAACCCATAATGTTTCTTGTGATCAATCATAAATGGGTGATGTAAGTATGTAAGGTCATGGTTCACTCCTATGTTAGCTTCCTCTCTACAAGGCCTAGAGTCTACTACCTTAATCTTAACATTACCCGGACTACATGGTTTGATGGGTGGATCGGGACCTAATTCAATTCCTAAGTTCACATCTAAAGATGGAAGATTAGGTAACGGTTTTGGTTGAGGCTCCGGTTCATCAAAACTAGGAACTTCCATAGAACTAAAAGAAAGGTTATGACTACAAGTATTCAAACCTACATCATCTAGTTGTGTTTGGTCCAAGGGTTCTACCTCTATTGGGGTTCCTATAGTCTCTTCTACATCTTCTGGGTAAGTCACGGGTGGTGTGTGTGCCTCAAATGATGGTAGGACTTGTGGGGTACTTGGTGGGCTTGGGTTCTCTACTATATCCTCCATCACATTAAGATCACCAATGTGTTCATTTTGTATTATGGTAGGGCCTAACCATGACATGCAGCTAGGTGGCTCAACTCTACCCTCATGTGTGTCGTATGTTTTGGTGAAATCTATCCCACTCATGCAACTAACCATCTCAGAATCTTGGTTTGATTCTAAGTCCATGTTCTTAGAAACTAGGTCTCTTTGCTCATACGAATCCACCAATTCGTTCCACTTATGGGTCATGGTTAGGAAGCTTTCCTCAAAATTCATCCAAAGGGCCTGACTAAAAGGAATTGATCCAGATAATGCTCGTCTAATAGAAATCTCACATGCATAGAATTCATTAAACCCATTTAACCTTACCCCTAACTCCTTTTGGAAATCACAAAGATCACACAAAAATTCATAGGAATGATAGGAAACAAATCTATTGGTGAAATATAATTGTTCCTCTATTGTTAATGATCTAAATGGAATTTCATCCGCCATGGTGACAAATGAAAATGGTTTTACAAACAAAGGGCACAAAGAAAAAGATAGACTAAAGAAATCTAATAAAAAGAAAAATAAAAATCTCACTAGAAAGGAATCTAGTGAGTAGACCTAATAAAATTAAAATTCAACCTAAACAATAACTATTCCCCGGCAGCGGCGCCAAAAACTTGATGCGTGGTTTTGCGACCTTACAACAGGTTTTACCTCTCGAGGGATCTCAAGAGGCTTACAACCCCACCAGGCAGTGTACCTGACCGATGTAGTATAGTGTAGTGGTAAGTACGGGGGATTGATCGTTCTCCACAGGGAATAGTGTCGTTAGGATTGAAAAACTACTCTAATAGGTCTAAGGGTGAGGGAAGATTCCTTTTTGTATTTTTTTATATTTTATGAAAGCAAGTAAAATCTCGGGTTTGAAAGAGTGGGCGGAATTAGTTGCTAGTCAACTAACCCAAATAACTACAAATGCAAATAAAATAAAATAACTGAAAATGAAAAGGTTGTGAAACTTATATGGGGAGAAATGTGTTTACTTAGATTTCCTTACTCCCTAACTATCTTTTACCGGTTGATTAGTGTGTATTAATTGCGTGGATGACGGTTGTATTCCTTAATACCAATCGTGGGGTGGCGTACGTACTTCCCCAACTCTACAAGCTCCTACTTCACTCCTATGTCGAGCCGGCTAAGAAGCTCCTAACATGGGATCACTAGAATTCGCTCATGCATTAAATACAACCATAAAAACCTTAGTACGCATTGGTTCATGTTTCTTAAGACGTTCAAGCAAGTTACCGAATAGGAAGTTAGCCAGTTTTCTTAAGCCTAACATCGATAAACAATCATCCAATACAATTAATAACACACTAATAACCAATAATCAATAGCTAGGTTTCATTAGATCTAAGCAAACACAAGATAAATCTAGCCTAGCATGTTAATCAAAAGACAAGAACAAGATATAATCAAACAACACATAGACATATTGATTGATTAAATGATAACTTATCTTCAATTAAACATGGGAGATCCAAGGGTATGAAAACCCTTAAAAATGGCAGAAATTCGTCTTAGGGTTTCTCCTCACAAAGTTGCACACTAATGACAAAAAATTGCAAAACTATATATAGAGTTTAGGGGCAGACGGCGTCACGTTATGGATCCTGACGCCGTCACCTCGCCGTGTCTAGGGTTCCCGGATGGCCTTCCTGACGCCGTCCCTCTTTAATGCTCCAAAATCCTCCCTGGCTTATCAAGGCTTGACGCCGTCAGAAATAAGCTTGACGCCGTCTCGCTTTAAGTTAAACCGTGATGGCCTTGATCACTTTAAAGGGTGACGCCGTCAGAAATTCATTGTAAAATTCTCTGGCTTATCATGTGTATTTTTCATGTCCACCTCTTTTGCCAAGCCATGACGCCGTCAGGAGCAATCCTTGACGCCGTCAAAGGTACTTTTCCAGCCAATTTTGAGACTTTGCCGTTTTCTTCACTTTTATGCTCCAAAAACGTCCAAAATGCTTCCTTTTCCAGATTTCTTCTCCAAAGTACCTAAAATGACAAAAGGAACGATTTAGGGCAATATTTGATCAAATAAATACGATTTAGGGCTTAAATGACCCCCTAAAAGCGGTACACTTTTCGCTTCATCAATATACATAGTTAAAAACTTGACTTTGACACTACAAAACAACATTACAAACCATTAACGACATTTGGGGGTTCAACCTTGCATCGAGCTTGGTATCTATCATAATTTACTTGTCTAATATCAACATGCACTTCCAACCTTATTAGCAACATGAGCTACTATCCGAGCCATCCTTTAAATCAATACAAACCTACAAAAAGGTTAAACAACTAAACCGTAAGCATTACGCTTAGTAAGTAAAAAGGATAATCACATGATATTATACATCATTAATCACATAAGCATCATTCACATCACATTAGTCCATAAGACTACTTTCATCAATACTTGCACATCACACTTAATACACATATCATCAATCAAACATAATTCTTACGTACCTTACATAAATCACAATTGACTTAAACACAACTTCGGCTAGTCTTGCCAAACTAGCCTCTTAAACCTTCACTATCATCTTCCACATAACACATATATGAATAAGTCAATATAATCTCATGTCCTAACCATTTTACTTACCTCACATCCAAGCTAAGATATCAATAACATCATCATCATCTTCTTCTTCTTTGCTTGCTTTCCTAGTCAAATAATCACCAACAAATATAAACACTTCTAATTTACATAATAATTAAGGGTGTCTAACTCACCCATAACCATAACTAAAACCCTTTTAGTCATTTACTTGATCATATCATTATCATCTCCCAAAATCACCAATTTACTCTTAAACCATTAACAATCTTAACCCATCATCACAAACACCTCAATATAGGTTTTAGAATATCAATTACCCAAAACCCCTAATTTGGGTACATAAACCCTAACTCACCAATTTACAATTAACACAAGAATTGGGTTACTTACTCACAAAAGATCATTGTCATGGACACATTACTTGGATTAGAACCTCAATCTTCCATCAATTTGGTCATTAGTGAAAACCTTGTTTTCCCTCTTTTCTTTCTCTCTACAAACGACCCACACACACATACATTTATGGATAATAATGAAATGTGTAGAACCTGGATATTTCTAGTCACAACTTTCTTCACAACAAAGCTATTCCCTAAATCACACTTTTGGTCCCTTAAGTGCTATAACAATTTGGTCTTGGTACTAAAACAAGGTGGTTCTAGTGCCAATTTGAGATTTTGGCAAGAATAGTCCCTGATGGGAGAATCCTTTCACATTAAGTCCTAAAAGGCTAAAACAAGGTTGTTCTAGTAATAAAACATGGTGGTTCTAGTACTAGTTTGGGAATATGGCAGGAATGGTCCCTGCATGCTATAACTAGGTGGTTCTAGTACTAGTTTGGTCATTTGGCAACTTAGGTCCCTCAAGTCCCTTTTCTTTCTACTTTGGCCACATAAACTTTATAAAAGCAACACGTCAATCTTTCTATAACCATATTACACATTCTTAACTATTAGTTTGAGTATCAGGTTTGACTACAACTTAAATTTCGTTGACTAACCAATCATATCGAGTCTCCCAACTCAAAAAATTCTTAGTCAAACCATTCCAATGGCATTTTCATTTGTTAATACTTAAAACTCGGTTTTTGGTGTAACAATTATACCCTCCTTATTTAGATTTCGTCCCCGAAATCTTACTTGCTTAATGCTCTCGACCATTCATAAACTTTTCTACATTCTATGTTCACATCATAGCCCTTATGCCCATTTACTATCAAGTTAATTTGTACATATCACTTAAGGTAAAAATCTCAATCCAACTAAGTAATAATATTCAAAATGCTAAAACCTCATTTAAATCACATAATTTCACAAATTTTCAAGTATTTCTAATGACACCGCGTCATTAGTATCACATCATGCTATGGAAATTTTCCATTCTACTCGAATATCTACTAAAAACAACACTCCACATCATAACTTATCTAAAATTTCCAACAATGAGGACTTGTCATATGGAAAATTTACTATTTTGACTTTATATAAGTCAAACTTCGACACTATTTCTTCATCATTCACCCATGCACTTACATGACTTTAAGCCATGTACCAGTCAATTTCGTATTCTACTTAATACCAACACGCATCTACTTCAAAAACCGGTAGCTTATTTCAAATTTATATCTCAAGTACCGTCTAAACGACACTTTAAAAACTAATTATTCACATTACTTAAGCAACTTTCTTGTTAAATTTTGGGAATACTTACCCATTATCTTCTCAATTTAATGTACAAACTCATTTTTGGCGTCTATATTAAGGTTTCACACATAACCTTAATGCCGTTATAAAATTTTACTTCACATCTAATCTCATTTCTTATAACGTCTAACTTGTTTTAGTTTTCAAGTCCTAATTCTCACCCCTACTCATGCCATATCGGATACACATAAGCCCACTCATTTGCAATTCTTTATTTACATAAAAAGGTATCCCAATCTATGTAAGTAAATAATTATAAACTTATGGTTCGGCGATTTACAATTTCTTCATTTAAATGAAGAGGCGTCCCAATCCATTTAAATAAGGAGATTATAAATGATCCTACTTATGTAATTTCGACACAATAATCATACTTACTTTACTGTTCATCTTTTCTAGCCTTGGATCCAATCTCACTAACTTTCCCATAAAGGCAAGTCGGCCTTTTCCCCGTAGGGCTTAGCCACTTTACCTTAACCTTGCGCAAGCTAAAATCCATGCCACAAAGGCAAGTTAACAACCATACCATGAAGGCAAGCTAATACCCATGCCATAAAGGAAAGCTAATAACCATGCCGTGAAGGCAAGCTAATAAGCATGCGCAAGTTAAAACCCATGCCATAAAGGCAAGCTATCACCCATGCCTTGAAGGCAAGCTATGAACCATGCCAAAAAGGCAAACTGTCAACCATGCCATAAAAAGCAAGCTAAGCTATCCTGAAGGATACTTCGACACGTGCCAAGGATATAGGCAAACCATGTCGGTGAAGGAAAGCTAACAACCATGCCATGAAGGCAAGCTAGGCCATCCAAAAGGATGCCAAAACACATGCCATAAAAGGCAAGCTGGGCTATCTCGAAGGATACCAAAATTAGAGCATCAGATCCAAGCTATGTTTACTTTAACATCTTTACTCATTTTATCTTTCATGTACTTTTATCATTAAGTACACATTATCATTTCCTCAATTCTCATTGCCTTAAGAAATTTCAACATTTGCTACTATGTTTACTTTCATCTAGACAAGTTTCTATATAATACTTGTCGATTTTTTATATTTGCATTTTTACAATGCAATATATCATTCATCCGTCAACCCCAAGTTGACTCACACATTCACTATATGCCATTGTATCACATTGGCCTATTCAACTCTTTCATGCGCATAAGTCTCACATCTTATCATCATCCATATTTTCAATATATTAGCATGATTCGATTCATGCTTTACCATTCTTTCTAGCGCACTTCATATCACTATGAATTCGAGCGCAATCTATCTCATTTACCACTTCTACTCATCACGCTTAAACATTTATTACTACCACATTTTACTTATCATGTTTTATAGGTAACATGATCTCGTCACATCTTAACCATACGCTTTAGCTTTTCTCATTTTAATTAAGCGTGTAAGAAATCATGCTATAAGCATCTAATCATTATCATATCTAATATTTCATTCCGATACTACAACCGCAATGAAACTCAATCGTGTCCTTCTAAGCATCAAGCTATAAACATACTTCATTAATCATTTCTTACTTTATCTCAGGCTTTCTAAGAATTAATTCTTTATCCAACACCTATCATACTTCTTAACTTTTTCACATATCAATATGGTTTATCAACCTTTTACCACCATTTAGTCATCAAACGTAATGTGGCAATTATAAATTACATTAGACTTAATATGTGCTTCAAGCAACTTCTATCATCAACCATATTCGCTCAATAAAAATTATTCGTGCATTCCAATTAAGTCTTCCATAATATGCATTCAAATGCATCAATCTTATCTCATACACTTCTATGCATCATGCTATCAGGAACATTCACGTTAAACTTAGACATATAATAAACTACCATAGACTTAGCGTCACATAAACAATAACACTTAACACTCATCCAAAAAGTGTTAAAACAATTATAATCATATTCAAATCATATAGTCTATGGCTGATATGCCATATTGCACTATCAATATATCTCTAAGCATCAACATTCTAATTAGCCGCAAGTACTAGTCTACCTTATAACTAAGGCATTCGCTTTCCATACCACTTACACTCACGGCACACGCAAATACAAGTGGTCTAAGTTTAGGTAACCTACAATGGCAACCTAATTCACTTAAACCAAAGCTCTGATACCAAGTTGTTACGCCTCGTGCCCGATTTTACCAAAATTTAAAAATTTTACGCGGAAACGCTTTGACCCGTTACTGATGTCATGTCACACTTTTATAAACTGAATTGAAATCTATTACAAAATAGACATTGAGACTATTTTTAGAAGAAACTAGACTCAATTACATTCGAAACGATGGGTGGCACAACTTCTAACGACTTACGGATTGAAACATATGATTTTTCTAACATGACCCATTTTCTGTACTACATGCTGTCCCGTTTTCATACTTAACTAAAACGACTAAAACTCGATTTCTATAACTCGACAATTAACGAAAATTTCCAGAAATATTTAACATAATATAATACTTCACTTTCATAAACATTTGTGGTCTAAAGTCTAAACGACCCTTTAGCACGTACTTTACCAAGCGATGGATGTTTTGCCAAACACCCTTTTTTGACCTGTTTTCAACTCAACTTATACACAACTTGAGCATAGATCATATACATAGTTAAAAACTGGACTTTGACACTACAAAACAATAATACAAATCATTAACGACACTTGGGGGTTCAACCTTGACTCGAGCTCGGTATCTATCATAATTTACTTGTCTAATATCAACAAGCTCTTCCAACCTTATTAGCAACATGAGCTACTATCCGAGCTATCCTTTAAATCAATACAAACCTACAAAAAGGTTAAACAACTAAACCGTAAGCATTACGCTTAGTAAGTAAAAAGGATAATCACATGATATTATACATCATTAATCACATAAGCATCATTCACATCACATTAGTCCATAAGACTACTTTCATCAATACTTGCACATCACACTTAATACACATATCATCAATCAAACATAATTCTTACATACCTTACATAAATCACAATTGACTTAAACACAACTTCGGCTAGTCTTGCCAAACTAGCCTCTTAAACCTTCACTATCATCTTCCACATAACACATATATAAATAAGTCAATATAATCTCATGTCATAACCATTTTACTTACCTCACATCTAAGCTAAGATATCAATAACATCATCATCACCAACATCATCATCATCATCATCTTCTTTGCTTGCTTTCCGAGTCAAATAATCACCAACAAATATAAACACTTCTAATTTACATAATAGTTAAGGGTGTCTAACTCACCCATAACCATAACTAAAACTGTTTAATCATTTACATGATCATATCATTATCATCTCCTAAAATTACCAATTTACTCTTAAACCATTAACAATCTTAACCCATCATCACAAACACCTCAATATAAGTTTATAATATCAATTACCCAAAACCCCTCATTTGGGTACATAAACCCTAACTCATCAATTTACAATTAACACAAGAATTGGGTTACTTACTTACAAAAGATCATTGTCATAGACACATTACTTGGATTAGAACCTCAATCTTCCATCAATTTGGTCATTATTGAAAACCTTGTTTTCCCTCCTTTCTTTCTCTCCACAATTGACCCACACACACAAACACTTATGGATAATAATGAAATGTGTAGAACCTGGATATTTCTAGTCACAACTTTCTTCACAACAAAGCTATTCCCCAAATCACACTTTTGGTCCCTTAAGTGCTATAAAAATTTGGTCTTGGTACTAAAACAAGGTGGTTCTAGTGCCAATTTGAGATTTTGGCAAGAATAGTTCCTGATGGGAGAATCCTTTCACATTAAGTCCTAACAGGCTAAAACAAGGTTGTTCTAGTACTAAAACAAGATGGTTCTGGTACTAGTTTAGGATTACGGCAGGAATGGTCCCTACAATCTATAACTAGGTGGTTCTAGTACTAAAACAAGGTGGTTCTAGTACTAGTTTGGTCATTTGGCAACTTAGGTCCCTCAATTCCCTTTTCTTTCTACTTTGGCAATATAAACTTTATAAAAGTAACACATCTATCTTTCTATAACCATATTGCACATTCTTGACTATTAGTTTGAGTATCGGGTTTGACTACAACTTAAATTTCGTTGACTAACAAATTATATCGAGTCTCCCGACTCATAAAAGTCTTAGTCAAACCATTCCAATGGCATTTTCATTTGTTAATACTTAAAACTCGGTTTTGGGTGTAATGGAATAAATTTACATTTCTTTATTGGACAACTTAATTGAGTTACATGGTGAGACCCTTAACCCGAGGCATAAGATGGAATGAAACATGCTTACATGACACTATGTAATTGTCCCTAGTGCCATTATTAAGTCCCGTAATGATCTAGGAATTGCACAAGATTGGTAATTATTTTTCAAAACTTACCTTATGTCAATTAGGATCCTAGCTTTAAGAAAATTATATGGTTTATATGTATTGAACTATGGGTATTTTTTTTTTTAAAGATTTATTATCGAAAGTACTAACTTTTGAACTTATTTTTTTGATTTGTAGAATGGCTCAACCCGACCATCACTTGACCAACTCCGCTTTTAGACAAATGTTTGAAAGAGAGAAACTAACTGGCAAAAACTTCAATGACTAGTTTCGACAACTTAGGATAGTCCCGAGAGTTGTTAAGAAACTTGATCTCTTGGAATATCCTTTGGCTAATGCTGCTGCTCTAGATGCACCTAATGAGGTGTTGGAGGCATGGAACCTTCAGTATGATCGTCACAACAATGTAGCATGCCTGATGCTTGGCAGTATGACTCCAAAATTGCAAAAGCAATTTGAGAACCATACTCCTCATGCTAAGCTTCAAGAACTAAAGTCCATGTTTGAAAAGCAGGCAGGTGTTGAACTCTTTGATTTAGTTCAATCCCTGCATAACTGCAAACAGGAGGAAGGCAAATCCGTTAGCTCTCATGTGCTTTTAATGAAGAGCTATTTGGATCAACTAGAACGTCTCAACTACCATATCCCTTAAGCAATATTTGTTGTCCTAATCAACAATTCCCTTTATAAGGATTTTGATGGTTTTGTGCGCAATTACAATATGCACAGCATGGGGAAGACAATAAGTGAGCTACATGCTATGCTTATTGACTATGATAAGGGTTTAAGGTTGCTGCACCACAAGTATTAGCAATACAAGGTGGTAGAATCCAAAAGCCAAACAAACTGCAGGCGAACAAGGGCAAGGGAAAAGGTAAGAAGGTAATGGCTTATCAACCCATTCCCAAGAAGTACCCCTCAAGGAAGAAAGATCATCCTGGAAAGGATCAAGCTTGTCACCATTGCAATGAGGTAGGACATTGGAAGAGGAACTATCCCATCTACCTCCTAGAGTTGCATCAGAAGAAGAAGAAGGCTGATGGTCATGTTGCCAGCACTTCAGGTATCTTCATGATTGAATTATTTTCATTTTCTCATAATTATAATTCCTGGGTGTATGATACTGGATGTGGTACTCATATTTGCAACACTTCTCAGGGACTTAGAGGAGCAAGGAAGCTGAACCATGGAGATCTATATCTGTACATGGGCAATGGAGTATGTGCAGCTGTGGAAGCCATAGGAAGTTTTGACTTGGTGTTGCTTTCGGGCTTAATACTTGTTTTAGACAACTGTCACTACGCATCTTCTATAATTAGAGGTGTCGTTTCAGTTTCTTTGTTGATTGATAATGGTTATGTTTAGACTTTTACAAGTTATGGAATTCAGTTTCTTTAAATAATATTTTTTATTTTAATGCTATTCCTGCTAATGGTGTTTTTGAAATTGATATGCATGATCTTGTGTCGACTAATAATAATAATTTTTTCTTTAATATTAACAATAAGAGAGCCAAGTCCAACTTGGACTCTACTTATCTTTGGCATTGTCGACTTGCTCATATAGGCAAGAAACGCATTGAAAAGCTGCAACACGATGGGCTTTTACAATCTATCAATGATGAATCATATGATAAATGCGAATCTTGCATATCTGGGAAGATGGCAAGGAAACCCATTCCATATCAAACGCAAATGGCTTCAGATCTACTTGGATTAATCCATACAGATGTATGTGGTCCACTTAGACATGTGTCAAAGCAAGGTGCTAGCTACTTCTTAACCTTTACTGATGGTTTCAGTCGTTATGGTTATGTTTATTTACTTAAACTAGAAGAGTACCACGTGCATAGCAATGGATTTTTATAGTGACAGATAGTTTTAGTGATAAAAAATAGTTTATGCATTATAAACGAAGAATAATAAAAGTTTGAGGATTTGGGGATTAAACATAATATTTTAAAACCTGGTTCGACCCGGGTGGTTCAACCGGTTGAACCGTTCTGGTCGAAAAATGGGTCAATTTAAACAGGGTCAACCTGACGGGTTGCGTCAAAAAACGGGTCAAATTAAACCGAGTCAACCCGCCAGGTTTGAAGCGTCCCGGGTCAACCCGGTTTTCGATGTATATTAATAGTTTTCTTTTGAAACATATGTTTCAACATTTTATTTTTTAGTTTCAACATTTCCTTTATTGTGATGTTTTAAGTTTTTTCTTACCTAATATAAATTTTTCAACATTTCACATATTGAGTTTTTCACTTTTCCACATTGACCATTTTGCTTTTATATGTAGTATAGATATAAACATTAAGTCTTTGAAAAATTTAAGGTTTTTAAGAATGGAAGTAGGGTTACAACTCGGAAAGAATATTAAGGCTCTTCGATCCGACAGAGGTGGTGAATATATAAGCCAAGAGTTTAAAGATTATCTTAAGGAGTGTGGAATAGTCCAACATCTCACTCCTCCATATACACCACAACATAATGTTGTGTCTGAGAGGAGGAATCGTACCTTGTTAGACATGGTTCGATCTATGTTTAATGGCAGGCAGATCTTAATGAACCTGCTAACTATAAGGCTGCCATGGCTGATCCTAAAAAAGATAAATGGCAAGCAGCTATAAATGCGGAGATGCAATCCATGCGTGATAATGAAGTCTGGGTGAAGAGGACCTTCCTCCTAACACTAAAGTCGTTGGTAGCAAGCGGCTTTTCAAGAAAAAGACTGACATAGATGGTAAAGTACACACCTATAAGGCTCGTCTTGAAGCAAAGGGATATACTCAAACCTTCGGGGTTGACTATGAATAAACCTTTTCTCCTGTAGCAGACATTAGAGCAATTTGGATTCTTATAGCCATAGCTGCATATTTGGCAGATGGATGTCAAAACTGCTTTCTTAAATAGTCGCCTTGAAGAAGATATCTTTATGACATAAGCTGAGGGGTTTGTGAATTGATGTGTGTTTCGTTGTAGGTATTTTTATATTCAAGTTTTAAATTTATATTTAGCCGGACTTATACCTTAAGGAAACAATTTCACGGGCAGTGTACCCGATCAGATGTAGTCAACGGGGTAAGTACGAGGTCGATCTCAGGAATAGTATGCTCAGATCCTATCTAGTGTATTTTACAAGTTTAAGGGGGGGGGGGTTTGATTGATTTGATTAATTAACTACTAAAAACATAAAAAGTGAACTAAACTATTTTATACTATGGTTGTGATCAATTAAGAGAAGAAAGTGCAAGCCATGTTAAGCCTATTCTATTCTAGTAATCCGTTTATTAGTGCAATGATCTATTTTTAAAGTACTGTTGACATCAGGATATGTGGGGAATATCTCTTATATCCAGAAAACATCCCCACATTCCTATCTAACCTAAACTAGTCCACTTGGTCCGTGAATCTAGCCACTACACATGTTATCTCCTAGGCCATTTGGTCCATGCACCTTTCGAAATACAATGCATTAAGTCGTGTCAACTAATCTATGCGATTTATCAGTGGTACCTACTTGGTCCATACGATACCTTACCCTTCTCCCACTTGATCCATGTAAGAAGAGCAATGTGCTAACTTAAATGTTCTCATAATATATGATGCGCGTGATGTGTCGTTGCGGTTTAGCAGTTTTAATGCCTACTCAAGTTTTAAATTTATATTTAGCCGACTTATCAATAACACACACACTTAACGAGCAGTGTACCCGGTCAGTATGAATATAATGGTAAGTAGAGTGTCGATCACTAAGAGTGGAATGTATTATCTAGTTATTCTAATCAGTATTTTAATATATTAAGTTAGCTATACAACCTAATCTAACGCAAGGGGGTTCAGCCTGAGAGACTGGCACGATTTGGTTGCAATTAAATAATAAACTAAACCAATAGGCACGAATCAACAAGTAGCACACACGTACACAGGTAAATACTCGAGACAATAAGAGGGCTGTCCTTATGATAAGTAGTTTGTCACTTGTTTAATTGCTAGTGTTATATGAAGTGTATAGTTCGATGCAACGCACCGAGATTAAGTCCTTTCTCGTTGGTTCTAATCTTATCGGCGAGTAAACCCTTAATGATTACTTATGACTATCCTATTTATCTTTCTCCTACTTTTCTACAGACCATAGAATGCATAGGCATCTAATAAATAGGCGAGGGCAGAGGCATGGCGACCCGATCAACGCTCAGCTAGACACAGAGGTTATCAATGCACTAATAAAAGTCACCAATGACATCAACATATAAACTTTAATTAATGAGAAAGCAGTTTTAAGGGAGTGCAATCTTTCCGTTGTCACATTACACAAGCCACCAATCTTGATGAATTAAAGTTTACTAACACAATAAAACAAAACTACTTAATGAATTAAACACATGCAGCACCTTCTTACAGCTCTTGTATCTTTGATTTGGGTGTGTCTTGTGCTGCTGCCTTGACTGAATTCGTCCTAGGTTTCTGGTCTTCGGTCTTCTGTTAAAACTTCGGAACCCTTAATTCGTCTGGTCTTTGGGGTATTTATAGTTTCTGTCTGAGGGTAAGATGCGGCGCATCTAAGGAGTAGATGCGGCGCATTTACTTAACTTCGCGTGGGGTCCAAGATTATAATATTCAGGAATATTCGTACACCGCCAGAAGATGCGGCGTAACTCCATAATAGATGCGGCGCATGTCCTCTTGTATCTTGGATCGTATCTGGTGAAATATTGATAGTGATGCGCCGTATGTAATAGGTGAGATGCGGCGCATCTGGAGTAGAACAAGTTGGTTATTCTTCGTTGACCAAAGTTTCATATGCGGCGCATGGGATAAATCCATGCGGTGCATTCTTCAAAGTCAGGCAGTGGTCTTCATTCTCTTCATTCCAACAACCAATTCCAATCTTGATCATTTTACTCCGTTTTTAGTCCATAATCGCTAAGTTTCACCAAATGCTTGTTTTTACCTGAGAATTACAAAAGTAAACGATTAAGTATCAATCCTCATACATAATATAGTAAAACAAGTCAAATTAATAGGATAAATGATAGTAATAAAATGTACTTATTTGAGTTCATCAGATATCCCCCCACTTGAACTTTACTTGTCCCCAAGTAAACCTTAGAATTAATCTTATGAAAATGTATCCTAAAGATGTTAGGATTTATTTTTATATTTAAGCATGTATTCGTTTTTGTCATAATCACACAACTAAACACTTAACGAATTAGAAGTAGAATAAAAATATTTCTATAAAAGCAAATCTAATCGTTTAACTGTCCAGTCGCGACGAATATTCTATCATAAGCTTGGCAAGTATACACATCTCCCCCACTAAAGCCAAGGAATAACAAGTCTAAAGCGGTAAAAAGGGTTTTTAGGCTTAAGGGTTAATTATTCTTAATCTCTATCGATTTCAAATTCCAGAAAAGGCGACAAAATCACAAATACATGATCGAATCCACGAACACGATACTTGCAATTGCTCAAATCCTTAACTCGAATAGGCTAAAGATAGGTCCAAACTTCACCAATAATAATATATCAAAAAGGGCGACAAAATCATAAATACATAGCCGAATCCACGACTACGATACTTAAGATTGCTCAAATCCCTAATCTCAATAAATCAAAGGTTTGGTTGGATAAAGAATAATACAGGGTATGGATAATATTTGGGATATAAATTGGTGTAAAATGAAAAATAAACAAACAAAACAAATAAATTAAAATCCTAAGTGTGGTTAATCACTATCCCAACCATCCCATGAATAAGACTCATATCATTGAATAACTCACGCTTTAACACTTGAAACACACGCTTTAGGTAGACACGAATTATACTCAACAAGATCTTAATCAAAGAATAAACCTTAGTTGACGTTCCCATAACTGCCAACTCCCATTCAATCCATAGATATAATATACAACAAATAGTGGTGATATCGACCACTTACATAACTTTACATCGTTGGTTTATCAATCTTCCAACTTTTTTTCTTTTTCTTTTTCTTTTCTCATTTTTTCGATTTTTTTTTTTTTTTTTTTTTTTTTTTTTTTTTTTTTTTTAAATGAAACATAGATGTGTAAAATTTCACCACATCACTATAATGATAATTCTGGATAATTTTTCCATACTTTTCATAACTTCAGAAATAACGATAATAGTGAAAGTAGTAAACACACGAAAAATAAACTCAAGGATATACAATATTTACTTTCACTCCAATTGCATTGTGCAATTTCCTGACCTAACCATAGATAATGAATTACGCACGCGAACACAGGTAATGTAAGGAAACACACTTTGCCTATAGCAATTAACCAACCACGGACTTTAATATACAGGGTAGGCTAAGGTGTAAGGGTGTAACGAAACATTTTAACAAAGGTGTAAGAAACGAAAGGAATGGCTCTGAGTGTTTTTCTAGGGGTATCTTACTCTAAAAATGAGAGTAACAAAAGGGTTATACGGGGGTTAACTAACCAGTGTAGTTAGCTAATATCACATAACATATAAGGCTATTTGGGTGTAATCCTAGAATTTACCAATTTAGACAAGTCATTCCAATTATATAAATAATACTTATTATGGTGGTCTCGAATAGTATACAAGCCAAGTTCTAAAGTTTACAAGTCACCGGCACACTCATAGATTTGTGAATTTTGAAAAATCACAATTTTAAAAATAACGTCATGTGTGCAGCTATGCAACTTAGACTTTAACAAAAACATGCTAAAAATTTTAAATTTTGATATATTAAGCACATTTTAAGCATATTTTGAAAAGTTTAGGACAAGTAAGTGTTAAGTGTTCTAATTCTCCAATCCCCCCACTTAAGTTAAACAACGTCCTCGTTGTTCGTATAAAAGGTTAAAAACTGGAAAATAAAAGAATTAGAACAGAAAAACTCCCCTGAGATTTGCTCGGTATGATCCTCCATTTGTATAAGAGCAAAAATCATCTTTCTTGTGGATTAGAACGATTAAGCTTCATAAACAATGTATCCACAGGAAATGCAGGAATCTATAATACCACCAAGGCTTCAAAACACACCTAAGATAAGAAAGGTTCAACTTGCATAATACATTAGTAGTTAGGTAAAAATAAAACATAAAAATTAAAAATGAAAATCATCAGGTCAGTCGATGCGCCGTATCTTATGGAAGAAGATACGCCGTATCGAGCCTGGAATAAATACAGATCAGAATAAAAGATGCGCCGCATCCTTAACCAGGGATGCGCCGCATTAAAATAAACTGATAAAAAGTTTTAAAGTCGAAAATAAAATATGCAGAAAAATAAAATAAGATATGACCATTGCAGGAGATGCGTCGCATCTCAGAATTGAGATGCGCCGTATCCAATGCGGCCTGACTGACTCGACACATAAACAGAAAATTAAAAGATAAATCCGGGTTGTCTCCCGGTAAGCACTTGTCTTTATTCCAGAGTCTTCAAGTTAGACTCACGTTTAGCTCTTCACTTAGTTCTTGTCACGGTCCATCCTTCTTCCTTCATCCGAAAGATGTTCCCGTATAGCTCTGCGACGTTTTCCTCCGTTCGACTTAATCTAGTATAACTCTTGGTCGTCGTCGCAACATACTCTTCCTCTGGTCCCAAAGAATATTTGATGATTTTAAACTTTTCAGAAATAATCATGGGTGGCTTATTATAAGGGATTCCAAGTAGTTGACACTTTCATTTGGTGAACTCTTCCTCGTCTTTATCAACAAACTTAAAGTAAGGATCCTTAATCAAATAGTCATCAAGTTCATCAATTAATGACTTATTGTTGTCATCATCTTGAATTGCCTCCCATTCTCTTTCCAATTCCCATTGTAGCCGTCGACTAAGCTTCGTGTAATCATCAAATTGTTCATGCAACCATTCCCAGAAAGTAGTATTTGATGTTCCCTTAAGTCCTTTCAAGTATTCAATTCTACCCTTTTCTTGCAAAGCTTCCGTTTTTCGTGGGCAGTCTTCAACATTATCGTACCACTCATAATCTTCAAAGGTTACATCTTTTCCAACCCGTTTCATCCCAATAATACTTCCCCCATTACAGGTTCCGTCACTCTTATAATCACAAGTCGGCCAAACACTACTCCCGTCCTTGAAAACGAAGGGTGTACAGGTGTGATTAATGTGCTCAAATTCCCATGGTTTATCCCAAACCCATGGTACTTGGTCATTCCATTCATAGTACCAGGTATTTTTGAAATCATCATAAGTCTTGAATCCTGGTAAATCTCCAGTAAGCACATCATCGTCGACTTGAAGAAGGTAGTTAAATTCCTTGAATTGCTTGCACAAGGGCGTCTCATAATCGAACACGTCAATGTCTATTCTGAATAATTCTTCAATTCCCTCATTGACTGTGGAATCATCAAGTGACGACCCATAATCGCTTTCTACTTCTTCGTCTTCACCTCTTATCCAATATACCCATAATGCATCCTTAGTAGCTCGATCCATGCTCTTATGGTTATTAAACTTACTAGCCAACCACTCTGAAAAATCAACATCGTTAGGATCGTGGTTAACGTCAAAGCAAGTCTTTTCAATCATTTTCCTCTTTATCTCCATGAACTCGTTAAATTGCTCCCTAAAACTCCGTGTCAACCATGAAGTCATAATCTGCTTGACTTCATCTGCAGGGGCAAATTTCGGACTACCATATTTAAGTTCAAGCCAATCATTGAGGGAGAGGTCCATTAATCTTACCAACTTGCCATGAAATAGTAACTCCGCCACAACATAAATTCTGTCATCGTCCAGATAGTTCTCATTTAATCCCCAGTACTGTTCGGAATAAGGCATGCAAGAGATTTGGGTATTGCCTCCACCACAGCTGTTGTTGCTTGAGTCCATGTATGCAAGGTAGAATTTCCCATCATCTTCTTCGATAGTAGTCCAGTTCAATCCTTTGGATTCAATTATAGGCCATAAGAGCAACAGTTCATCTCCAGTGTACCTCACAAATACATCATAAGAGAATACCCCTTTGTCAATGTTGCATAAACGCATGAATTCCTTAAAAGCAGCTTCAAGAGGGGTCTCCCAAGAGAATAAATCTGCATCGATCATGAGCACATTGAATGAATCTGAAAGCAAGCATTCCTTAGCAAGATATCCGTTAACTGTCATGTCTTTTATAGCAAAATCTGTCATCAAAGGTAAAATCATCAGTAGGATTTGTTCGCTAGAAGAGAAATTAGTGAATATAGAAACGGATATAAGAATAAAAATAACTGATATTGGCAGACGATGCGCCGTATCCAAAAAGTTGGATACGCCGTATCTTATAATCGTTAAAATTAAATCAGACTTTTATTCAGAAAATAGATACGCCGCTTAGAAATTTGAATGCGCCGTATCAATTTTAATAATCAAAAATCGATATTTATTTAAAATTAAATGCGTCGTATTAACTAAAGTTAATGCGCCGTATTTTCGTTACGTTTCAAAATACGAGATTTTTGATTCAGAAGATACGCCGTATCGATAAAAATCGATACGCCGTATCTGTTTAATAATTCGAAAACTGTTTTTAATTAAAATAATAGATACGCCGTATCTGCTAAAGCAGATGCGTCGTAAGGCGTTAACGTTTAGAAATTTTTTTTATCAAAAACAGATACGCCGTATCTTGGGGAAAAGATGCGTCGTATCGAATTAATTAAACGCGTTGTATTTTATAAAAATTAAACGCAATACGCCGTATCTGAGGAATCAGATGCGCCGTATCGTTCGATTTAGCTCAGTACAACGACAGCAGAAAACAAAAAATACGAAAAATAAAAACAAATAAAACACACGAAAATAAACACAAACAAAAGCAAACAAATAACACACAAAAACAGAAAATATGCAAAATAGTACAATGAATGCAAATTAAACTAATACACAACAAAGTTAGCGGTTAGATAAAAAAAATTAAAAACCTAATTAAAATACTAATCAAATTAACAGATAATAACAATTCACTCCCCGGCAGCGGCGCCAAAAACTTGATGCGCGTGATGTGTCGTTGCGGTTTAGTAGTTTTAATGCCTACTCAAGTTTTAAATTTATATTTAGCCGACTTATCAATAACACACACACTTAACGAGCAGTGTACCCGGTCAGTATGAATATAATGGTAAGTAGAGTGTCGATCACTAAGAGTGGAACGTATTATCTAGTTATTCTAATCAGTATTTTAATATATTAAGTTAGCTATACAACCTAATCTAACGCAAGGGGGTTCAGCCTGAGAGACTGGCACGATTTGGTTGCAATTAAATAATAAACTAAACCAATAGGCACGAATCAGCAAGTAGCACACACGTACACAGATAAATACTCGAGACAATAAGAGGGCTGTCCTTATGATAAGTAGTTTGTCACTTGTTTTATTGCTAGTTTTATATGAAGTGTATAGTTCGATGCAACGCACCGAGATTAAGTCCTTTCTCGTTGGTTCTAATCTTATCGGCGAGTAAACCCTCAATGATTTCTTATGACTATCCTATTTATCTTTCTCCTACTTTTCTACAGACCATAGAATGCATAGGCATCTAATAAATAGGCGAGGGCAGAGGCATGGCGACCCGATCAACGCTCAGCTAGACACAGAGGTTATCAATGCACTAATAAAAGTCACCAATGACATCAACATATAAACTTTAATTAATGAGAAAGCAGTTTTAAGGGAGTGCAATCTTTCCGTTGTCACATTACACAAGCCACCAATCTTGATGAATTAAAGTTTACTAACACAATAAAAAAAAACTACTTAATGAATTAAACACATGCAGCACCTTCTTACAGCTCTTGTATCTTTGATTTGGGTGTGTCTTGTGCTGCTGCCTTGACAGAATTCGTCCTTGGTTTCTGGTCTTCGGTCTTCTGTTAAAACTTCGGAACCCTTAATTCGTCTGGTCTTTGGGGTATTTATAGTTTCTGTCTGAGGGTAAGATGCGGCGCATCTAAGGAGTAGATGCGGCGCATTTACTTAACTTCGCGTGGGGTCCAAGATTATAATATTCAGGAATATTCGTACACCGCCAGAAGATGCGGCGTAACTCCATAATAGATGCGGCGCATGTCCTCTTGTATCTTGGATCGTATCTGGTGAAATATTGATAGTGATGCGCCGTATGTAATAGGTGAGATGCGGCGCATCTGGAGTAGAACAAGTTGGTTATTCTTCGTTGACCAAAGTTTCATATGCGGCGCATGGGATAAATCCATGCGGCGCATTCTTCAAAGTCAGGCAGTGGTCTTCATTCTCTTCATTCCAACAACCAATTCCAATCTTGATCATTTTACTCCGTTTTTAGTCCATAATCGCTAAGTTTCACCAAATGCTTGTTTTTACCTGAGAAATACAAAAGTAAACGATTAAGTATCAATCCTCATACATAATATAGTAAAACAAGTCAAATTAATAGGATAAATGATAGTAATAAAATGTACTTATTGGAGTTCATCAATATACATCTAATACCCACTTGGTCTATACGATACTAGACTTAAACTACTCAAACATGTCAATGAGCATTGAAACGATAAACACATAAACGAAAAAATACACGACATTAGATCGAAACAAACGGAAATTACTATCATAGAATATTCTTAAACATGGCTAACACCCAAGGGTGTTAGCCCATCATGTATGCAAAATCATAAAGAGATAATTCAAATGATACACAAATGGAAATCATAATGAAATTGATATGCAAACCGAATGATTAGGCCTAATGTGATGATATGAGACCTTCTCTTCTTGTTATCCTAGCTCTTGGGACTGATCTTGGGGCCTTGAAGTGGTGAAATTCGGCTGTGGTTGAAAGTGGTAAGTGAAAGATATCAAAAACTCCCATTTAGGGCTTGTATTTATAGTCTTCTGTCAGGGCTGGAATATGGCGTAATCCATTGGGAATACTCCGTAATCTTGATATCTTGATTACTGATGAAGAAAGCATATTCTGCATATCTTCTAAATACGGCGTAATCTTGAGATGAGATACGCCGTAACCTTCAAATCTTCGATAAAATTGGATGGGGATAAGATCTTCATTATGGCGTATGGCCAGAGTTTCATACGCCGTAATCCTTCAATGGCTGACTTGGACTTTGACTGTAGAACATCCAATTACGGCGCATTGCCAGAGTAAGATGCGACGTATTCTTCAATATTCACCAAGACTTAGTGAATTCTTCCAGGTACAAATACGGCGTAAGGCCAGAGTTTCTTACGCCGTATGCTCTTTTACAGCTTGCATACAAAATAGCTCCAAATCATGTCTTTTTTCCGTGTCTTTGACAATATTGCTCCATAATTACTGAAATAGGAAAACTTAGGCAATTAAGTATCAATTCAGATATAAACATGTATAATATGAGCAAATAACATGTGATAAGTATTCAACAATATATGACTTATCACATATCCCCCCCACTTAACTTCTACTTGTCCTCAAGTAGACTCTAGATTAAGTAATTAGAAAAACATCCAAAATCGTAGTTGAGGAATTAAGCATCAAAGTAATTAACTCAATCAATAGTGCATAACCATTACACCTCTCGAAGTAGGAAATGAAATTCTCTCATCTCTCGTAACTAATCTAGGGTATTTATTTAGTGGTACACTCAGTTGCATAGTCGTGGTGAGTATTCTATCATAGGCTTGGCAAGGATACACATCTCTACCACTAGAGTCTTAGAACAAAAACCAATTTCAAAGGCAAAATGGGTTAAAATTGTGAAGGCTTAAGGGTTGTACCAGGCTTATGTTTTAACATTTCGTAGAGAAACAAATTAGATTGCTAGCGTAAATTCTTGATTTACTCAAACAACAGATGGTCACTAGAATAGATCACGGATCGCTGGCGCATTATTTACATAACGGATGGTCACCAAAATACACACTAGATCGCTGGCGCGTCATTCGATTACTCAAATACCGGATGGTTACTAAAATATTAATGCACTAGATATTATCACAAAGCCATTAGTATATCCGGATGCTCGAAAGCTAACAACGAATAAACTAATTTGGTAAAGGTAAGGATAAGGCATGGGAAACATTTATAATTGGTGTATAGAGAAAAAAAACATAACAAATAGATTAAGTCCGACACAACCAATTGCTACTATCTACTAACTTACCACAAACCTGAAAGAGACATTTATCATTGACTAAATCACGTTTTAAAATGGAAAACACACACTTTAATCATACACAAATAAGAGTCAAGAATACCTCAATCAACATCATTAAAAATCCAAGTTGGCTATCCCGAATTACCAACTCCCATAAGATCCAAAAAATATACAACAATAGTGGCAAAGTTACGGCCACTGTACACTAATCATAAAATGGTTTATATTACGTACCACTTAAATTAAATACTGAAATTCACATTTTTTATTTATTTTTTATTATTATTTTTTAACTATCATAAACTCCAAAATCAAACTAATGGTACATTACTTTACCATTTCACTAATAATACTCCATCATATGATACTCATGAACGTATAGGAATCCGAATGAAATAAAAACTAGTGAAAGTAGTAGTACAAGGGTATGACACAAGTTACATACTTTCACATTCCCATTGCATAGTGCAATTTTCCTGACCAATGTCTCTCTAGAAAAGAATCGAACGAAAAACTCACACGAACACAGGAAATACACGAGATACACGTAGCAACTAGCAACCAAACAATGGACTTAAATCTATACGGTAGGCTAAGGTGTAAAGGTGTAACAAAACAATAAACATTTAGTGGTGTCACAATGGAAAAGAAAGGCTCAACAAGTTATACTAGGGGTATCTTACTCTAAAGATGAGAGTAACAAAGGGTTTAAATAGGTGGTCAACTAACCAGTGTAGTTAGTTGATAAACTAATATATATTATGACATGGGCCATTTGGGTGAATCCTAGTAATTTTGCCTCTTATGTTGA
Organism: Artemisia tridentata subsp. tridentata; assembly: GCA_021014915.2. Lineage (NCBI taxonomy): Eukaryota > Viridiplantae > Streptophyta > Magnoliopsida > Asterales > Asteraceae > Artemisia > Artemisia tridentata. The sequence continues at coordinate 366,929,851 of CP139505.1, forward strand.
CTAAAGCCGATTGCACCAAGTTTCCTCAATGTAATGCTCATTTTGGTGGTTTCGAATAGATATACCAAGCCAAGTTCTAAAGTCTACATCAATCCACCAGCACACACATATTTTTGTGGAATTTTTGGTAAAATAGTGGAAACGGAAAGGTTTAAATCCTCACAAATAGTATTAAAGGGTATTGTGTGCGGGTTATGCTACTAATGATTTACGAAAAACATGTGAAATTTTTTAATTTTTGCCATTTTTAGTTAATTTTCGTAGAATAGGACAAGTAAAGTTCTAATTCTAGCTACCTCCCCCCCTATTTGAACTGTACAACGCCCTTGTTGTACAAATGAATGCATAAAATTAAAGAGGGTAGAATTAGAAACTGAAAACTCCCCTGAGATTGCTTGCAATGATCCTCCATGGTATGAATGCGAACAACTTTTTCTTCATAAAGAAAGAGGGGCGTCTGTATTCCAGCATGGCTATGCAACACCTGGAGTAACAGAATATGTAGACCACCACTATTGATTCTTTTAGAGTAAGATACCCCTAGTATATGTATTCCAGCATGGCTATGCAACACCTGTAGATACATCAAACAAAAGCAGAAAACTACTTTTGTACTGATTAGAGCGTTAGAAAAAGTTTTGAGAAGGTCATGTCCAGATCTGCAGATCGTTACGACGCAATCTATTAATTGGATACGCCGTATCCAATTATGCGGTAATCAAAGACCTGACATATAGTTTATAAAATGAAAATCATAAAAATACAGAAATAAACAAAAGTATGAAATTTGAGAGTGGAATACGCCGTAACCCGAAATGGTTACGCCGTATCTGCTCGTCAGACAGAATCCTAAAAGAAAAGAAAAAAAATTGGACAAACATTCCGGGTTGTCTCCCGATAAGCACTTTTGGTTATTTCTGATTTGTTTAAGTTCGACTCTCTTCCTCCTTACAGTGCTACGTAGGTCCCACTATTCTTCTCAATCTCCAACTTAATTCCTTGTTTAAGCAATAAAGCGTTCCTCTTGCGAATGGGGAAATCTTTCGAACACTTTTTCTCCACCTTAATGAAGTCGCATGAATGATTTACTGTGTATCTTTTCACCTCAATTCTTTCGATAGTAATTCTGGGAGGGTAGTAATGAGCTCCAATGGTTGCACATCTCTCCTTCTCCTGTTGTTCGAATACTTCAGCATACCATGATGACTCATACCCATGGTTATGTAGCTCAAAATAATGATCCCAAACTTGATTTATTGTTGGGTCAAAAAGATTTGAAGATACAAAACATGAAGAATGAAACATGAAGGACTTAAAGTGACAAGAAGAGAAACTACAAAAAGATGGAGCTTTTAGAAGATTCTTAGAAGATATGCTTAAAATAGTTTCCTTATTGTATTAGGAATGTTCTCCTTTGTAAACCCTAGATGTCTCTAGTATATAAAGAGACATAGGGGCATTGAGTTTATTAAGTCTAGACAAGATGTAGTCGACTAAAGGTGTTTGTGTGTGTTCTAGGCATTTAAGTCTTCTAAAAACACATAGGGTTTATGGTTTTCGCCTCAAGGATCATTGATCCCTGTTAGATTGGTAACTGTTCTACTAATGATCAAGTAGAATTGGGGCGTGTATGTAAATGATAATGAAGAAAAACCTTGTTTATGATATCGTTCTTAATCCGCTTTGTTTTATCATGTAAACGTTATCATTCCTAGATAATACTAGACCTAACAAGTCTAGAGTCACAAACGGTCCAAGAAACTATCTTTACTACATCCTTCGTTGTCCATGTATTCGTCCTATAAATCTGGAATCTCAGATTGGAATTCTCTTTCAAACTCAAAGTAATTAGTGGGTGTTTCATACTCCACTTTTTCCCTAATCATCTCTTTGTATTATTTGAACACGTCTTCAACACTCTTATCAACCCATTCATTATAAAGCTTATTCTTCATTCTCCGATCATTCATCTTATGTCTTCCATACATTATATCAAGCCAATGATTAAAATTTAAGTGACAAAATTCAATCATTTTTCCATTAACCTCAACTTCAGTTTCAATCCCACGGACCTAATTGTAATCCACATTCTTGATAGAGGTCCCCTTGGATTTGTCTTTCTTAAAAGCAACCCTCAATCTATGGGAAGGACATTCACAACTCTCTACATCCACCTCTCCATCAGATAATCATAAGCATTTGGCTATAAGATCCATGTAGTCCACTTTGTACCAAGTTACCCACATTTCTTCCAATTATTGTCGCTCAAATTACACATATCCTCGTGACTCGTCTTTGCCCAATTGTAAAAGCTCATATCACGACCATTCATCATTTTCTTCATTGCATTATAAATCTCCTTTCGTATCATCTGACAACACTCAGAAACACAAACTGGCCGCTTACTCCATTGCTCATTGTTTGCCCTTTCCACCATCTTATCATGAACCCTCATCATCCTAGCATTCTAATTCAAAAAATTACCATGTCTTCTTCTTTGACATCATTAGTGTTCTAAGGAATCCCTTCATCCTGAATTTCTTGCATCTTCGAACTTCATGATAAGAATTCTACATCTCCAGTTGTCCATGGAATTCTATTAATGTGATCTTCTGATCTCATAAATAGTTGTTTTTCAACAACGATGTCATGAGTAAACAAATCCGGTGCAATTCTTTGCAGGCAACTGAACCCATCATCAGTAGTGGTCTCGCAATCAAGCAAATCAGTGTCAATGTTGATGCCCTCCTTAACATGTGCATCAATAGACATACTAAATCTGAAATAAAACAAATACTATTAGTAATCTAAAAAGAAAAAGAAAAATAGCCCTAATTACAAAAGATAAAATATTTTTGGTGTAACTGTTCAACTAATACGTCGTAATCAATCTTAAAACAATACGAACATTGAATTAAAACCGTTACGCTGTATCAAAATAACTTAATACCCCGTAAAGATAAATAATAACGTTTTTATTTATTTATTTATTTATTTTTTAATTTTGATGTTTTTTCTTAATAATTAAAACTAACAGATAAATCTAAAAAAAATGAAAACTAAAAATAAAAAGAAAATGAAAATTAAACTAAGATAACTAATCTGTTTCAGCAACGATTACGCAGTATGCTATAAAGCAATACGCTGTAACTGAGTATCTAGAAATACGCCGTATCCAATGGAAGTGAATACGCCGTAAACCTAACCTGAGACAGAAGACAGTTAACAAACAAAGAAAACAAATAAAGCAAATAAAAACTAAACTAATCAAATAAAATACAAAACACACTAAATTAACCTAAAAATAAATTATTCCCCGGCAGCGACGCCAAAAACTAGATGTGTGTTTCGTCATAGGTATTTCTATATTTAAGTTTTAAATTTATATTTAGCCAGACTTATACCTTAAGGACACACTGTGACACCCCCAACTCGGAATATGGCAGCGGAACATAGTTTGAGGTATTACTTCCGGTTAGGACAATCACAATCATAGAAAACGACCTCATAACAAGTCTTTTTATTAAAACATATCATTCAAACTTTAAGAAAAACATCAAAGTTTAAAGATCTCTCAAAATTCAAGCACAGCGAAAAAATAAGACACAACTTAAAAGGTTTTTCGAATGATAAAAGGTAATAAAGTAGAAAGTGAAAACAGATAGCCATCCAAAGTCTTCATGCCACTCCCAGTGCCAATAAAATATGTATCAATTACTTGAGATAAAACATGCTAAAAAGTCAACACAAACGTTGAGTGAAATTCATAGGTTTAAAAGTAAAGTAGTTGAACACAAGATTTTCAAAGTTTGGAAGATATAAGTAACATATACAAATATCGGGTAAAGCGTCGTTTAGTTGCTAAGCTCATGACACGCAAAACGTTAACCGGCATCAATAACATTGATGTAATCACAATAATAATATTCACAAAATTTTCCCCCAAGTAAATAGCTTGCCAACTATCTAGTTAACTCGAATATAACACATCACACGTTTCCGTCCTTGGTCAACATTGCGGGTTAGTAATTCCTATAGGCCTATAAACTATATTCGTGCTCACTAGCTAGTGATTAATGGTTCATGATCGAGGGACTTGCTTGTGGCAAGGGGGTACTTAGAATTATCATCTTAGTCAGGAAAAACATACGTTTAAACAATTGTGTTCATAAAAGTAAGTAGCATGTATCTCCCCCATGGGTTTATAAAACAAATTACATGTAAAGTGAGGCTATGAATCACACCTTAGCAGCAGAGGAAATAAGATATCACAATATGATCAGATGGAATAGCACGACAAGTAAACCTCAGCACAACCTAATATTAGATAACATGTTTCAGAAATAATTCTCAAAGTGATTTACAAAGTAACGTTCGTTGAATACTCGTGTTAAGATAAAAAGGTTTAGTTTTCAATGGCGATGAAAAGAAATAAACATTTATGACTCGTGTGGATCATAAAGAAAAGTTATGATAATAATAGTCGACGAAACACAAACAAACAAGTAGAAGGATAAGAAGAGAAGAAGAAATAAGAATTAAGAAAGAAAGAATAAATCAAGAATGAGAAAGAAAACATCAATAGGTTGTTTCGGTGTTTTACCCATGACCCAAATAGTTGGTAAAACGCAATAATTTAGGAAGAAAGTGTATAAGCTTTAAAAGGTTTTAAGATATTTACTAGTTATAAATGAAAAGGTTTTTATAGAAATTTGGACATGACGCGTCCGTTTTAGTAACATTTCCAAGTCGTCACGACGTTTAAATAAATCAATTTTAATTGCCTCATTTACAAGTTTTATATATATATATTTAGTCATTATCATTCGCGTGTATATTAGTGTCAAGTTTATTGACTATTTTGTGTCTGTTCGTGTCCTAATATGTTAAGCTCTTTTGAGTCTAACATACTATTCCGTCTCAAGTACAAAATTGTCCATAAGTCCTTCAGCTAATACCGTAAATCCAATAACGTCCAAATCCAATAATCTCATCCAAGCATAGGTTTGTTACAATATCCATATCCAAATCCATATCATATCCCAAGTTATCCAAATAGTATCCGAAACACCATTGACAACACAAAACAAATATAAGTTAGTAAACGGAAATGAAGTAAATCGTTACAAAAAATAAAAGAAAACAAATAAATGGCCCAAGTGTATTGGGCTTCGGCCCAATACTTACTCACACACAAACACGGGCTCACTTTGGGCTATAAGGCCCAAGGTTACCAATACTTGCCTCACATGGGCTTATGTAGTCCATGAAGCCCAACAAAGACAATCCAAGTCCAAAACCAACTCGACACACTCTCGACGAGGTTTTCTAACCTCGGCCACGACTCGACACGAAAGGATATGACGAGGTTTGCTAACCTTGTTAACCAACAAATACAACAACCAAAAACACACTATGGTCTCGTTTAGCTAGACCATGACACGACCGAGACTCCCATGAGTCTCGACTTCACTCACTCTCGACAACCAAGTCATACGGGGCTCGGCTAATATCAAAATCCATGAGTCGTGACTCTCCTCGAGTCACGACTCACTCTACTCGATACCCAAATCCAATATACCACTCGACAAACCAACCCAACTCATTGGCCGCGACTCCCTTGAGTCTCGGCTTACCCATTATCGCAACAAAACCATTCAAGGACTCGATCTAAAGCAAACAACACTAGGCCATGACTCCCTTGAGTCATGGCTCGACCCTATACGAGCGTCCAAACCCTCGGCTAACACATTACAAGACCAAATCCAATCCAAACTCCAAACCGAGCCTTTAACAAGCTACACAAGGATAAAATAAGCTTAGACAAAAACAAAAAAATAAACACTCCGAGTCAAATCAACTCGTGAGTTGACTCGGGCGAGTCACACGACTCGGTGACGAGTCAAACGAGTTAGGCGACAAAAGATTAGATCCACACGTTTTATCAAGAAAACATAAGATTTTAGATTGGTTTTAGTTGTAAAATGTTAGGGTTTTAGGTTTATATCAATTAGGGTTTTCAAAATAAAAGAAATGATGAAAAGGGCAGCGCGTGAGCTTACCAAACGCGAGAGGTGAAGTGGGGAAGATGGTGGCGAATGGTGGTGGTGTGGTGGTGACGGCGGTGAGCGGCGATGAGGCTTCAAAACACGACCAAACATCTTCCTCTTGCTCCGATCTTCTCCAGAAACGATGTGGGACTCGAGATCTATGCGGCGGTGCAGTTTTGGTGGTGCCCGGAAGTTGGCCAGAAGTTGGGTGCGGCGCCGGAAAAGGGATTCCGGTGGTGGTGGTATCAAATGAGAGAGAGAGAAAACCCTAGGTGGGTTTATATACTCCAAGGATGGCCAAAGGCGGACAATTGAAAGTGTAGGGGGCGGCAGCAGAAATGGGGCGCGTGGGTGGTTTGTTTAATTTAGCTATTCTTTTAGTAAAACTCTTGTGGGACCCATTCGACATAGCAAAAATCCATTTTAAATTACGAGGTTTGCGCCATTGAGTTCGGAATAATTTTTCTGATAAAAATGAGTATTCACACGCATAGTTTTCTCGGTTTTAATTTATTTAGAAAATCGAATTGTTTCGTGCATTTTAGGTTGTGCCGGCTTAATAAAGGAATAACGCTCACGTTTACCAAAGTATCCTCTGTTTCTCAAGTTCAAATAAGTTTAGAAAAAGGTTAAATGCTAAGGGGATGCGAAAGTAAATATTGTAGCTAGTAAAATAGGTTTGGAAAGTTACCGGGTGTTACACACACTTTCACGGGTAGTGTACCCGATCAGATGTAGTCAGTGGGGTAAGTACGAGGTCGATCTTGGGAATAGTATGCTTAGATCCTATCTAGTGTATTTCACGAGTTTAAAAAGGGTTTTGATTGATTTGATTAATTAACTACTAAAAACATAAAAAGTAAACTAAACAATTTTATACTACAGTTGTGATCAATTAAGAGAAGGAAGTGCTAGCCATGTTAATACTATTCCATTCTAGACATCCGTTTATTAGTGCAATGATCTATTTGTAAAGTACTGGTGACGTCAGGATATGTGAGGAATATCTCCTTTGTCCAGACAACATCCCCACATTCCTATCTAACATAAACTAGTCCACTTGGTCTGTGAATCTAGCCACTACACATGTAATCTTCTAAGCCATTTTGTCCATGCACCTATCGGAATACAAGCATGCATTAAGTCATGTCAACTAATCTATGTGATTTATCAGTGGTACCTACTTGGTCCATACGATACCTTACCCTTCTCCCACTTGGTCCATGTAAGAAGAGCAATGTGCTAACTTAAATGTTCTCATAATATACATCCAATACCCACCTGGTCCATGCGATACTAGACTTAAACTACTCAAACATATAAACGAGCATTAAAATGATAAACACATAAACTAAACAATACAAGACATTAGATCTAAACAAATGGAAATAACTATCATAGAATATTCATAAACATGGCTAACACCCAAGGGTGTTAGCCCATAATGTATGCAAAATCACAAAGAGATAATTCAAACGATACACAAATGGAAATCATAATGAAATCGATATGCAAACTGAATGATTAAGCCTAATGTGACGACATGAGACATTCTCTACTTGTTATCCTAGCTCTTGGTAGTGATCTTGGGGCCTTGGAGTGGTGAAATAAGATGGGGTTCGGATGAAAACGGATCTCGCTAATCCAGTATATTCTATTTTTTCTAGGTTGAAGGTGGTGAGTGAAAGATATCAAAAACTCTCGTTTAGGGCTTGTATTTATAGTCTTCTGTCAGGGCTGGAATACGGCGTAATCCATAGGGAATAAGCCAAAATCTAGATATCTTGATTGCTGACAAAGAAAGCATATTCCAAGCATATTTTATGTATCTTCTCAATACGGCGTAATCTTGAGATGAGATACGTCGTAACCTTCAAATCTTCGATAAACTTGGATGGGGGATAAGATCTTCATTACGGCGTATGGCCATAGTGTTAGGAATATAAATATTCATATGAAGGTTCGGTCACCCCGAGTATCTATTTAGCATATCACATAGCTCGTAGGCTTATTTATATAAGCATAGTATTATTAGTATTATTAGTTTTATTAGAATAGTCGTATCTATATTTGTGGAGTGGGTCGGGGCTTTCCCCACTGTCAGCTCACTTCACAGCCCACTAGGGGCACTATTATTAGGAAGTATATAAACCCCTTCCCACACATGGGAAGGGTGGAACTCTTGTCACATTAATCTAATATTCAGGTTTTCACATAGTTCCCTCTCTCTCTAAAACTTCTCTCTACCAACTAACTCAAATGGGTTTCTTGATCTCTTCAAGATCCCAAGACCACCAGAATAGAGTTACCACAATCAAGAAGGTTAATTCTACAATTGGTGATTCAGAGCCATGGTTATTGGTTCGGTTTTGATTGTGTGTCGGTACTCATTTTTTTTGCTCGAATCATTTGTTTCTTATCTGTGCTCGGTACCACAATATCTATCATTTTAATTACAAATCTTGAGTGTTCTTTTCTTTTGCTTTGGGCTTAACTGCCGTTGGGCTTTAATGGTTTACTGGTCTTACGCATGTCTTTCTTTTGGTAACTTTGATGCTTTAATTCATTGTTGCACTTGTAACGTGAGATTTTTGTTGAAGTGGTATATGATTTGTCGTGACTGCTTTGGTCAAACGTGTAACCTTTTTCAATATCATTGTTGCACGGAATTCATTGTTGCACTTGTAAAATGAGATTTTTGGGCTTTAGGTGTCCAACTGTTGGAATTGGGTATATCAAATTATTATTTTTGGCTTATGTGTGGTCAACTGATAGATCTAGGCAGTTTGGTTTATGTATGTGGTCAAGTGTGGGTATATCTAATTGTTAGTTTATGCTTGTGTGGTCAAGACTGCTGCTGGTGTTAAAAGTTGTTCTTGAATGCGGTTTGTATGAATGAGAAAAACACAGATCCGGTTTTTAAGGAAAAGTTCGAAAGTGACAGTTTGACCGGTCAAACTTGCAATTTGTCCTGGACTCGGTTTGTCCTGGACTCGGTTTGTCCCAGGCGCGGTTTGTCCATTGGCTCACAGACTCGGTTTGTCTGTTTAACCCTGGACTCGGTTTGACCATTTTGTCATGGATGCGGTTTGTCCTGGACTCGGTTTGTCCATACAGTCAATAACTCGGTTTGTCTATCTGTTGTGAACGCGGTTTGTCTAAGACTCGGTTTGTGTACATTAAGTGTACTCGGTTTGTCGGTTTGTCATGGACTCGGCTTGTGTATATAAGACGACGCGGTTTGTCTGTGTGGTTGTCTACCATTTCATCGACTCGGTTTGTCTGCTACTTGGTCAAACGGTTAACTCGGTTTGTCTACCATATAAAGCAACAATTGAATTGACGTTAACGAGTTATCAAATAACAAACCGAATATCAAACCGAATCATAGATAATGAAGAAGATGAAGAGAAGACTTTGACCACGTTGACCACAAGCAATATCGTTGACCTCAGATCTATTACTACTTTCAATGGTCATTAACATTCAAAAGAAATAATTATAAGAAAAGAAAGAGTACAAGACCAGTAGACCACATCTAGTCCAAATGATATACTGATAAAGTAATAATACTTGAAGCAAGTCCATCAACAATTCCTAATCTAGACACTACAATTAACCCTCACCATTCACTCCCCAACTCACAATCCATATCCTCTAACATGACTCTATACGAAAATAACACAATGATCTCAGTTTGTTTATTCGTGTGTTACAACAGCCCTCGAAGAACTCAAAGTCCATACACACGAAAACAAATCATCATAGTTCATGTTGTAAACAAATCGTATATTTCATATCCGAATTTAAGAGGGTAAAGAATATAACAAATATGTTATTTCTTTTTCCTTAATTCGTTCATAATTCAACATCAACAAGAAAACACATAAAAACCACCTTACCCGTACTCATTTTAGTCAAACCAATTAATGAAGAAAGGAGTGCGACTGTGTTTTTCTTTGTTTGATATTTCGGACTCAAGAATATGAGTGTTGATCGGTTTGAGTTAATGTTTCAATAACATTTCGATTTGTGTACACCAAGTGACTTTTAGTCGATGTGTAAAAGGAAGATGGATTTGAGGTGTTGGAGGTAAGAGATAATTGGAAGAAGGAGGCGGATTTGTTTAAGATTGTGATTAGGGTTTGAGATTAGTTTGGTGGAATGTGGGTGACTGCAGTAATGAATTATGAGAGGGGCGGATAAGCAAAGGGATTAGGGTTAAGTGATGTCAATGGAGTAGGAGTTAAATACCCGAAGATTAGGGCATTGTTATAGGTTTGGATCGGTATTAGCAAATGTGATTAAATGGGCTTAATGGATGTGTGGTACTAATGGGCTAATGGTACATAGTGGGCTGGTGTGTTGCTAACTTTGGACTTTAGAACAGATAGGCCGACCAAGTATTTCATTTGGATGTAATTAACTAGGCCGAAAATTTGTATAACTTATGTGGTTTTGTGCTTGTATTTGATAATTCAAATTTTTGGTACAGTTAGTAGTTGATGGTCACATTTGGGGTTCACAATAACTATGTTATTAATTTCACGGGTATTTGACATGAAATGTCATCATGAGAACAGAGTTGTGAATTTGGTAGCGTAGTCCTATTGGTACCTGAGATGTGAGTGAGCCTGCAATTTGATCTTTACGATTTGAGTCATAGCTGTCGAATTACAATTTGTTTAATTGCTATTTGTCAAGTTGCGCTTTGACTTGTTGCGACTTGACGGATTGCGATTTAACCAGTTACGGTATGACGTTGTGAGTTGACACTTGCGATTTGACTTATTGTGACTTGGTTGATTGCAATCTGACTTGTTGCAATTTGACAATCTGTGACTCGACTTGTTGCGATTTGATCAAGTTGTGATTTGAATTCTGTGACTTGAATATCGAAGATTGGTATTGCACCTCACTCTTGGGTATTCAGGTTGATTTCACGGTTTCTCTTGTAGATTTTAGAAAATCCCGCGAAAGATTCGATTTCTCGGTTTAAATCTCAAGAGCTGTAAAATCCCGTGATATTAATTTTGGACAAGTAGGCGGGACTTGGATTTAGACAAAAGAAAACTTACGGGGTTTGACTATTTTTTTCGGGATAAGTTTGTGCTTCAAGATCAGCAGGAATTGGGAAATTATGGTAACTTGTTTGGTTTGTTAAATCATGGGTTGGTGTACTTAGTGTCACAAACATCTCGGGGTGGATGGATGCACGATGTTTGTTGACCCTTGCTCAAGCGTATTTAAGGTGATTAGACCTGGATGTTCAAGAAGTGGATATATACAATAAAGGATGGAAGGTTGGGTATATATCACTACCTATATTTAAAGGAGTTACGTTGTTGTGCTCAATATAGGTTCTAAATCACAATTTGCAATTTAAGGTGATTAGACTTGGATGTTCATGAAGTGGATATATACAATTAAGGATGGAAGGTTGGGTATATATATCACTACCTATATTTAAAGGAGTTACGTTGTTGTGCTCAATATAGGTTCTAATTCATAATTTAGTGCAAGTTTAAGTCGCGGACTTGTTCTTTATCAAGCTTCATCAAGTGATTGTTGTTTCTCACGCTTCTAATGGGATTGTTGTTCAAGATCTTCTCAAGAGGTAGTCAGGCTTAAAGACAAGAGGTGATTTGTTTGGAGACATGTTTTAACCTTTTACTCACTTTAAAGTCATATGCATTTCATCAAGCGGTTTTGGCATATCACGAGCTTCAATGAATTGTTAATCTACTAAACCATTGATGATGAGGAAAGCAAGGGGTTACTACAAGAGAGTCTCAATCACCATCTTCGTTGCAGTAGTTTTATTTGTCTCTTTCCATGTTTTGTGCCTGACAAATTCACAAACATCACGGACTCACAGCTTTGGCAAAAAGGTCATTTCATGTCCTTTTTGAGGGGGAGAATTATTGCAAGTTTCCTAGAAGTTCTGTCTCCAGCGATGTGAATTTTAGCGGTTCCGGTTACAGCGGGTCAGATCGTATCGGTTCAGTCTCCAGCGGTTTGAATCTTAGCAGTGTCGGTTACAGCAGGTCAGATCGTAGCGATTCAGGATTCAGTGGTTCAGTCTACAGCAGTTTGATACTTACTGTTGTGCAGTTAGTTCTTGAATTTATTTCTTAGATAAATCTCAAGAACTGTAAAATCCTGTACACAGTACGACAACTATTCCACATCCAAGTAGCTGGATCAGACAGCTTTGTTTGATAGGACTGACTATGAGTCATGGGCTCTTCTAAGAATTTGCGCATGTTTCTTTTCCTTTCTGGCTAGTCAACAGCACAAGATGACCACGAAGTTAATCTGGTATTCTTTATTTGTGATTGAAGTTGTAGTTCTCGAAGGCGTCTACTTATTTTATCTTGAAGTCGGGGTTGGTTGGATGCATGACTTTCAATGATAACTTGCTCGTGCGAAAAAATTTAAGTTGAAGACTTGGGTTATCTAGTTACCAGCAGTCGGGGGTAACTATCACTTAAGAGTTACTGGAGTACTCAGTGTCACACGTCATTGACGTTGTCGATAATCGCAAGAGGTGTTAATGTCTCATACTTTGGTTGGGTATTGAGCACTTAGAGATCTGCTTGGAGCATTAATTCTCTACACCGTTCTTCCAACATTAGTGCAAGCTTAAGTTACAAATTTGGGGATTTCTTCTTCTGGTTTCAGTATTGGTACGTCGGGTTTCCTTCATCAAGTGGTCTCTAATCTGGGTTCAAGGTTGGTTAGTTGGCCAAAGGTTTTAAAAGGTTGTGATGTGATCTGTAATTCTCACGAAATATTCTTAACCCAAACTGATGTTCACCAAAACCAAATCAGTCACGCCACATTCAATCGGTTACTGTCTCACGGTTTCTTCTTGGTTTTGTAAAATCCCGCGAAAGAACTTATTTCTCGGTTTAAACCATAGATTTGTAAAATTCCGTGATGATGGACTATGCGCTCTTGACCAGGATCGGGTTAAAACCATTATCTAAGTTCAGGTATTACATCACAAATGGCTGGATCGAGGCAGTTAATTGTCAAGATGTGTCTACGGGGTTAGTTCAGTATTATTTATTTGAGGCTGAAGTGAAATTTCATGGGTGCGTGTACTTAGCATCTGAAGATATCGGGGAGGTTGGATGAAGATTCTTCGAGATCCTTGTTCGAGCGTTCAATACAATGACAAGGACTTGGATATCTAGTTATTTTTTTCTTTCTCCCTACTACAAAATAACTATCACTTTAAGGAGTCACGTTGTAGTGCTCAGTGTCACACGCAGTTGTGGATATCCAAGAGGTGATGTACGTCTTATACTTGATGGTTGGTTGGTTGAAGAGTATAAGAGTACTTAGGGATTCGATGTTGCACGAAGTCTCTACACCGCTCTTTGTCACGCATTAGTACAAGTTTAAGTCACAAGTTCGGGTTATTTTACTCCAGTATCAAGTTCATCATATTGGGTTTTCTCCATCAGTGGTCACGACATCAAGCCGATAAAATGATAATGGGGTTGGTGACGAGTTAGATGAGAGAAGAAGTAAAGAGAGAGATAATGACGTTTGAACACAGCAGTTCAAGCCTCGTTCTTCATCAGATGACGTCTGAATACATCAGTTCAGGCCTCGTTCTTCAAAGAAAAGAAAAGTGTACGCTTGAGTGCACTTTATCTTCTAAAGAAGAGGAGTCTTCTTATTAATGGCCATTCTCATCAACAAGATTCATGCTCTTTCCGTGCTTATTCAGTCTTCAAGTGGATCGGCGCATATTGGAGTATAATTTTATTCACTTGTTCAACCAAAAATTGCATTGACAAGCATATGCAATTTTTGAGGGGGGGAAAGGGTGAATAAACAACGTGTTAGTCTTCAAGAACCGTCAAGCGGAGTTACTTATCGTTGATGGTATTCATATTCACTGGTTCAATCATCAAAAATTGCAGTTGGCAGGCATATGCAATTTTTGAGGGGGGGAAAGGGTGAATATGATTCAACATGTTGGTTGATGATTGAGAAATGGTCATACGACTCCTGAATACGTCAGTTCAGGAGTCGTGCAAACCATGGTTCTCCAACACTACTTCTTCCGTCTATCAAGGTGTTGAAGAACATGGTCATGGAATGCTAATCTACATATTCTCACGGGCTGGTTCAATCAGCAACAAAGGGTTTCTAGTCAATGCTTCATGCATACGTCATCAGGCTACATGTACACATCATGATGATGATTCCGATTAATCGTAACCATCATGGGGGAGAGAAATGTGTACACCAAGGACGCACAACAGGTTCACGTGATCAGGGCTTAATATCCAGGATGGATAAATACTGTAGATGATCAGTGGTTCAACTTGTTACCTTGGTATTATCGTTTCACTGCTACGTTATGTGCTGATTAATCGTAACCATCAGGGGAGAGAGAATGTGTACATCAAGGACGCACAACAGGTTCACGTGATCAGGGCTTAATATCCAAATATGGATACATTCTATAGATGATCAGTGGTTCAACTTGTTACTTTGGTGTTATACTAAAGACTGAAGAAGGTCGAGTCGTCAGTCTATTCTTCATTCTCTGTTGGGAGTTATCTTCTCATGTGTATGCTGCGGGCTGATGGGTTACATGTAAGGTTACTGGAAGGCATTTGGTGAGATAAAGATGATTGGTATTCTGTTCCTCCACATTGGGCAATCTTGAAGAAGGTCGAGTCTTCAGTCTTCTCTACATTCAAAAATGTTGAGCTCTTTTCTTACAACTTGATATTTAACTTAATCCCATGACAGTTCTTGTTTGATGAGTTGTGGAGTTAAGTTAGATTCAAGTTGTTCTGTAGTTTAAGGGTAGGTCCAACTTGATTTTAACCTAATCTCATGACAGTTCTTGTTTGATGAGTTGTGAGGTTAAGCTGAAATCAAGTTGTTACTGGGCTTAAATTTGTGGTTTAGTTTAACCTCATGACAGTTCTTGTTTGATGAGTTGTGAGGTTAAGCTAGATTTCAGTTGAGGCTCAACTTAAACTACCGAAAAGATGCCTAAGGTTTTTGACGGCGTCACTCTAGGACGGGAGTGTTAGAAGATTAAAGACGGCATGCATTTGGTTATCAAAAGTCTTCTTCATATTTCGGGCGTTCATCCAAAGTCTTCTTCCTATTATGGGTGATCGTCAGAGGTTGTCAGATTGGGGGAGAGCACTAATTAGGGGAGAGTGAAAAGCCAGAATCATTCCCTGATTGAAAGTGCTCACATTGCTCTTCAGCAAGTCAAGTGATGAATGCGGTGTAGATTCAGAATGCTGAGGAGTAATGGTTTCTGGTTCGTATCCTTGTATATATTTTGCTTCTTACATTCTTTTTCTCATCTTATACCATTTTGTAAATAGATACATAGAATTCATGCTAATTGTAAATAGAGAAACGTAAAACCAGAAAAACCATAAAAATTGAAAAATAGAAAATACCAAAAATAGTTTCACCTAGGCATGTCTTCTGTTTATCGATAACATTTACGGACTTAGAAATGTCATTCAATAATGGCACGGGTCTTTAAATGAAGCTCGAGCAGAAGTTAAAATGGATTCTTAAAACATGTCTAAATGGCTTGCTATTACTTTAGATAGCAACCCGCGCTTCATATTGGGGAAAGCACGTCGCCAAAAAGACGGCTGTTCCTCCAACTGGGTGATGTTCACCTGGGCATGGATTACTTTATATCCATGTTTCTTCGATCTGATGTACGTTTCAGTGCATCATTTCTTGAAAAAGAAGAGAAGTCTTCTTTGCATACAAATAGTTTTCATTCTATGATTCTTCTGAAAATTATTTGTGAGACACTTGGTGAATATGTGTTGTATGAAATTTGTTTATACTTGGATTATACATAAAATTTGTCACTCAATCAACGACTACACAACCTCATGACAGTTCTTGTTTGATGAGTTGTGGGGTTGAGCGTGATTTTAGTTGAGGTTCAACTAGAATACGGGTCATTGATTGAGGGGGAGAGTGAATTCAAATTTTATATCATCAAACGGATTTATTGGTTGAAACATACTTGTTAGAAAAGGTTTTGTAGTTAATGGGGAATTAGTTGAAGAGGATCTTGCTTAAATATATCAAATGACCAAGTGTGTTAGTTGCTAGAAAGTTTAGGACATTATGTGCAATTTGCTTATAGTTTCCTAGCTTTATGTATCTAGAAGGTTCATTTGTGTTACTTTGGTATCCTCGTATAATCCCCAAAATGCTTTAAGACTCAAAACCTACAAGAAGTTAGAAAACCAGTTGTGTTTGATGTTTTTGAATACTCCACTGGCATTTGTATGATCTAAATGAATGAGTTTCAAATGTTGTTTGTCTCTGCTGCTTAATTGTTGTTGATATTGTGCATATGTTCTCAGGACTCGCTTAGGTAGATTGCTATCATGTTAGAATCATGTTCCTAAGATCCTGAATGAAATATTGAAATCTGTGTGAATTGCCATGTTCCTGTTTGCTATTTGCTCTTCATACTAGATAGTGGTTTGACGTAGTTCCTGATTGGGGTTTGATTAAAAGATGAACTTGGTATCATAATGTGGCATGCTGCTGAAGGGTAGCTATCTAGGAATAGTGTATCTGTATGTATGTATATCTGTGTTGATATTCTTATGCAGATTCCATAGCCAAAATGAATGTACCAGTTCCCATTCTAACCATCTGATCAGACGTTCAAACTCTATTGATTGGCTCGAAATTCACCACGACAACAACATCGGCAGCAACAACAACAACAACACCTTCACCTCCACCACCATCATTTCAACAAAGAAGTACTTACTCAGATCTCGCCAAGTGGGGATCGACAATACTTGAGAAGATTTGTTGGTGGATGGATAATTGATGTTGACCACTGACTCACTCAGAAAAGTGGGTGATTACATCATTTGAACAAAAAGGTCAATATCATTTGTGTCATAATTGTTAACTTGTGCAAAATGAGCAGTGAATCTCCCTCTTAGTTTAAGGGGGAGCAAAATATGTTTCATCATCAGAACATGTTAAACCTGACCACATTTTCTCCCATGTTTTTCTAACTTATTTAAATCAATTGGGATCACAAATCTCAAAAGGTTTGAAATTTTTGATCGGGGGAGAGAATGTGATTTAAATATGAAACCTGATGAAAATGTGATGTTTTGGAAAGTATAATGTACGCTCTCCCATATGTGCTAAACCATTTTATATATCAATGCACATATTGAGGGGGAGCAAAATGTTTTGAATGTGAAAGTAAGCTCTCCAGTAAGTGCTAAACTCTTTTGTATACCAATGCACTTATTGAGGGGGAGCAAAGGATTTGGCATGCATCTTATGTGAGCAAGGCTCAGACTTCACCAATGAATTGACGATAGCTAAAGTCAGTAGTCGAAAGGACATGTCCTGGACGGGTAATAATTTCAAGCCAGTTTATCTGGTGATGTAAGCGTGTCTCGCAAAGGACGTGTCTGAGTAGAATGTACCGATTTCGAGCGATCTTCCTTGAATGTGATCTGGACGGGTAATAATTTCAAGCTAGTTTACTAGTGATGTAAGCGTGTCTCGCGATGATCATGTTCTTGGAAAATCAATCAATTCAAAAGTGCGAGCTTCACCTGACATGTGCAAATTTATAAAACAATCATTTGAGCACATGTTGAGGGGGAGCATTTGAAAAATATAAAACTCTCAAGTGTTTGCAAAAATGTGTTTCAGAATCATGAACACTTTGAGAGATTTTTCAATGATTTGGTTTATGGCAATCGTGGAAGTACACCAAAGACCGACCATTTTAATTAATGCATGGAGTTATAAGGATGGTTAGGTTAGGCTCAAGTTCCCACGATCCCGCCAGAGCCGGAGGGATCTACCCAGGGACAATCCACTAGTTAGTGTAGAAGTCCTTAGGTATGATTAAAAAGGAGAAAAGTGTGTTTAAGGGAAGAGTGCCGACTGAGATGGAGCTAGTACTGGAACAAACCCAACAAGGTACTAGTAATGAAGTCTCGGTAAGCACTGAAGGGGTTGAAGAATGAAAAAGAATTGTAAAGATAAAGGGTGAAAAGTAATAGCCCTCCTTACAACTTAGGCAGAAACCGGGTCAATACATTTGCTGTCAGAATCACTTAGTTGATTGCTGGCATTGAAGACAAAGTATCATGGACCCAGTGATACGCTGCACAACCCTCCCTAGCCACTCAAGGTCCCTCAAAGGATTCTTGTTTCAATTGTCATGGAGTTCAATACATTCCTATCGTCTCTCTCACTCCGAGTTAGATGATATTGAATAGGTGGCAGTTCTCTCCAGCCTCCGCTCACTAAATCAAAACGCACAATTGAGTCTAGAGCCAAGAGATGCATAAAAAGATCTCATAGGAACACTAATTATTTCTACACTGGGTGTTCAACATTAAGGACACCAGTTGTAAACTTATGAGTCCTACGCAGATCTTAGCAATTTGCCAGAACATTTATGAGGGAATTTACATATGTAATTCTCAATGATTGAATGGAAATTCCTGCCAGGGTCAACATCAAGCAGCCCTGAAAGCAGGTCACTTCGGTAGTCCTTTGTGGATTACGCTTAGTGGTCGCGGCGGTTTCAAACGATCTACAGTCGTGGAGTGATCTCCAGCGACTCACCTAATCGTTGATGTGCTACGGTTCGATCTTAAAAAGCCCTCTGTGGGTTTTCGATTAGGAACGGTCTTGGTAAGGATTAGAGAGAGTTTTCACACTATGCTGTTAACAATCTCGAAGTCCGAACTTGTAAGTACCGGACGTTTTATTGCTAACTGTCGTATGCAGGAACTTCTGGCGGTTGTAGCTGTTGGATGCTGTAGCTGATTAAGGTTGCAGCTGAATGCGGTTGTAGCTGATTGCTGTAAAGATGCCAATCCATCATCACATGTTCACACTTCGCTATCAACTTAATCAAGGGATTCATGATCAACCTAAAAGACCTTCAACACTGCTTCCGCAACTCTGAAGCTGAAGATCATGATCCAGAAAAGTGTGAGCATGTCTACTCAACAATCACTCCATTACCACATGATCACACTACATCATCATTGGAATTCTACATAGTCATGATCAACCTAAAGACCTTCAACACGGCTTCTGCTTACTCTGATGTTGAAGATCATGACACCAAATGGTGTGAGCATGTCGGTTCAAAGAATTACACATCACATTGAAACATACTGCTGAATGATGACATGAAGACAAAAGTTGGATGATAAATTCGAAGAATTCTCAAAGATCATCCAAGATAGAAGAACAGTCATCACAAGATCACTGCTAAAGGCACAAAGATACAAGACGTTGAAGAATCGAAGACTACGAGCTATGAAGTCAAGATCAAAAGATCAAATGCTAGAATTCAAGTTATTATTTCCGGGGTGACCTCCCTTAGGGGGAGATTGTTAGGAATATAAATATTCATATGAAGGTTCGGTCACCCCGAGTATCTATTTAGCATATCACATAGCTCGTAGGCTTATTTATATAAGCATAGTATTATTAGTATTATTAGTTTTATTAGAATAGTCGTATCTATATTTGTGGAGTGGGTCGGGGCTTTCCCCACTGTCAGCTCACTTCACAGCCCACTAGGGGCACTATTATTAGGAAGTATATAAACCCCTTCCCACACATGGGAAGGGTGGAACTCTTGTCACATTAATCTAATATTCAGGTTTTCACATAGTTCCCTCTCTCTCTAAAACTTCTCTCTACCAACTAACTCAAATGGGTTTCTTGATCTTTCAAGATCCAAGACCACCAGAATAGATCCACACAATCAAGAAGGTTAATTCCTACACATAGTTTCATACGTCGTAATCCTTCAATGATTGACTTGGACTTTTACTGTAGAACATCCAATTATGGCGCATTGCCAGAGTAAGATGCGCCGTATTCTTTAATATTCACCAAGACTTAGTGAATTCTTCCAGGTACAAATACGGCATAAGGCCAGAGTTTCTTACGCCGTATGCTCTTTTACAGCTTGCATACAAAATAGCTCCAAATCATGTCTTCTTTCCGTGTCTTTGACAATATTGCTCCATAATTACTGAAATAGGAAAACTTAGGCAATTAAGTATCAATTCAGATATAAACATGTATAATATGAGCAAATAACATGTGATAAGTATTCAACAATATAGGACTTATCATGAATCCACAACATCCAAAGCGAGTATGCAAGCTTAAAAGATCCATTTATGGGTTAAAGCAAGCATTAAGGCAATGGAATAAAAGATTTGATGAGGAAATCAAGAAATTTGGTTTTACTCAAAATCTTGATAAGCCATGTGTATACCATAAGGCTAGTGGGAGTAATGTTACTTTTCTTATCCTGTATGTTGATGACATATTAATTATGGGAAAACATATTCCAAGTTTACAAGAGGTAAAATCCTACCTTGGAAGATGTTTTGCTATGAAGGATTTGGGAGAGGCAGCATATATTCTTGGAATCAAGATCTACAGAGATAGATCTAGGCGGTTGATTGGACTAAGTTAAAGTGCTTACATTGACAAAATTTTGAGGAGATTCAGGACGAAGAATTCCAAAAAGGGATATCTTCCAATGCAAGAAAACCTTCGCTTAAATAGTAAACAATGTGCTTCTACACCTGCTGAGGTGGCACGCATGAAGAATGTTCCTTATGCCTCAGCTGTAGGATCTATCATGTATGCAGTGAGATGCACAAGACCTGATGTGGCATTTGCCCAGAATTTAGCAAGTCAGTTTCAACAGAATCCAGGTGATAGTCAAAGGTGATAGTCACAAAATTGCTATTAAGAACATTCTCAAGTACTTAAGGGCTACTCGAGATATGTTTCTAGTGTATGGTGGGAATCCTGATGCAGAGCTTAAAGTGACAGGTTACTGCGATGCGGGATGGCAGACTGATAAAGATGATACGAAGTCTCAGATGGGTTATGTCTTTGTCGTCAATAGAGGAGCAGTGGATTGGAAGAGTACCAAGCAGACTACTATAGCCATGTCTGCAAAAGAAGCTGAGTACATAGCTGCTTCAGAAGCTGCAACGGAAGCTATTTGGATTAGGAAATCTATTTCAGGGCTAGATGTTATGCCCTTAAATGAAAGACCTATGGATTTGTATTGCGAAAATTCTAGAGCAATTACTATCGCCAATGAACCAGGAGTAATGAAAGGCGCCAGCCACTATCCTAGATGATATCACTATGTTCGAGAACAAATCAAAATCGGTGAAATCAATCTACTCAAAGTTCACACAGATGACAATCTAGTTGATCCTTTTATGAAGGCTTTACCTAAGGCAAAGCTTACTCAACATGCTGAGAGCATAGGACTTCGTTTAGCTGATAGTCTCATGTAAATCTGTGATTAGTATTTGGATAAAGGATGTTTAAACAATTATTATTTCATAATGAATTAAAGTACTTGGTATGTTTGTTTTCGTTCTATAATAAGTTGTATCCTATATTTGTATGTTTAAATCCATGAATAAATTATGATTATTCTAAATTGTCCATTGTCAAAACTATATGGGAATATGGTTGAACTAAGACAAATCTGAGAGTTTGGTTAATATACTTTGTATATTTAAGGAAGGTCCTACCATACTCATATGATATTCAAAAGATCATATATTGGATTATCCCAACTGACATGATTGTACTTTATGGATCATTGTCATTAAGTAAATCATGTGTATGATAACTTTATTTATCCTTAGACTTGAGATGCAAGCCGGAATGACGTGGGTGGATCCCATTTCTTGAATTTAGTCTACCGCTATTCGTAACTGGTAGTCATAAGGACTATTTTCAGAAGTGTTGTGAAATTCATGGATTACACTTGTAGTCAAGACATAATTTGTTCCTTCGAATTTGTTTTGAAGTATAATACTACCGGGCACCTCGTAGGGTTGATCAGATGTTTGTATGGCGATACCCAAAAGAGATCTGGATACGTCCCAGTGATTTTGGTAATCTTGATCAATCGGATGAAACGAGAAATAGAATAGTTAAATTATGGAATGACTTAGATCCATATCCATATTTAACAGAGTATTTGAAACAAAAGGATAGTATAATGATAAATCATTAATTGTGCTTCATGAAACCACACTCTAGTAATTCCGGGGGCATTGGCGTGTTGCTAGACGCTAACCAATGTCATTACGTTTATTGAAACATGTCCAAGAGGGAGCTGTTAGTTTGTGAACATGTTTCGAACACGTATGTCCGGAATGTATTAGAGCCTATGGGATCACACACGTTACGTTTAAAGATTCAATTTATATAATTAATACATATATAATGTATTATATTAATTATTAATTCACGAAACCATTTAACGGTAGTTAAATACATAACGGTGTTAACTAACGGTCGTTAAACCACAAGTAAAGGGACATGGATGTAAATCTAGGAAGGGAAGGATCTAGAATCCCCCTTCCCTTAATGTGTCCGGCCCCCTAGGGGTATTAGGGTGGGATTTGGATAGCTTGTTCACTAAGTTTACAAAGCCTATATAATAAACCCTTTAGGTTCATTATTAGGTATCCTTGGAAAACCTAGACAAGCTATTCTTCTCTTCTCTCTTCCTCTTATTCCTTGAACGATTGAATTACACAATCCATTGTGATTGTGTAATTGATCTTGAGCATAATCAAAGTGATTAGCTTGTTTTCTTGATATAAGAACTAGCATTCTAATTGAATTGCTATAATAACGTATGTGAGAACATAGAGGAATCATACTTTGGTTTTTGGTGGTTCTTATTGATCGATTATCATAAACCCTAATTAGGGTTCTTGATCTAATTTGGGGATTTTATTTAAACCCTAATTGCAAAGGAGGCTAACAAAGTATGTTTTCTTTTAGGTTAATTGTTTACACTATATGATCTTATCCGCTGCGTACTCATGATGTTTATATGTTTATTATTTGATAATTAGTTTATAAATTCCAACACATAGCCCCATATGCTAGATCACAAATGGATCCAGAACTCTACACATGTCTTCCTTGAGGATCACTAAGGACGAGCCCAAGACCATTAGTTAGCTCAATTTTTTGATCCTTGAGACACCATAGGACCATTTCTCGGATACCAGACAATGGTCTTGTCAGGTATCTTGTCATACCATATGGATAACAAGAAATTCTCATTTCCTTGAACTTGTTGGAAGCCGACAGTAAATTCACCAGAAGGCGAAAGCCATGGTGTGGCATCGGGTGTTCGCGTGTTGCATTGAGTGATGCACCGATGACAGATACCGAACTGTTAGTCCGTTGTGCAGCTAGACCTTGTAGGATAGTAGTTAGAAAGATGAGATGCAGTATAAATACGGCCATAGGAAATTGCTTTGCTAGATTACTAGTATAAGTTTACAACAACATTATGATTATCTATACTCCTTTATAAAGTGTTTATGATGTGAGATCCCGTAAAAATCCCTCGTAATAAATCTCACTGATTAATGATAATCACAACTTACGGTTTAATAAAACCCATTTTTATGGAAAAATTTAAACTTTTCTCTTATCGCTATTGTTACCACGATATGTTTATTGCTATATATTAAATAGCAACCTCACTCGAAACACAAGTAAACTCACGAGATTTCATTCTCACTAAGTTCGAAACCTCACTAATCATAATAGTTAGTAATGACAAATCCCTACACAAAAGTACATGCACTTTCCTAATTACCCTTAATTATCTCATAATACATATAACCTCCTCACTAATTCATTTCAAGCCAAATGGGCTGTTTAAGATTCTCAGCCCAATTACACGCTCCATCAGCCCACTTCCAATTCAATATTTAACTTGTGACTTCATGCAAGGTCGACAACCTCACTTCATCAAAACACGACTCAATATCTTTCAAATTCTAAACGTAACCCTCGAATATTTTTACACCATCACATACACGACCCACTAGTCTATTTGAGTGATAAATTTCAGAAACCCCAGCCGAGTATTAATATGGTTTTGAAGATTCATTCGGTTGTCCCATCTCACCCAATTCGATAGACACAAAAATCACAAAAACTAAATTTCTAAACCCAAGCTCCTACCTACGAGTTACTAGCAATAATATTAACATCCCATGATGATCAAGGGTCAGTCAAGGCAGCAGTAACATGTGTGAATTGATAAACCCATTCACCCATTTAGAAATACCAAGTGAATATGTACAAAAATCCAACAACTAGAAACAAGATATGATCAAACTTGTTTTCTTAGCCAAACTTTCACTCTTTCACTCGTTTAGGCACTGCCATACTCAACCACAAATATCAAATGAATATGTGTATAATCCAAAGACAAAAAGACAAGACTCATTCACACGCTTAGACACTTACCTACTCAACTAAAAATATCTAGAGAATATATACATATACCAACTACAAGAGACAAAGTCCTACAACCTCTCCATGCTTTCCTATGATTGCAAGAGCAGAGGCATGCTAAATAATAATCATCATCCCATAGTAACACTCTATAATTGAGTGTGAAGTCAATAAGAAAACGTGTGCATATATGTGATACATATATATACTCCATCGACTAAGGACAAAAAGTACTAAATTCTTAATGATTTCTAAGTTAAACGCATGCTAAGACTAATAATCATTCGAACAGTAGAAACATGATTGAGTTGAGGGCAATCTAGTCGAACATTGTGTAGCTATCTCTATAAAAACCCACGCGTTCTTCACTGTCAAAGACACACACCCATTTCACTTTCACTTATCTCACTTAACTCGCTCACACTTGGCATTCTTATACTCACCCAAACCTACACAAACTTCACTGCCCAAAACTCCATACGTCTTCCATTCTCACCAACACTCTAAAGTCTCAAACAACTCTTGTCTCACCAAGGGAATGCAAGTCGAGTAGAAGTGATATGTAAAACATATTTAGCTCGCCACACTTACTGTCTCTCTTTTGTGCCTTGCTCGATCATCACTACTTTCTTCTTGAGTCTTGTTCGATCATCACTGCCTTCTCCTCACCACCTTAAATGGTGTAGTAAGTACTCATTAACTTCCTTGTTTCCATTCCTCACGCACAAAGCACAACATGCATGCATACCCTATTCTACACTCGAACGTATAATTATCCCTAGTTTAGTTTACATGCAACTTCTTTAGTACAACTCACATCTTGTGTCGAAAACTCTATCATGAAATGACTAGCCTTCGATTCACAATATCACTGTCTCATTTGCACTAGATCGCATGCATCATAAAACCTTGCATTCGAACGTATCAATTATTTTTGCAAAAGTCATATACGTTTTCCATTCGAATAGATTGCATGAAAACCCAGTTATTCATAACTCTCACTGAGGACAAGTCCAAGACCACCTTAGTACATGATAGTAACACATGCATGCACTCTCTTTTGTTTACAAACCGAACGTATAAACATATATATTTTGAAATACACGTCAACTAAATTTGAAACATGTCGAGCACTCTTTCGAAAGTCTTGATAGTTACCTCACCCACACCATTCATATGTTCACAATCCATGCATTGTTCGAAACTGTACCACCTTTGCATATCACACGTACACTAAAACTATGCTAAGTATGTGGTGCGTACAAAATAGTCCAAGTAGCTTAGAAGACAACCCCATATTTCACAAACGAACTTAGTGATCACATGTTATCCTTACAATACCTGTTAGAACACATAACTTGCTACACTTTTTATAAACAACTCATAATAATACCCAAGTGTTGACCACTAAAAACAGTTATGGTAAATCGCAAAAACCCATTTTGAAATAACAAAAAGTGCGATGTGGGTTTATAACCCACTAAGTGGTATTATGAACAATGGAATGAACTAGCTATTTGGCACTTTTTCAATATGAAGATAAGATAGTAAAAGTAAACTTTTCAATGTGGACAACTAGCTCAAAACCCACGAACCCAAAAACAATTAATGGGCCTAACCTTGTAACTCGTTAAGGGCCCAATAGTGTAAAAATTAAGCTATTAGTCGAATAAGCTGATGAAATAAGCTGCTTTTATCTTAAATATAACTTACAATAAGTCGCACATTTTTCCTTTGTCATTTAGACATTTTTGGACTAAAAACGTAACGCGTTTTAACTATAAGGACTAAAACCGCCAACTGTGAAACTTGAGGATTGAAACTGTGAAAACAGTTTAGAAAGGGCTTAAGTTGACCTTTGAATAAACTCCAAGTCTTATATATATATTTGAACTATTTTTGGAATATTATTAAACTTATATCTAACGAAGGACTAACGACGTAACGCAAATACGGTTAGGGTAAAAAGTATAAAATCGGGAAAGGACAAGGACCCACTATTTTTCACTTAACATCCTCATCACCACATCACTTCACATGCATCTATTACATTCTAGTTACATATATTTAACTTTCGTTATCTATTAAACGATTTCACTCGCATATCATTTCATCATATTTTGAGAAGATATACCTCGAGTCAAGTTACATAAGAATTAAGATAATATCATTGTATGATATTATATTTTCTTAACTTGAGGCATTTTAGGCATATCACACTCACATCATCAAATCGTTGTACGATTTCTCACGTTCACACTCATCGTTAGTATAAGTCGAATCTTAGACTTCCCTCATATTCAGGTTTCGTATCAAGGACGTTTCCGTGATCGTTTCCATAAATCTTATAATTCTATCTTGTCAGCTACACACCAGGTGAGTCGTGGCCCCTACTTTTAATATTTGTTTTAATAACTCTTTTGGGGGAGATACATGCTTCAACTGTTTTAAGTATTTTTATACTTTGAAAACACTTATGATTTATTCAAAAATCATCAATTATGATTTACATGTTTTTGAATCACTTTTTGACTGGGATATAAACTTGTTATATTTGCAAACTACTTGCTTAGCTGAAATGCTATATTGGAAACATAACATGTCCAAACTACTTGTTGTAACAAGATACTGAGACTCATTTTATGCATTCATATAATAGCTGAATGTACTGTTAACTAAACTATGATGTTTATACATCCCAACTGGAAATAATTGCCAAAACTAAAGAACGTATATTCTATGAGAACCCGAACCCTATATTGCCTAAGTTTAGCTATATTGCCATAAAGTCCCTCGATCATGAGCCATTAATCACTGCGGTGAGCGCGAATATAGTGGACAGCTTCGAAACCTGTAAAGGCTGACGACCTATCCCACTAAATACTGGATGGAATGTCGGATGGCTAGTCGTATTTAGTCGCGATACACTATATTCGACACAAATAGGATGAGGCAATCACCTATTATTTAGGGCAAAACCATCAGTAACCCTGATGTGACTTTCGCCGTTGTACGGTACTTTTGTTAACGTTTTGCGCGTCATGAGGCTTAGAGCAATATAACCTTTTGAATATATATGGCTTCTTATATATATTCGGATACAGCTGTATTTAGTAATGACCACTCTACACTGATAGACGTCAGACCTTAAACTATTGTTTTCACTATGTGATTGAAATATGTATCATGTACTTGGAACTTAACTGCTATCATATGTGAATTAGTTGTGTCTTATGATAAAGACAACTCAATGCTTAGCATACCGTACTTTTAAAAGTTGAACTGTTTTATATAACATAAACCCGTTTCATTTAATCTTGAAACTCATGAACCTCTGAGTTCATAAATGATTTATTCATGGATTTTTACTCAATTACAAACTTGCTAGTTACTGCAGGAAGTACTAGTACCTATTTCAACTATCAACTCTTAAATTCAGTGGAAAGAAAGTGATTTTCTGTCAAACTCCACGAACTCACCAACCATTGTGTTGACGTTTTAAGCATGCATTTCACAGGTAATCAACAGAGCAGGACAAGACACGGAGCGGGCATTTAATACTCTGATAACTTAAATGGTGTGAAAATCAAATATGTCATTCTTTCCAAATTACTATATTTTGTGAGATTTTCAAATCAAATATTCAAACCTTTGTACCAAAACTATTATTTTGAATGACATATAACTTTCAAAACGCCTTTTCAAGCCGTTTTCTAAAAATTTTGACTTCGATCCTCAGTGTAAACCTAATTATTTTCTGCTGCCACAAAACCAAATTTAGGGGTGTTACAGATTGGCATCAGAGCCACAGGTTATAGAGAATCAAATGTTTTCAAACATTGAACTATAACCACATTTTCAAAATAAATGATTTTACACCATACCATTTTTTCGCCCTTCGTGTCTGCAGACTGCCGTGCTAATATATTACCTACTAAGATTGTTTTGTACTAATCTTTACATGCTTAAGGTTTACTCTTCACACATAACACCCTGTGTTATCTCACACTCAACGTTACACTTTAAACGTACGAACATTCATCATTACTGTTGTTACAGTACCATGTCTTCCAAACTAGCCAAGACTACCTCTCCTACTACACATGCGTCACCTACCTACCAAATTGCACTGGATACTGAAGATCCTTATGTAAGAATGTCACAACCCCAGCCTGACATAGAACTTACTCAGAAATCACCTCTGTCATCACCTACTTACTCACCTCCACGTCAGAAACTTAAGAGAGCAACTGAATCCTATTCAGATGAAGATTTGATTGGTGGTCAACCAACATTTGAATTTGAACAGAGTTCACCCCAAGAGATGACTTGGAAGAAGATCGAGTCAAATTCCCCTTTGCCTGATATCTCAGATTTCCCCATGCCCGATATCCCAGAGAATGTATCCTCACCCAATTCTCCCGACTACAATATAGATACCCATGACCCCATATGGACTTGCCTTCACCAACACACCAGCATACTAGACACTCACTCTGAACAGCTAAAAGAGTTACAACCATTACGATTCGAATGGTATGATCGTAACATTGATACCCTGTTTAAGAGGACAGATGCTGAAAGACGAGAAGTGTTTGATCTAGGAGTAAATGTTGGTAACATGAAGGACAATTACGAACAAGAACTTAAAAACTTGGATGCCAGAACCCGCTGTTTGGGAAGAGGCCACACCCAAACACACATTAGGATCGAGGACGTCGAAAGAGCATTATGGTTAGCTAGAGACACAGCCAGAATCCAAAGCCAAAAGATAGCGGCCTTGGAAAACATGTTAGCTAATCAGATGAATGCATGCCAAGAACGTTTCTCAGCCATGGAAGCTGCACAACTAGATCTTGAGGCAGAAGTTAGACGTCTACGTCAGAGACGTAACTAATCTTAAGTATAGTTGTTGTGCTCAATAAACCAAATAGTTTTGGTTAGTATTCCATGTATCTTTCCATAATCCTGTAACTTTCAGAATTTGTAATCGACTTTTAAGCTATGACAAACTCTTTCTAGTATATCTTTCGAGAGTAAACAAATTCCTTCCAGTGAACCCTATCATGGTGCTATAAATGCAAAGAGCCATGCAAAACCTCACCATTTGTTACTCTCGTAGAAAACAAATGACTCCACAAAAATCAATGAGACATTAATAAAAGACCTTGTGTTTGTTGTTTTGATCAAACAAGTTATTAGAGTTATGTCCATATTGATGATCGTAACAGTTATGGTATATCAAATACACCACGACTAAACAATAAACCCTAGAAGCCCAAGAACAAATCTTCAAAAGAGAAAGTTGATGAACCTCAGCTTTGATGAATTTATTTGTTCTATAGCAATCCCATGTCAAGAGATAATTATTTTACGACGTTACCCAGACGCATCGTATATCTATGATTCTCAGTTGATTTGATTTCGTATTGAGACCACATTGTTAGCACTAATATACAAATACCTTGTTATTTGAATTATTCTAACGATAAAGTGAATACTAAATCAGCGTTTTGTGTAATGTTCATAGGGAATGGACAACATGAACAGCGTAGTGCCCACAACAACTATGACTCCTAAAACTATTAAGAAATTGGAAGTGACCACAACAGTTCACCTAGGTAATCATGACATGACAAGAAAAGAAAGAAAGAAGGCTATACCTGGTAAGCATAACCATGAAAGTTTCATGGGGTGTAAGCCAAATTACCTAAAGGATTCAAGAAAAATAACTAAACCTATATGCACATGTGCCCAAAGAATTAAGCAAGATATTGCCCTTAGGAAAAATAACCAAAAGCGAAAACTTGAGGAGAAAAGATCTTTTATCCTCAAGGAATGCGAGTTCCACAATGAGGTTTGCATCCGCAATCATCTACAAGACCGCATTGACTATCTTCGCCAACAAAGACCCAAACCAGAAGTTGGAAGAAACTTCATCACCAACCCTAGTAGTGAAAACAAATACTATGGAAAGCAACCTCTGTGCCCAAGATGTAAGTTGCATCACACCGGACATTGCATTGATAAATGCGGAAGGTGCCGGAAAACAGGCCACAAGACAAGAGATTGCAAAGCCATGAAAGGAAATAAGCAACCCTCATCCATAAGATGCCATGAATATGGTAAAATGAGTCATTACAAGAGTTATTGCCCGAACTACAAAGCCCATTAGGAGCCCAAGATTTGTGCAAGGGAATAAGGACTCATCAAATAGTCTCAACCGTGTCGAAGAATGACCTCTATGTTAAGCAGATGAATGGATTCCTGCTGTAAAATAAATAAACTCTAGTCTAGAATTATCTACGTTATATTTCCGTTTGTATTTACCTTAGGTACGATGGATGTAACCTAAGTATAAACAGTTATCCTTCTACCGTATGAGAACTTTACCTTGTAATATTTCCATGATAATTATAATCTACGTCTATTCCAACATCTATTCCATCTCTCTATTCATAAATCGTTATGTAACAACACACAGATATTACCCTAAGGATTTAATTAACTCCATTTTGACCAAACCATAGGTTGATACCACATTGTAAGAAATCCTTACCTAAAACTTAGGTTTATACCAAGAGTATCCAAATATCACTTTAGAAAATTTCTGAACTATCCTCGGTATATGAACAACAACTTTCCAAATTCTTTTGAAAATAATCAAAGGATGTCTGATTTTGTGACACAACTATGATGAATTAAATCCTATAAAATTTCTTGAAGAGAACAAGAATATTATAACAACTGCACCAAACGTTACATCATTTGGTCCTCAATTATACATAGCCTAGCTACCTATGTATAATTTAGAAAGAATCATGTTATAAAAAGGAACAGTTACCTTTTCAAAGTTTTTTTTTATAACAATCTTCATCCCAAAGACAAAATTTCGATACAAATAAATTGTTCATAAACCACACTTTTGACCGAACCAATCTACACTTACTACCCATTACCTTATTATAAGGAATCAAGGAAAGTACGAAATTAGAAACTATAAAAAAAAATTCACAACGATATAAGGCAAACACAAATAACATAAATTTTATTAGAACCCACGAAAATTAATACATAGCGAGATGATTAACATCGAAAGTACTAATAGTACAATAAACACAATAAAAGGCATAGAGTCTTCAAAAGGTTGGCCCGCCATAGCAACAAAAACCACCACCAACCCAGCCATAGCAAGCGCCACCATAGGATGAAGCACCCTAATTATTCTAGAAGACAGATAAAAGCGAACCGCTAACTAAACATAAACGAGATTTCATTCCACATTTATTAAAGACTACATCGATACACCAAAATGATGCATTCTAACAACACCTACGCGCGACCCTCACTTCCAAAATTTATCCGCAAAAATGGCTAGGATCGTGAGGGGTACGATAACCAACAAGTACCCGATCAAACAGCCAGTATCTTCGCCGGGAAGAAGAGCCAAACAAAAGGCGGCGAAGATGATGAACATGGCTGCGAATACTATAGCAAACGGCGGCATTTTTTTTTTAGTTGGGAAAGTGGAATGAAAGTGATGAGTGAAAAAGGTGAAAAGGAAAAGGGGAAAGTTAAATAGGGAATATAGGTGGAGAAAAGTATCCGTTATTTTACTATTCACGACCATTAAGTTTCAAAATCACTACCATTAAAAATCCTCTAGTCTCGAATCGCTAGAACACTGAATATTAAGTGTTAAATACTTCCTACTCTCGACCGTTACTTTCACCATTCATAGACTATGAATGCATTAGTGATCTAACATTCAAATTTAATTCGTCCGGTACGAATAAATCTAAATTGGATCCCGTTTCCTCGATATTCAAATGGAAATCTCTCGACAACAGTTTCCATAAACTCTCATCTCAAAACACTACATTTTCAACACCTATCACGGCCTGAACTTCGGGACGAAGTTCAAAATTTAGGGGTGGATACTGTGAGATCCCGTAAAAATCCCTCGTAATAAATCTCACTGATTAATGATAATCACAACTTACGGTTTAATAAAACCCATTTTTATGGAAAAATTTAAACTTTTCTCTTATCGCTATTGTTACCACGATATGTTTATTGCTATATATTAAATAGCAACCTCACTCGAAACACAAGTAAACTCACGAGATTTCATTCTCACTAAGTTCGAAACCTCACTAATCATAATAGTTAGTAATGACAAATCCCTACACAAAAGTACATGCACTTTCCTAATTACCCTTAATTATCTCATAATACATATAACCTCCTCACTAATTCATTTCAAGCCAAATGGGCTGTTTAAGATTCTCAGCCCAATTACACGCTCCATCAGCCCACTTCCAATTCAATATCTAACTTGTGACTTCATGCAAGGTCGACAACCTCACTTCATCAAAACACGACTCAATATCTTTCGAATTCTAAACGTAACCCTCGAATATTTTTACACCATCACATACACGACCCACTAGTCTATTTGAGTGATAAATTTCAGAAACCCCAGCCGAGTATTAATATGGTTTTGAAGATTCATTCGGTTATCCCATCTCACCCAATTCGATAGACACAAAAATCACAAAAACTAAATTTCTAAACCCAAGCTCCTACCTACGAGTTACTAGCAATAATATTAACATCCCATGATGATCAAGGGTCAGTCAAGGCAGCAGTAACATGTGTGAATTGATAAACCCATTCACCCATTTAGAAATACCAAGTGAATATGTACAAAAATCCAACAACTAGAAACAAGATATGATCAAACTTGTTTTCTTAGCCAAACTTTCACTCTTTCACTCGTTTAGGCACTGCCATACTCAACTACAAATATCAAATGAATATGTGTATAATCCAAAGACAAAAAGACAAGACTCATTCACACGTTTAGACACTTACCTACTCAACTAAAAATATCTAGAGAATATATACATATACCAACTACAAGAGACAAAGTCCTACAACCTCTCCATGCTTTCCTATGATTGCAAGAGCAGAGGCATGCCAAATAATAATCATCATCCCATAGTAACACTCTATAATTGAGTGTGAATTCAATAAGAAAACGTGTGCATATATGTGATACATATATATACTCCATTGACTAAGGACAAAAAGTACTAAATTCTTAATGATTTCTAAGTTAAACGCATGCTAAGACTAATAATCATTCGAACAGTAGAAACATGATTGAGTTGAGGGCAATCTAGTCGAACATTGTGTAGCTATCTCTATAAAAACCCACTCGTTCTTCACTGTCAAAGACACACACCCATTTCACTTTCACTTATCTTACTTAACTCGCTCACACTTGGCATTCTTATACTCACCCAAACCTACACAAACTTCATTGCCCAAAACTCCATACGTCTTCCATTCTTACCAACACTCTAAAGTCTCAAACAACTCTTGTCTCACCAAGGGAATGCAAGTCGAGTAGAAGTGATATGTAAAACATATTTAGCTCGCCACACTTACTGTCTCTCTCTTGTGCCTTGCTCGATCATCACTACTTTCTTCTTGAGTCTTGTTCGATCATCACTGCCTTCTCCTCACCACCTTAAATGGTGTAGTAAGTACTCATTTACTTTCCTTGTTTCCATTCCTCACGCACAAAGCACAACATGCATGCATACCTTATTCTACACTCGAACGTATAATTATCCCTAGTTTAGTTTACATGCAACTTCTTTAGTACAACTCACATCTTGTGTCGAAAACTCTATCATGAAATGACTAGCCTTCGATTCACAATATCACTGTCTCATTTGCACTAGATCGCATGCATCATAAAACCTTGCATTCGAACGTATCAATTATTTTTGCAAAAGTCATATACGTTTTTCATTCGAGTAGATTGCATGAAAACCCAGTTATTCATAACTGTCACTGAGGACAAGTCCAAGACCACCTTAGTACATGATAGTAACACATGCATGCACTCTCTTTTGTTTTACAAACCGAACGTATAAACATATATATTTTGAAATACACGTCAACTAAATTTGAAACATGTCGAGCACCCTTTCGAAAGTATTGATAGTTACCTCACCCACACCATTCATATGTTCACAATCCATGCATTGTTCGAAACTGTACCACCTTTGCATATCACACGTACACTAAAACTATGCTAAGTATGTGGTGCGTACAAAATAGTCCAAGTAGCTTAGAAGACAACCCCATATTTCACAAACCAACTTAGTGATCACATGTTATCCTTACAATACCTGTTAGAACACATAACTAGCTACACTTTTTATAAACAACTCATAATAATACCCAAGTTTTGACCACTAAAAACAGTTATGGTAAATCGCAAAAACCCATTTTGAAATAACAAAAAGTGCGATGTGGGTTTATAACCCACTAAGTGGTATTATGAACAATGGAATGAACTAGCTATTTGGCACTTTTTCAATATGAAGATAAGATAGTAAAAGTAAACTTTTCAATGTGGACAACTAGCTCAAAACCCACGAACCCAAAAACAATTAATGGGCCTAACCTTGTAACTCGTTAAGGGCCCAATAGTGTAAAAATTAAGCTATTAGTCGAATAAACTGATGAAATAAGCTGCTTTTATCTTAAATATAACTTACAAAAAGTCGCACACTTTTCCTTTATCATTTAGACATTTTTGGACTAAAAACGTAACGCGTTTTAACTATAAGGACTAAAACTGCCAACTGTGAAACTTGAGGATTGAAACTGTGAAAACAGTTTAGAAAGGGCTTAAGTTGACCTTTGAATAAACTCCAAGTCTTATATATATATTTGAACTATTTTTGGAATATCATTAAACTTATATCTAACGAAGGACTAACGACGTAACGCAAATACGGTTAGGGTAAAAAGTATAAAATCGGGAAAGGACAAGGACCCACTATTTTTCACTTAACATCCTCATCACCACATCACTTCACATGCATCTATTACATTCTAGTTACATATATTTAACTTTCGTTATCTATTAAACGATTTCACTCGCATATCATTTCATCATATTTTGAGAAGATATACCTCGAGTCAAGTGACATAAGAATTAAGATAATATCATTGTATGATATTATATTTTCTTAACTTGAGGCATTTTAGGCATATCACACTCACATCATCAAATCGTTGTACGATTTCTCACGTTCACACTCATCGTTAGTATAAGTCGAATCTTAGACTTCCCTCATATTCAGGTTTCGTATCAAGGACGTTTCCGTGATCGTTTCCATAAATATTATAATTCTATCTTTTCAGCTACACACCAGGTGAGTCATGGCCCCTACTTTTAATATTTGTTTTAATAACTCTTTTGGGGGAGATACATGCTTCAACTGTTTTAAGTATTTTTATACTTTGAAAACACTTATGATTTATTCAAAAATCATCAATTATGATTTACATGTTTTTGAATCACTCTTTGACTGGGATATAAACTCGTTATATTTGCAAACTACTTGCTTAGCTGAAATGCTATATTGGAAACATAACATGTCCAAACTACTTGTTGTAACAAGATACTGAGACTCATTTTATGCATTCATATAATAGCTGAATGTACTGTTAACTAAACTATGATGTTTATACATCCCAACTGGAAATAATTGCCAAAACTAAAGAACGTATATTCTATGAGAACCCGAACCCTATATTGCCTAAGTTTAGCTATATTGCCATAAAGTCCCTCGATCATGAGCCATTAATCACTGCGGTGAGCGTGAATATAGTGGACAGCTTCGAAACCTGTAAAGGCTGACGACCTATCCCACTAAATACTGGATGGAATGCCGGATGGCTAGTCGTATTTAGTCGCGATACACTATATTCGACACAAATAGGATGAGGCAATCACCTATTATTTAGGGCAAAACCATCAGTAACCCTGATGTGACTTTCGCCGTTGTACGGTACTTTTGTTAACGTTTTGCGCGTCATGAGGCTTAGAGCAATATAACCTTTTGAATATATATGGCTTCTTATATATATTCGGATACAGCTGTATTTAGTAATGACCACTCTACACTGATAGACGTCAGACTTTAAACTATTTTTTTCACTATGTGATTGAAATATGTATCATGTACTTGGAACTTAACTGCTATCATATGTGAATTAGTTGTGTCTTATGATAAAGACAACTCAATGCTTAGCATACCGTACTTTTAAAAGTTGAACTGTTTTATATAACATAAACCCGTTTCATTTAATCTTGAAACTCATGAACCTCTGAGTTCATAAATGATTTATTCATGGATTTTTACTCAATTACAAACTTGCTAGTTACTGCAAGAAGTACTAGTACCTATTTCAACTATCAACTCTTAAATTCAGTGGAAAGAAAGTGATTTTCTGTCAAACTCCACGAACTCACCAACCATTGTGTTGACGTTTTAAGCATGTATTTCACAGGTAATCAACGGAGCAGGACAAGACACGGAGCGGGCATTTAATACTCTGATAACTTAAATGGTGTGAAAATCAAATATGTCATTCTTTCCAAATTACTATATTTTGTGAGATTTTCAAATCAAATATTCAAACCTTTGTACCAAAACTATTATTTTGAATGACATATAACTTTCAAAACGCCTTTTCAAGCCGTTTTCTAAAAATTTTGACTTCGATCCTCAGTGTAACACCTAATTATTTTCCGCTGCCACAAAACCAAATTTGGGGGTGTTACATATGACATTATAAATAAAGAAGACTTAAAATTTTTAAGACAAAAAACAATTCTATAAAAAGGAAGTTACACATAAAGAGATTTGAACCTAAAGTTAAATGTATTAATTTTGCTATTATAAATTCAGAATTGTAACATACTGGAACTTAAATGTATTATAACAACCCAAAGTTGTAACATCCCATTTGAAAAATAAAAGTTATAACCATCAATTTAATGATAAAATTTGAAAAATAAAAGTGCTAACTATTTACACTTAATAATTTGTACGTTCTACTTTTGAAAAACATATATCTACTACGTTATAAAGTATTTGGGACATGTTAAATAAGAAAGGTTTAAAATGAAAAACATTTGCTCGCCACAAAAATATTCACCAGGTACCCGCTGCCACATTGCACGGGTACCCTTCCAGTTAAATAATAAAGATGATTGGTTTTAAGTCAACATAATGACTTTTGAAGTCAATCTAATTTATTGTGGTGACAATGTTTCCTACCCAACGACTATGCTTATGTGGTGGTCCTTTTTCTTATATAGAATTTTGACCAATTCAACTATACTTTTGTTTTTGTGGTTCCAATCAAGTAAAACCAAATTAAGATACACAACACGAAGCATTCAATGTGGAAAACTATCCCCTCGCTAGTGACTAATAAATTCAATCATACTCCGTAATTTATATTGACTTGAGAGGTTGTGTAAAAGAAGCTAGACCGAAAGCTAAAAAAACGTAACTTACTTTTATAAAATTATCATTCAATAAATGTGTACCATTGACCTACTACGAATTACATAATATATAAATGAATTTGAATCCATTGAGAGAGATTTAAATCCTTCATTGAGAAGACTCAAATATGATTAAAATCTAAAATGCGTAAAAAGAAATTGAATCAATGTTAAAAATTTCACGATTTTGCGATATAAGTACAATTGTGAATCATACGTACAAATTTAGTGAATAGTTACCATAACTTGATTTTTACAAAGATTTGTGAAACAAATTTGTGATTTATAGATTTGATTCACTATTAATTGATGTATATTAGTGAATCAAATAAAAAAATATGAATCGACATCTGAAATGAAGTCTTCTCAATACCTTTGCAATTTAAATCCTTCTCAATGAAACCAGATCCTAGTATAAATAACCTTACAGGTGATTTGCAAACATACCTTTGTGTTCTAATAAGTTATTTTCATAAAATGGGAAGCACAAAAATATATATTTGTCAAATCGTTTACAAAGTTACCGATACTGATTCATTAGTTTGTATTAGACTACTATATAATAATATATTTCGTAAGCTTTAAGCTTGATATAATGGTGATCGCAGGCGACTGCGGTCACCTCCACCTCAACGCCAACCTAACTTTCTCTCTCTAAGAACTTCTATATGACTACGTACCTGTAATGATGATCGTGGTCATCCTTTTTCTTTTCATTTTCAATTTTTTTAAACAATAAAATTAAATTTTCATTAATAATTTAAAACATTACATTAATAATTTAAATAAAAATAAGAAACATTACAATAAAATTAGTGTCCATTTGTTCGATGCCAAATGTGTTGCACTAAATTGGCTTTAAGGCTTAGATGAGTTGTTTCGCTGTGTATCTCTCTAATAACTTGTGACGTTTCTTCATTAGTTCGTAGGACATCATCGTCACAATGTTGCTCCTTTGGATAAAAGTCAGAGAGATTGCCCTCCCTTTGTCTATCATAATAATATTATGTATTATGATGCATGTGTACATCATATCCCTTATTCGCTTATTAGACATCAACCGTGCGGAATTTTTTGTTATAGCCCACATTTTCTTTTGGACGTCAAACACTCGTTCCACATCTTTCTTTGCTGCTTCGTGCACGTTCTTATACCTTATTCGCTTTGTATTAGTCGAGCCCGGCTGTGATATTGACTTAACAAGAACAAACCATTCCGGATATATCCCGCCAGTAAGATAATATCCTCATTCACAAGTCACGTCGTTAGCCACAAATAGAACCTTTGGGGCTATCCCGTCTTTGAGATCATTGAAAATAGGCGATTGGCGTAAAATGTTCGCGTCGTTTTTTGCCCCGAAAACACCAAAGAAAGCATACCAAATCCACAAGTATTGTGATGCAACCGCTTTCAATCAAATGAATGGATATGGCTCGTGATCACCCCTACAATATTTAGCATGCAATGCATTTGGGCAATTAACCCACTACCAATCCGTATAATTAATGCTTCTTAACATCTCAGAAAACCCATTTTTCTGCTCGTGAAAAGCATAAAGTTTTTCAATATCAGTATAAGTAGGTCTTCGCAAAAACTCCACACTATATAAGTCCATAATACCCTTACAGAAATCTTGGAGAGAATCACGAAAAGTTTTCTCACACATTTGCATATATTTGTTTAGAGCATCATATATTGGGTTTTCAAAAAAGTAAGCGGCCACTAGACGATCATGAGCAACGTAACGATATCTATCTACCGAGTTACATGGCGTTTTTTGGATTGAAGAATTGGAAGTTTGAATAAGCATAGCGGCTTCTTTTAAACACTCAAACTCGATCCTATTAACTTCTTCTTCCTCATTCGAGTCGGTAAAAAAATTGATCGGAATTCATTTGTTTGAGTTGGATAAGAGTAGTATATATAGTAGTTGAAGAAGAGAATATGTGTTTAAAAAAAAACAAGCAGGGTAGCCCGCGCGTTGCGACGGGAGTGTTTTGCATGAATAATGTTTGAGTTTTTGTTCTTGTTTACGTATCTGTTGACACATGAAGTTGCATTTTAGTAAAGTAAATCTCCTCAAATTGCATCACATACAACATACAATACATATCCTTTGATGTTTTCATAGCTTGACATACAACAGATATCCTTTGATGTTTGCACAACTTGCTTTTGTCTTCATAACTGATGTTCAAGCATGTGAATGAGTGGTGGTTTGACCTCAAATACACGTTTTTTTTAGTTCAGTGAATCGGAAGAAACAAAAGATAGCGTCTGCACTTGTATTGCAAAAGAACATATAAATTCCAATGTTAAAGAAAAGAAGTTTACAGCTACTTCATTTCCATGATTCAATTCATAATTATTCGAATATTTGTAGACCAATCTTTTGAAGTGAAACTAAACTGACCCATTGACCCATTAGTGAACCTGCAATTCCAGGTAAATAAGTAAACAAAGTTAGAATTACATAATGTGACTGAAATAAACCCACATCTGCTATTGATATGTAAATCAACAGAACTTTGTAGTACTCTACTGGCAATTTTTGTGATGATAATGATTGGTAATATATTAGAGGAAGATCCAAGCGCATAGGACGCGATGGTTCATTTATACCCGTATAAATCTGTGACTATCAGAGACTAATATTTCAAGGCAACTGTGTTTATGCTTCGAATGATTAAAAAAAAGAAACTTACATGAGGCTGTGAACATGTTGGTATCCATATGCAATATTCAACAAATGAACGTGATAGAATCATCCATGCTGACCCTGCAAAAATTGATATAACTGTTAACGGAGTTGAAGGGGGTGTTTGAGTGTGCGTTTAGAAAAGTATTATGTGATATAATACAGATTTGTGTTAGTAATGCAGACCTGTAAACAACTTAAAAGCTGTAGGCAGATCACGTTTTGGTTGGGCCCAAAAGATATTTGACTTCGTGTTCTGGTATAGTCTAGGGTCAACCATCAATGGCATTGCCCTTTGTCTCCTACAAACACACGAATATACAGCTTTAAATCGGGGTGAACATAATCCAACTATTATAATGACTAAATGAGAGGGTAAATGAGGAAAGAAGATCTGCAATTTTAGCTCAAGAAATTCAATTGGAATCAATAAGTTAGGCTTTTGGGATTGCTTGATTTTTACTGCTTATGGATGCAGTAACCTGCTTACCTTAAAGTGCTTATTTATTTTTTAATAAGCAGATATGCAGTTCTAACCTAACACTCGAAACTGCTTATTTTCTTATTAAAAAAGGACTTGAATAAGCAATCCCAAACGCGCTCTTAATTAGTACAAAAATGTTAAAATCGGTGTATAGAAGTTCATAACTTTTTCATGTTCCTACGACAATCACCGTTAGGTAAAAAAAAAAGAAAAAGAAAAAAAAAAATGGAACAACCACTTAACATTTAACAATTTGGTTTGCAGGCTTAAATTGTTGTATTTGTTGAAATTGAGGCAAACCTGTTTATCTTTCAGTCACAGATGACGTGTAACCTGCGCTTCCTCATCTGCAGCAGTATAGTAACTAACTTCAACACCAAAATCTTGCTAATTTGTTCCACCATTTTTTTTAATCAAAGCACATTAATCTGTTTTTCATGTCAATAGCCACTTAACCATTGATTATGACAATGATGCATGATCTTTATTTAACTTCTAATATCAACTTTTGCATACGTGTACAGAGGCAACAAAATCTCTATGCATATTTTAACCATAGAAAATGAAAACATACCATACCCACATAAAACCGCCTCCTACCACACTCCATAGGTGCAATCTCACCCTGGTCACTTGTCACAACAGATTCAAACCCATTTGGCATGTTACCCTTTATGCATATCATAAAAATGTTCAAGAATGACCACATACCTGTTTACAGTTTCCCAGATATATATATTCCGATAGTGTACCTGGAAAATTGGCAGCAAATAAAAAGACGAATAAGTAAAAAAAATGTGAAAGATTAGAAGTTAATGAAGACATATAAGTGTAGCGGGAAATCGCCTTTTTGTGTTTAACAGCTAACGGTTACTCGTAAGTCCATCGACCCACAACATACAGAAACTAAGTCCATCTTTTCATTACTATTAGAGTTCAAAATAATGGAATTGGCTGCCAAACTCATCCTGATAATAATACAGAATCACAAACTTTGTTTTTACTTTATGAAATCAATTTGTAGGTACTGAAAAAAGAATTAGTGACTTAGTATCTGATAATTACGTTTTGAAGCGGCAAATAATTAGTTAATTTTAGTGTTTGGACGGATGTTAACTGGTTGATATCATTTTTAGACAAACTATTTCATATAAGCAATTTGGATAAGCAATCCCAGACACCCTCAATACAGCAATAAACAGATAACAAAACAATCCCAAACATCCCCTAATCATCGTATCATATCATAACTAACAAACCAACTCTAATAAACAATCACACATAGAAATATCAATCACTTTTACCTTTAGCATTATTATCATCAACAACTACTGAACCCAAATCCAAATCCAAATCCACCGTACCCGAACTACACTCGTGTTTTAACCGCTTTAATCTTGAACAATTCAAAGTTCTAAATTTGCTTATCAAAAGTTCTAAATTTGCTAATTCACTCACGAAATCATATAAGCAGTTTGGATAAGCAATCCAAACAAAGGTTCAACAACTAACAAACCAACTGTAATAAACAATCAGACATAGAAATATCAATCACTTTTACCTTTAGCATTATTATCCTCGGTCGACGAAAAATCCTCGATATCATCATCATCCTCTACTCTTAGCCAAATCCAAATCCAAATCCACCGTAACCGAACTACACCCGTGCCTTAACCGCTTCAATCGAGGCCTTACCTCCTCATTATTTTCATCATCTGAATCAGCAACAGTAAACGTTCACCAACTGTCTTCACATCAGCAGCTATGGGAACAGCCCGGTTCGATGAATTCCAAAACATAAAACAAAAGGCAGAAATCGATCAAAAGGTAAAAATAAAAAATAAAAAAAATCAATAGAATTAAAAAAAAAAAAGAAAGTACCATTTGTGGAACTGATTTGGATTTGGATTTCGGGAATCAGTTTAGCGAGCCGCAAACACACATACCCACAGCGCCGGATCTGGCCGGATACGCCTCGCCGAAAACAAAACGTGATTCAGTGCTTGGATTTTGT
Organism: Artemisia tridentata subsp. tridentata; assembly: GCA_021014915.2. Lineage (NCBI taxonomy): Eukaryota > Viridiplantae > Streptophyta > Magnoliopsida > Asterales > Asteraceae > Artemisia > Artemisia tridentata. Next base: position 366,972,862 of record CP139505.1, read on the forward strand.
ATTTTTGATTTTGTGTTTAGGGTATTGTTGGTTAATGGTGTGTGGAGGAGGGAGCAGAGAACAGAAGAGAGTTTTAGAGGTATTAATAATGGGAAGACGGAATGGTTAATTAGTTAAATAATGCATGAACAGTTGTAATAACAGTGTAGTACAACTCTTAGCAGCACGTGTACACCTCTTTGAAGCATACCAACTCCTTTTATATATATATATAAAATGAGAAGTGTTGTGGTATTTATAGGAGAAATGTATAGAGTATTATTTAAATCTTTTGAAAAAAAAAATATTTTACCAAACACCCCCAACAGTAACAAAAGCGCAACTGGGCTTTTTTTTTTTTTTTTTTTTCAATTACTCAGTCGACTAAGCGACCATCTCCTCATTTTTCTCAAAGGGGACACGCTCGATGGACGAGCTGTAAGAGGGGGAGACGCGTCCTGGGTCTCGACCGACCGAATGGTCAACCCTCCATTACGAGATGTATTAACTAAAAGAAATTTAAACTTTTTTCAAAAGAAATTTAAACTTTTGTCACCTTGAAAGTATTTTAGTATAAAAATCAAAATTCCTTATGTGAGCCAGAGTGGGGGCAATAATCTTGAAAGGCTTCCAAATATTTTCTAACTTCATGGCCCAACTTATTTCCTTTTAATATTGCAAAACTTACAACTTTTTTAGTTTTTAGGGAAGGAAAAAAAAAACAATCAAAATATCTATACTACCTATAAAAAAACATATATGCTTAAAAACTAAAAAACTTTAAAAATAAGTAATGTTGCTAGATTAAAATACCCATACTTATAAAAGGCGATCATCCTATTAAATATTTAAATACTTAAAGTATTAACTTTCTTCACTCTCATTTACTTCACACCCCTATATCATAAAAAAAACCGCGCACACACATTAATGCTACTATACACCGTCTTCGCTATGCGCAAGTAATTGTCTAGTTTCAACCTTGTACCTCTTTTAGTTTTTACTATCAAGTACTCCATCCGTCCCATATTTATTGCCCACATTTCCATTTTATGTTGTCCCAAATTAATTGTCCACTTTCAAAAATGGATAGAGAATTTAGTTCGAGTTTACCATACTACCCTCACTTGAGGTTATTATTACAAACATTAAAAAAGTTTCAAATAAATTAATTAAAGGTAAAACTGTCATTCTGCAAAAAGTAAAAAAAATAAAGTTATAATAATGATGTTTTTCTTAAACTGCGAGTTTTTTGTCTATGGACAATTATTTTAATATGAAGGGAGTATACTTTAATAGACAAGACATAAAGAGGAAAACGATAAAATATATAGCTGGGATGAATGCAGTACAAAAGTAACTGGTCTTGAATTATTTAATATTGTTTCATGCTCATGTACATCTTTTTTGGTTTAATTGTTTATTTATTAGAATTTTAGTTTATTTTCAAGTAGAATATAAGGTGTGTTTGGTTGACTACTTTACATTGGGTTAGAATTTGATGTGACGCTTATGATTTGTTTGGTTAAAAACATGAGGTTTAAAAATGGAGTTGAACCTCACAATGAAGGGGATAGAGAAAACCGGCTAACTAGGCCTACTTTTGTTAGGGACTATTTTCTTATTCCTTTATGTCCACAAAAATATGTACTGGTGGGCCCCTTTCTTCTTTTTTAATATTCAAACAAAGTTTTTAATAAATAAAATTATATAAATTATATATTTTCTTTTTCTTACATTAAATTCAAATCGTAATCTAAATCTAAATCTAAATCCTAATCCTAAACCCATCTATAAACCAAACAGGCCCATAATTGTTGTGCTATAATTGGGACTTGATGCTATGCAATTCAATATCAAGCAATACTTAGTTACTAACTCTATGATCAGATGCAAAGTTCTTTGCTGCCGTTATTTAAAAATTACTCCATCTGTCTCAAAATTATAGTCCATATTTTTTTTTGGGATATCTCAAAATAATTGTCAACTTTCATTTTTAAGTAAAAACTAGAGAATTTAGTGGAGGAATATTCTCTTTGACTGGTTGAAAATTAAAGTGGTATCACTTTTATTAAACTATGTGATTTTTATCTTCTGAAAATAATTTTGAGACAGAGGGAGTATATATATCGAACAATTTTACAAGTTTAAGGGCCTCGTTTATTAGTTATGACAAAGGCCACCGAAATCTCATAAAACGGTCGTGCATTAATCGTACACATGTATTGTATTAAGTAAAAAGTCTTATGTACAATCATCTCTTTCTTTCAGAATAGTACAAAATTTGCATTTCCTTGCATTTCCTATGTAAAAAAAAAAATGCATTTCCTATGTTAAAGTTATTAAAAAAATATTGAAAAATTTCTTATATGTTTCTTTTCAGAAAGAGCTCAAAATATTGACACAAGCAGAATCTAAAGTAGATCGGAAATTAAACAATAACATAAGAAATTAAGCAAAGGACTGCACACCTGAATACAGAATCCATGGTTATGACTTGAATCATTCATATGTTACATACATTCAAGTGGAAAAGAGCTAGAGCAACAGCCACAAACACATATCTAATTATTAAAGAACTTTAGGTAATCAACCAACGGTTTTCAAAACATAATTATAACTGCAGCCTTGTAGGAGATTAAACGGTGGAACAATTTGAAGTTTAACTTAAGGAAATTGAGAAAGGGGAGGGACAAGGAGGCTCGTTCGCATCAACAACGCCTTCAAGCATCTGGATTACCATCCTCATTGTTGGCCTCAAAGATGGATTTTCTTGTATACACCAAAGACCAACCATCACGAATGTTTTTAGTTTTTTGACATCTTCTAATGCCTCCGAATCATTTTCAACCAAAACGTCCAATCTCTTTCCTTGATAACAATCCCATGCCCAATCAGTCAAGATTGCTCCATCTTCATCACCACTCTCATTCCCCTTAACACTCTTTCGGCAAGAAATTATTTCTAGTAGCAAGACACCAAAACTATACACATCAACCTTTGCTGTAACCGGGGTGTTCCTAAACCATTCAGGTGCAACATATCCTTTTGTTCCTCGTATTCCAGTATTAGTTCGACTCTGATTCATCAACAAAAGCTTTGCCAATCCAAAGTCAGAAATCCGAGCATTGTAGTACTCATCAAGAAGTATGTTCTGAGGCTTTATGTCACAGTGGATTATCTGTGTACTACACTCTTCATGGAGGTACGATAGTCCCTTTGCGATTCCAAATGCTATATTGCACCGATGACTCCAGCTAGGTCTCATGTTTCCAAAAAGAAAGCTTGCAAGAGTACCATTACTCATGTACTCGTAAACTAGTAGCCGCTGCTCACCATCGTCACAAAAGCCAAGGAGTTGAACCAAATTTTTGTGATGAGTCCTTGCAATCGCATTCACCTCTGTTCGAAATTCCCTCTCATTATCTTCAACCATTCTGTCCAATTTGCATTCTCATAAAGGAAATATACTGTGGTGGTCTTTTTTCTTGTATAGAATTTTGACCATTTCAACTATACTTTTGTTTTTGTGGTTCCAATCAAGTAAAAACCAAATTAAGATACACGGCAGATGCATTCTTTTTTTTTTTTTTTTTTTTTTTTTGAACATTCGAAATTTTATTGATATGAAGACCTAGCAAGAGGCTAGAGAACAAACATAGTTTAAAAGAGAATACAAGTAAAAGCTAAAGATTGAAATTGAACCATTTGGACCATTCCATACAGGGTTTCTGAGACCTATTCGAGAGCCATAGAAAACTGGTGGTTTTGAGTTCTTTGACAACGAAGCAAAAGGATGGGGTCTTGCTTGAAAAAATGGAGTCGTTTCTGAGTTTCTAGATGATCCAGCAGTAGCATAAGATGATTAAACAGAAGTATTTGCATTTCTTTGGGTCGATGGGAGGGTATCTATGAAGAGTGAACAGTTCTTTCATGCTAGAAGGCTTGGCTATTGTGATGTTGCACCATTGCAGAATGTGTTTCTAAAGAGAATCAGCGAAGGAACAGTGTAGAAATAAATGGTTTGCGGTTTCATTTTGGTTGTTGCACATGGGACAGCTTGCCGAGGGTAGCGCTACGTTCCTAAGTTGTAGTTGGTCTTTGGTAGGAACTCGATTCATTTCCAAACGCCATCCTAGCATATTTACTTTCAGGGGCGCTAGGCGATTCCAAGGAAAGTTCCAATTGTGAGGACCATATGTAGCTGATCGTAAAACTGTCTTCATTGATTTGACAGTGAAGGAACTAGAGGGGTCGCTATTCCATGACCAAGAGTCCGCCGAGTTGGAGAGGGATGTTTTGTAGACTTGTGTTAACATGTTGATTAGTTGATGGACTTCGTTTGGTGAAGATGGTGGTCTTGACCAGCACCATTCCCACTGGGAAAATCTGCCGGCTCCTGTGCAACGATCTTTGAGAAGGCAATCCTTTTGCTTTTCCAACTTGAAGAGATCTGGGTAGACTATGAAGAGAGGGGTGTCTCCATTCCAAGTATCAATCCAAAGACGGATTGTAGCACCATTCCCAACTTTTCCTGCAATTAAATTCTCCAAGTAGATGTTAAATGGGGAGAGATGGGAGTTCAGATTAGCGATGCTTTTCCATACTCCCACCAAATCGGATTTAATTGGAACCGGTGTACAATTACGTTTAGAATAGTGGATGGAGGTTATAACTCGAGCCCAAAGGCTGCTTGGTTCATTACGAAAATGCCACCACCACTTACAAAGTAGAGATAAGTTTTTTTCCTGTAAGCTTCCCAAACCGAGCCCGCCCGAGACCTTTGGAGATGTGACCTTGTCCCATGAGATCCATGAGATTTTCTTTTGATTTGATGTAGCTCCCTAGAAAAATGATTTCCTAATTGATTCAAGCTTAGAAAGTACACTTACCGGAACCTTGTACAGAGAGAAGAAATAAGGTGGGAGACTATCAAGCATGGAACGGATGATGGTAATTCTTCCACCAAGGGAAAGAGTTGATGCTTTCCATTGAAAGCGACGGTTCTCAAAAGTTTGAATCACTGGTGTCCAATTTTTTATCTGGTTCATGTTTGATCCCACAATGAGACCAAGGTATGTTATGGGAAATTGGCCAGTTTTGCAATTGAGGATGTTGGTGGAGATAGTTGTGGCTTATGGGGGTAGGTTTATGCCAAAGAAATTCAATCATAATTTATAATGATTTGAGAGGTTGAGTACAAAAACAAGAGCGAACGTAACTTACTTTGATAAATGTATCATATTCAATAAATGTGTACCATTGACCTATTACAAATTAATGTAATAGTATAAATAACATTACACGTGATTTGCAAAAATACCTTTATGTTCAGTTATTTTCTTAAAATAGGAAGAACAAAAACCTATTTTTGTCAAATCACTTATAAAGTTACCCTTACTGATTCATTAATTTTTACGAGGCATGCGGACGTGTGCGCTGCACAGATTGGTTTTTGCGGATTTTGTTGTAGCATTTTTATTAGACAATAGGTCGTAGGTAAATGTTTGTTGCGTAAATATGATGTTATTTTTATTGAATTGCTCTATTTATAAATTTGTTGCTAAATTGATAATTCTTTCACGTACATATGATTTTTGGATGTGATCGTTGAAGTATAAATCTAATGGTGCATCTGATTGAAACGTGCATTGCAATTCTTAGCCAAATAGTTTTATATGGTGGTGATTTCGTAAATTTCCATAGTCATTCTTAAGTAACTATATACGTAAACGTAACTTTGTGAATGGTATGTAATTGTTTGTAAATCGTAATAAGTCAATCGGGAATCCGTGTTTTCATCAAGATTACAAATTCATCTCAGTTACAATTTAGTGCAAACACATTTTGTATAAAGTTGTTATTTACGTAATGTTCAACGTAAAGTCTTAAAAGTACAAATATAATTGTTCATCTGATTGTGAAACACGCATCGCATTTTTTAGCCAAATAGTTTAGAATGAGTTGAGTGGACTTCGAATCTAAAATAATTGTAAAGTGTTAAGCCTAAGATCGACTTGATCAATTCACGTAGTTCTTTTCCAATAATATATCAATATCACACATTATAAAATAAGTTCCCCGTAGAAAAATTATTAAGCTCAGTATCACCCCTTTAATCCAAAAATGATGGCAAAAATAATAATCCAACCAACAACCAATGAGAGGATTTTGATACACTTAGGATGTTAGTCCTGTTAACGTGTATATGATACTATGAGTTGATATAACCAAGTATGCGGAATCTACTTGATTATACTTAGAAGAATATTTGTTTGAGTGATGGAACAGTAATGTATATGTATGAACGATATAGACAATGATTAATACCAAAAGATTCAATATTATTGAGAATAATACGAGTGATCTTTAGCTATCACTAGGGTTTACAACCTTGAATCCTTTACAACACGATTTATCTAAAATCTAACCTAGGACCTCCTTTTATAGCACAAGGAGTCATGTACAAGTAAACTACAATATTCGTATCAATCTATAACTAGAAGATATTCACTAAATCTTTTCGATACTTATCACATTACACGTATTCAGAACATAAGCAGTACAAAGTGTTTATTGTCACACCCCCAAAATCGGGTCCAGCGGAAGCTTACGTGTCGCTGGGGTGCAACTCAATTGGTATCGCAACGCATGTACAAAGAACGGTTTTTCACAATCATTTAGAATATATTTGAGAAATCAGAAGTGTTAAATTTACATTATGAAAAGTGGTGCGGAAATAGGCCCATAAAATAAGTTAAGCGGTCCCAAATGTTTTATCAGAGTCTTCTATGACCATGCCATGCCCTGCCAAAAGCCTCTAGTAGCGTGCTATTGCTTAGTTCCTGAAAATACATGCTAAAGTGTCAACACGAGGTTGGTGAGTTCATAGAGTTTGTTTAACAAGTAAAGTATTTGAATTAAGATTTCCCAGCAAAGGCATTGTAAATCCACTCAGTTGCAAATCCCGCCCATAACAAAACTTGCAACCTGTGTGTTTACAACCCACTGCTAATATATAGCTTGAGTAAGACATGTAAGTATACGATATGCGTTCTATATCACTAGTAGACCTTATGCTGCTCACTAGGAGACTTATGTTGCTCACGAGGAGACTTATGTTCGGCTACCCCAAGTGTTTGATACTTAGGTCCGTGATATGTTCTGTACGGCTACCCCAAGTGTTTGATACTTAGGTCCGTGATATGTTCTGTACGGCTACCCCAAGTGTTAGTTACTTAGGTCCGCGAGTTGCTTTCAAGAATAACGCAAATAAGTTTAACACAATCATGTATGTAAGCAAGCAGTTTAAGCATGTATCTCCCCCAAAGTAGTTCAAAACGTGTAAAGTAGGGGCTATGAAACTCACCTTAGCTGTAAAGGTCTAGGTAGGGTTAGGTGTAAACTATCACGGTAACGGCTCCAACACACGACGACACCTAAAATGGCGGAGTTTATACGTGAACACGATCTAGAATTTGGATAGGAATCAAGTAACCCGATAGAACTATAATAAAGGTGTCGAAATGGGACTTGAATCAATTGAGTGAGGCTCGAAATGAATGGGACGTTTGCTTCTGGTCTTCTTGTTAATTCTCGACAGAATGGATTTTGAGAGAATGTAAAATAAACGAAAATGTGGTTTTTATGCATCTGTTTTACTCGTATAGTATATATAGTGAATTTAGATGCATGTTACTAGCCATGTCATATTATATAAAAAGAAAGCAAGTTGAAAGGTACTATTAGATGGTGTCAGGAGAGTGCATGTGGACTTTGAATATATGGTTGCAAGTTGAGATGTGATTTCATACGATTTGCATGCATGTAGTCGAAATATATGTAATATAGGCAAGTTGTAAAAATATTCAAAGTGTCAGAAAGCGTGTATATCATATGCATGAATTTCTTTATATAGTATTATAAAGGCAACTTGTGTTTTGAATATTTAGTCGAGATTTTGTCAGAAGTGCATGTGCATGTCTTTCGAAGATATTGTATATATAATATGGTAACTTGAATTTTGAATCACAAGATTTAAAAATAAGAGGCATATGCTACGTATATATCGATCTATATAATAATTGGCAAGTTGGCATGTTTTGTGAATAAAACTCGATTCACTGTGATCTTGAGAGGAGGGGACAAAAAGAATGGATTGGTCATGAAAGTCCATGTGTAAGTAAATGTTTGTATTTGTGTGAAGTTGTACAATAAGATACATGTGTCGACATAGAATTTTAAATGCAAGTAGAAGTATTTCTAAATCTTTGGCTGTGAATTGTAGGGAAGACAAATAGAATGTAAATGCCATGAAAGTCTTCATTGTGTAAGTATGTGTAATTCAAAAAAAAATCAAAGTTAAGTAAACTTAGCACATTAAATGGATTTGTTTTAGCTCATTAAGGAAGTTTGGCATATTAGGCTATGGATAAAAAAAAAAGGGGCGGCACATGTGTTTTGGAAGAGGATAAGTTGAGAAGAATTTGCTTATTAGACAATTAGGATAAGTCTTAGTTAGTTAGTGTATATATTAGGTGTTACCGGGTACTGGGTTAACTAAAAATAAATCGTGACGAGTTGAAATAAAATACGACGAAGTTGTAAAAATTATAAAATCATGTTCCTTGTAAGATTCGGGTGTTAAAATAATTATCGGGTTGAAATATCGCAAACTGGCTTTAAAAACGATGAATAGTGAATAATGAATAGTAACCTATGAATAGTAAAAACCCGAAAATGCGAATTGTGACAGTCTTCACCCGTTAGAGGAATTCAGTCCCTGAATTCAGCTCGCTCGTTCTACGTACGTATGTTCTCATGGTCGGGTTTGATGGGGTAAACTTTCCCATGATCGAGCATAGCCTTCAAAAGACCTCTAGGTAACCGATTTTTACTTAATCCCACAACTCATCAAACAAGAACTGTCATGGGATTAGGCTAAATCGGTTTGAGTAACAACTTGATTCCAGTTTGATCCTCGCAACTCATCAAACAAGAACTGTCACTTAGATCAAACTGGGAACAAGTGGTTTGAAGGAGGTCTTTTGAAAATTTGGCTCGATTATGGAATTGCTTACACCGATCAAATCAATCCGGACATAATTCCATTATAACTACTCTCAGTATTGCAAAATTCATCTCTGAGTCGAACATAGGTAGTCAGGCTATGTCCCACTGTCCCGGGTCGAATATAGATGACTAGTCTATATTCCACCGAGGTTCAATGAATTTTGGAATACTCAGCTTAGTTATAATAATACTATGTCCTTCACATGTAAAGGGTGGTTCAAAAGGCTAAGGCAGGTGATCAGGCTTGAGGTCGAATGATGAAACTACGTAAGGAAAAGGTGTAACGCTGCGACGTGCATGATATGTAAGCATACTTATATGGAATACAATTATAGTAATCAATGAGAGTAAGTGAGTATAATCTATCTGGCAATAAGATATAAATCTCATTAAATATGTCAGCAACAAACCACAAATGAGGCATCAGCTTGGCAGGCAGGCACGTGGCGGTCATAGGGTTAAGTTTTTGTTAAAGTAGCTATAGTTTAGGTTTTAAAATTACCCAATTCTCTATAGCCTAGGCTTTGATACCAATCTGTCACACCCCCAAAATCGGGTCCAGCGGAAGCTTACGTGTCGCTGGGGTGCAACTCAATTGGTATCGCAACGCATGTACAAAGAACGGTTTTTCACAATCATTTAGAATATATTTGAGAAATCAGAAGTGTTAAATTTACATTATGAAAAGTGGTGCGGAAATAGGCCCATAAAATAAGTTAAGCGGTCCCAAATGTTTTATCAGAGTCTTCTATGACCATGCCATGCCCTGCCAAAAGCCTCTAGTAGCGTGCTATTGCTTAGTTCCTGAAAATACATGCTAAAGTGTCAACACGAGGTTGGTGAGTTCATAGAGTTTGTTTAACATGTAAAGTATTTGAATAAAGATTTCCCAGCAAAGGCATTGTAAATCCACTCAGTTGCAAGCCCCGCCCATAACAAAACTTGCAACCTGTGTGTTTACAACCCACTGCTAATATATAGCTTGAGTAAGACATGTAAGTATACGATATGCGTTCTATATCACTAGTAGACCTTATGCTGCTCACTAGGAGACTTATGTTGCTCACGAGGAGACTTATGTTCGGCTACCCCAAGTGTTTGATACTTAGGTCCGTGATATGTTCTGTACGGCTACCCCAAGTGTTTGATACTTAGGTCCGTGATCTGTTCTGTACGGCTACCCCAAGTGTTAGTTACTTAGGTCCGCGAGTTGCTTTCAAGAATAACGCAAATAAGTTTAACACAATCATGTATGTAAGCAAGCAGTTTAAGCATGTATCTCCCCCAAAGTAGTTCAAAACGTGTAAAGTAGGGGCTATGAAACTCACCTTAGCTGTAAAGGTCTAGGTAGGGTTAGGTGTAAACTATCACGGTAACGGCTCCAACACACGACGACACCTAAAATGGCGGAGTTTATACGTGAACACGATCTAGAATTTGGATAGGAATCAAGTAACCCGATAGAACTATAATAAAGGTGTCGAAATGGGACTTGAATCAATTGAGTGAGGCTCGAAATGAATGGGACGTTTGCTTCTGGTCTTCTTGTTAATTCTCGACAGAATGGATTTTGAGAGAATGTAAAATAAACGAAAATGTGGTTTTTATGCATCTGTTTTACTCGTATAGTATATATAGTGAATTTAGATGCATGTTACTAGCCATGTCATATTATATAAAAAGAAAGCAAGTTGAAAGGTACTATTAGATGGTGTCAGGAGAGTGCATGTGGACTTTGAATATATGGTTGCAAGTTGAGATGTGATTTCATACGATTTGCATGCATGTAGTCGAAATATATGTAATATAGGCAAGTTGTAAAAATATTCAAAGTGTCAGAAAGCGTGTATATCATATGCATGAATTTCTTTATATAGTATTATAAAGGCAACTTGTGTTTTGAATATTTAGTCGAGATTTTGTCAGAAGTGCATGTGCATGTCTTTCGAAGATATTGTATATATAATATGGTAACTTGAATTTTGAATCACAAGATTTAAAAATAAGAGGCATATGCTACGTATATATCGATCTATATAATAATTGGCAAGTTGGCATGTTTTGTGAATAAAACTCGATTCACTGTGATCTTGAGAGGAGGGGACAAAAAGAATGGATTGGTCATGAAAGTCCATGTGTAAGTAAATGTTTGTATTTGTGTGAAGTTGTACAATAAGATACATGTGTCGACATAGAATTTTAAATGCAAGTAGAAGTATTTCTAAATCTTTGGCTGTGAATTGTAGGGAAGACAAATAGAATGTAAATGCCATGAAAGTCTTCATTGTGTAAGTATGTGTAATTCAAAAAAAAATCAAAGTTAAGTAAACTTAGCACATTAAATGGATTTGTTTTAGCTCATTAAGGAAGTTTGGCATATTAGGCTATGGATAAAAAAAAAAGGGGCGGCACATGTGTTTTGGAAGAGGATAAGTTGAGAAGAATTTGCTTATTAGACAATTAGGATAAGTCTTAGTTAGTTAGTGTATATATTAGGTGTTACCGGGTACTGGGTTAACTGAAAATAAATCGTGACGAGTTGAAATAAAATACGACGAAGTTGTAAAAATTATAAAATCATGTTCCTTGTAAGATTCGGGTGTTAAAATAATTATCGGGTTGAAATATCGCAAACTGGCTTTAAAAACGATGAATAGTGAATAATGAATAGTAACCTATGAATAGTAAAAACCCAAAAATGCGAATTGTGACAGTCTCCACCCGTTAGAGGAATTCAGTCCCTGAATTCAGCTCGTTCATTCTACGTACGTACGTTCTCATGGTCGGGTTTGATGGGGGTAAACTTTCCCATGATCGAGCATAGCCTTCAAAAGACCTCTAGGTAACCGATTTTTACTTAATCCCACAACTCATCAAACAAGAACTGTCATGGGATTAGGCTAAATCGGTTTGAGTAACAACTTGATTCCAATTTGATCCTCGCAACTCATCAAACAAGAACTGTCACTTAGATCAAACTGGGAACAAGTGGTTTGAAGGAGGTCTTTTGAAAATTTGGCTCGATTATGGAATTGCTTACACCGATCAAATCAATCCGGACATAATTCCATTATAACTACTCTCAGTATTGCAAAATTCATCTCTGAGTCGAACATAGGTAGTCAGGCTATGTCCCACTGTCCCGGGTCGAATATAGATGACTAGTCTATATTCCACCGAGGTTCAATGAATTTTGGAATACTCAGCTTAGTTATAATAATACTATGTCCTTCACATGTAAAGGGTGGTTCAAAAGGCTAAGGCAGGTGATCAGGCTTGAGGTCGAATGATGAAACTACGTAAGGAAAAGGTGTAACGCTGCGACGTGCATGATATGTAAGCATACTTATATGGAATACAATTATAGTAATCAATGAGAGTAAGTGAGTATAATCTATCTGGCAATAAGATATAAATCTCATTAAATATGTCAGCAACAAACCACAAATGAGGCATCAGCTTGGCAGGCAGGCACGTGGCGGTCATAGGGTTAAGTTTTTGTTAAAGTAGCTATAGTTTAGGTTTTAAAATTACCCAATTCTCTATAGCCTAGGCTTTGATACCAATCTGTCACACCCCCAAAATCGGGTCCAGCGGAAGCTTACGTGTCGCTGGGGTGCAACTCAATTGGTATCGCAACGCATGTACAAAGAACGGTTTTTCACAATCATTTAGAATATATTTGAGAAATCAGAAGTGTTAAATTTACATTATGAAAAGTGGTGCGGAAATAGGCCCATAAAATAAGTTAAGCGGTCCCAAATGTTTTATCAGAGTCTTCTATGACCATGCCATGCCCTGCCAAAAGCCTCTAGTAGCGTGCTATTGCTTAGTTCCTGAAAATACATGCTAAAGTGTCAACACGAGGTTGGTGAGTTCATAGAGTTTGTTTAACATGTAAAGTATTTGAATAAAGATTTCCCAGCAAAGGCATTGTAAATCCACTCAGTTGCAAGCCCCGCCCATAACAAAACTTGCAACCTGTGTGTTTACAACCCACTGCTAATATATAGCTTGAGTAAGACATGTAAGTATACGATATGCGTTCTATATCACTAGTAGACCTTATGCTGCTCACTAGGAGACTTATGTTGCTCACGAGGAGACTTATGTTCGGCTACCCCAAGTGTTTGATACTTAGGTCCGTGATATGTTCTGTACGGCTACCCCAAGTGTTTGATACTTAGGTCCGTGATCTGTTCTGTACGGCTACCCCAAGTGTTAGTTACTTAGGTCCGCGAGTTGCTTTCAAGAATAACGCAAATAAGTTTAACACAATCATGTATGTAAGCAAGCAGTTTAAGCATGTATCTCCCCCAAAGTAGTTCAAAACGTGTAAAGTAGGGGCTATGAAACTCACCTTAGCTGTAAAGGTCTAGGTAGGGTTAGGTGTAAACTATCACGGTAACGGCTCCAACACACGACGACACCTAAAATGGCGGAGTTTATACGTGAACACGATCTAGAATTTGGATAGGAATCAAGTAACCCGATAGAACTATAATAAAGGTGTCGAAATGGGACTTGAATCAATTGAGTGAGGCTCGAAATGAATGGGACGTTTGCTTCTGGTCTTCTTGTTAATTCTCGACAGAATGGATTTTGAGAGAATGTAAAATAAACGAAAATGTGGTTTTTATGCATCTGTTTTACTCGTATAGTATATATAGTGAATTTAGATGCATGTTACTAGCCATGTCATATTATATAAAAAGAAAGCAAGTTGAAAGGTACTATTAGATGGTGTCAGGAGAGTGCATGTGGACTTTGAATATATGGTTGCAAGTTGAGATGTGATTTCATACGATTTGCATGCATGTAGTCGAAATATATGTAATATAGGCAAGTTGTAAAAATATTCAAAGTGTCAGAAAGCGTGTATATCATATGCATGAATTTCTTTATATAGTATTATAAAGGCAACTTGTGTTTTGAATATTTAGTCGAGATTTTGTCAGAAGTGCATGTGCATGTCTTTCGAAGATATTGTATATATAATATGGTAACTTGAATTTTGAATCACAAGATTTAAAAATAAGAGGCATATGCTACGTATATATCGATCTATATAATAATTGGCAAGTTGGCATGTTTTGTGAATAAAACTCGATTCACTGTGATCTTGAGAGGAGGGGACAAAAAGAATGGATTGGTCATGAAAGTCCATGTGTAAGTAAATGTTTGTATTTGTGTGAAGTTGTACAATAAGATACATGTGTCGACATAGAATTTTAAATGCAAGTAGAAGTATTTCTAAATCTTTGGCTGTGAATTGTAGGGAAGACAAATAGAATGTAAATGCCATGAAAGTCTTCATTGTGTAAGTATGTGTAATTCAAAAAAAAATCAAAGTTAAGTAAACTTAGCACATTAAATGGATTTGTTTTAGCTCATTAAGGAAGTTTGGCATATTAGGCTATGGATAAAAAAAAAAGGGGCGGCACATGTGTTTTGGAAGAGGATAAGTTGAGAAGAATTTGCTTATTAGACAATTAGGATAAGTCTTAGTTAGTTAGTGTATATATTAGGTGTTACCGGGTACTGGGTTAACTGAAAATAAATCGTGACGAGTTGAAATAAAATACGACGAAGTTGTAAAAATTATAAAATCATGTTCCTTGTAAGATTCGGGTGTTAAAATAATTATCGGGTTGAAATATCGCAAACTGGCTTTAAAAATGATAAATAGTGAATAATGAATAGTAACCTATGAATAGTAAAAACCCGAAAATGCGAATTGTGACAGTCTCCACCCGTTAGAGGAATTCAGTCCCTGAATTCAGCTCGTTCGTTCTACGTACGTATGCTCTCATGGTCGGGTTTGATGGGGGTAAACTTTCCCATGATCGAGCATAGCCTTCAAAAGACCTCTAGGTAACCGATTTTTACTTAATCCCACAACTCATCAAACAAGAACTGTCATGGGATTAGGCTAAATCGGTTTGAGTAACAACTTGATTCCAATTTGATCCTCGCAACTCATCAAACAAGAACTGTCACTTAGATCAAACTGGGAACAAGTGGTTTGAAGGAGGTCTTTTGAAAATTTGGCTCGATTATGGAATTGCTTACACCGATCAAATCAATCCGGACATAATTCCATTATAACTACTCTCAGTATTGCAAAATTCATCTCTGAGTCGAACATAGGTGGTCAGGCTATGTCCCACTGTCCCGGGTCGAATATAGATGACCAGTCTATATTCCACCGAGGTTCAATGAATTTTGGAATACTCAGCTTAGTTATAATAATACTATGTCCTTCACATGTAAAGGGTGGTTCAAAAGTCTAAGGCAGGTGATCAGGCTTGAGGTCGAATGATGAAACTACGTAAGGAAAAGGTGTAACGCTGCGACGTGCATGATATGTAAGCATACTTATATGGAATACAATTATAGTAATCAATGAGAGTAAGTGAGTATAATCTATCTGGCAATAAGATATAAATCTCATTAAATATGTCAGCAACAAACCACAAATGAGGCATCAGCTTGGCAGGCAGGCACGTGGCGGTCATAGGGTTAAGTTTTTGTTAAAGTAGCTATAGTTTAGGTTTTAAAATTACCCAATTCTCTATAGCCTAGGCTTTGATACCAATCTGTCACACCCCCAAAATCGGGTCCAGCGGAAGCTTACGTGTCGCTGGGGTGCAACTCAATTGGTATCGCAACGCATGTACAAAGAACGGTTTTTCACAATCATTTAGAATATATTTGAGAAATCAGAAGTGTTAAATTTACATTATGAAAAGTGGTGCGGAAATAGGCCCATAAAATAAGTTAAGCGGTCCCAAATGTTTTATCAGAGTCTTCTATGACCATGCCATGCCCTGCCAAAAGCCTCTAGTAGCGTGCTATTGCTTAGTTCCTGAAAATACATGCTAAAGTGTCAACACGAGGTTGGTGAGTTCATAGAGTTTGTTTAACATGTAAAGTATTTGAATAAAGATTTCCCAGCAAAGGCATTGTAAATCCACTCAGTTGCAAGCCCCGCCCATAACAAAACTTGCAACCTGTGTGTTTACAACCCACTGCTAATATATAGCTTGAGTAAGACATGTAAGTATACGATATGCGTTCTATATCACTAGTAGACCTTATGCTGCTCACTAGGAGACTTATGTTGCTCACGAGGAGACTTATGTTCGGCTACCCCAAGTGTTTGATACTTAGGTCCGTGATATGTTCTGTACGGCTACCCCAAGTGTTTGATACTTAGGTCCGTGATCTGTTCTGTACGGCTACCCCAAGTGTTAGTTACTTAGGTCCGCGAGTTGCTTTCAAGAATAACGCAAATAAGTTTAACACAATCATGTATGTAAGCAAGCAGTTTAAGCATGTATCTCCCCCAAAGTAGTTCAAAACGTGTAAAGTAGGGGCTATGAAACTCACCTTAGCTGTAAAGGTCTAGGTAGGGTTAGGTGTAAACTATCACGGTAACGGCTCCAACACACGACGACACCTAAAATGGCGGAGTTTATACGTGAACACGATCTAGAATTTGGATAGGAATCAAGTAACCCGATAGAACTATAATAAAGGTGTCGAAATGGGACTTGAATCAATTGAGTGAGGCTTGAAATGAATGGACGTTTGCTTCTGGTCTTCTTGTTAATTCTCGACAGAATGGATTTTGAGAGAATTTAAAATAAACGAAAATGTGGTTTTTATGCATCTGTTTTACTCGTATAGTATATATAGTGAATTTAGATGCATGTTACTAGCCATGTCATATTATATAAAAAGAAAGCAAGTTGAAAGGTACTATTAGATGGTGTCAGGAGAGTGCATGTGGACTTTGAATATATGGTTGCAAGTTGAGATGTGATTTCATACGATTTGCATGCATGTAGTCGAAATATATGTAATATAGGCAAGTTGTAAAAATATTCAAAGTGTCAGAAAGCGTGTATATCATATGCATGAATTTCTTTATATAGTATTATAAAGGCAACTTGTGTTTTGAATATTTAGTCGAGATTTTGTCAGAAGTGCATGTGCATGTCTTTCGAAGATATTGTATATATAATATGGTAACTTGAATTTTGAATCACAAGATTTAAAAATAAGAGGCATATGCTACGTATATATCGATCTATATAATAATTGGCAAGTTGGCATGATTTGTGAATAAAACTCGATTCACTGTGATCTTGAGAGGAGGGGACAAAAAGAATGGATTGGTCATGAAAGTCCATGTGTAAGTAAATGTTTGTATTTGTGTGAAGTTGTACAATAAGATACATGTGTCGACATAGAATTTTAAATGCAAGTAGAAGTATTTCTAAATCTTTGGCTGTGAATTGTAGGGAAGACAAATAGAATGTAAATGCCATGAAAGTCTTCATTGTGTAAGTATGTGTAATTCAAAAAAAAATCAAAGTTAAGTAAACTTAGCACATTAAATGGATTTGTTTTAGCTCATTAAGGAAGTTTGGCATATTAGGCTATGGATAAAAAAAAAGGGGCGGCACATGTGTTTTGGAAGAGGATAAGTTGAGAACAATTTGCTTATTAGACAATTAGGATAAGCCTTAGTTAGTTAGTGTATATATTAGGTGTTACCGGGTACTGGGTTAACTAAAAATAAATCGTGACGAGTTGAAATAAAATACGACGAAGTTGTAAAAATTGTAAAATCATGTTCCTTGTAAGATTCGGGTGTTAAAATAATTATCGGGTTGAAATATCGCAAATTGGCTTTAAAAACGATGAATAGTGAATAATGAATAGTAACCCATGAATAGTAAAAACCCGAAAATGCGATTTGTGACATTTATACTGGCAGTACTAACTCAATTAGTATTGTTAGTGTTATACTCCAGCAGTTGTAACATTTAGCCTGGCAGTACTAACTGTTGGTTTAATTCTCGACAATCCTCCCCTAAACTTATGATTTCTCTGCAGATCACTAAGTTTCTCAATTAAACTTCAACTCTGTAGATGATGGCGGGATTCTTCCAAACACTTCACCTTCTGTTCTTCCTCAAAACTTGTGTCTCTTGCTTTCAAACTGATCATATATTATGTGGATTAGATTTTGAACTACTTCAGTATTTTCTTCACATCTGAGCTTTGAAGAAATCATCACTGCAAGCACTTCATAACTTAATGGATATTCCAGTTCTGCTAACATAAAGATATCAACTCCTCCTTGTGTTGACAAATGATGAACATTACAAGAACCATAGAACTCCCATGAGGTAGATAGATCATAAATAAGAAAGTTCCAATATACATCTGTAGGATCTGGTTCATATAACCTCTTGAATTCTACCCACAACTCTTGCTCTTTCACATCAGTCTTCTTCTTTGTTTTGAGCTTATCTTGAACTAATCTCCATAAAGTATCCAGATCTTCTCTATCACAAGCTCTCAGCAAATTTTTAAAATTCTTGTACATTGCTGACTCTCCACCAACTCTAGTAACCTTCCAAGCTTTTCCAAATTTATCTTTGTAAATCTCCGAGTCCATTATTGGATGTCTAGCTTGAAGTGGATCAACATGTAAAATCTCTTGCACAGTAACTAGCATATTGCTCATCTGTTCATGTGACAATTCTACTCTTTCTTCTTGTGCTTCTTCTTTCTCAGTTGGTTCTTTCTCAGCAGTCTTAAGTCTTTTTGAAGATCTTTTCTCTGTGTCCATAGGAATAAAATTTTGAGCTCTTCTGTATGCATTGTAATACAAAAGTTCAATTTCTTCATTTGATTTTCCCTTCAACTGAACTGCTTTCCAACCAGCTTGATTCCTTAGATACATTTTCATTCCACTGATGATCTGTGCCTTTGTTGGTTTTCTCTTTCTCTTCTGACTTTGATTCTTTCTAATAGTCTGCATTATCTCATTGAAGGCTTCTTCATCACTCCTTGAATTGATAAAATCAGCATGCAAAGCTGACCTTTCTTCAACTGTTAACCTTTCATCTGCAATAAGTTCTATTGCCTTTGCCTTCACACTATGATCAGAATCAATCAGTTGTTGAATTTTCTATTCATGTGATTGTTGTGCTACAACAACATCTGAAGCAATTCTCTCCTTTTTCAATCTTTGAGCTTCCATAAAGCTTGCAACTTCATCTTCATGAACCTTTCTTGCCAATTCTTCATCCAAATCCATTTGAACTTATGTTCTTGGCTTGACTTTCTTTTGTTGCTCAGCTTCTTCAACTGTCATTGGTGCCTTTCCTTTCATAGCCCTCTTTCTTTCATACTCTGATTGCTCAGCAGTACCTTCTTCCATGCCAACAGTACTAATTTTTTTGATATGAAGACCTAGCAAGAGGCTAGAGAACAAACATAGTTTAAAAGAGAATACAAGTAAAAGCTAAAGATTGAAATTGAACCATTTGGACCATTCCATACAGGGTTTCTGAGACCTATTCGAGAGCCATAGAAAACTGGTGGTTTTGAGTTCTTTGACAGCGAAGCAAAAGGATGGGGTCTTGCTTGAAAAAATGGAGTCGTTTATGAGTTTCTAGATGATCCAGCAGTAGCATAAGATGATTAAACAGAAGTATTTGCATTTCTTTGGGTCGATGGGAGGGTATCTATAAAGAGTGAACAGTTCTTTCATGCTAGAAGGCTTGGCTATTTTGATGTTGCACCATTGCAGAATGTGTTTCCAAAGAGAATCAGCGAAGGAACAGTGTAGAAATAAATGGTTTGCGGTTTCATTTTGGTTGTTGCACATGGGACAGCTTGCCGAGGGTAGCGCTACGTTCCTAAGTTGTAGTTGGTCTTTGGTAGGAACTCGATTCATTTCCAAACGCCATCCTAGCATATTTACTTTCAGGGGCGCTAGGCGATTCCAAGGAAAGTTCCAATTGTGAGGACCATATGTAGCTGATCGTAAAACTGTCTTCATTGATTTGACAGTGAAGGAACTAGAGGGGTTGCTATTCCATGACCAAGAGTCCGCCGAGTTGGAGAGGGATGTTTGTGAGACTTGTGTTAACATGTTGATTAGTTGATGGACTTCGTTTGGTGAAGATGGTGGTCTTGACCAGCACCATTCCCACTGGGAAAATCTGCCGGCACCTGTGCAACGATCTTTGAGAAGGCAATCCTTTTGCTTTTCCAACTTGAAGAGATCCGGGTAGACTATGAAGAGAGGGGTGTCTCCATTCCAAGTATCAATCCAAAAACGGATTGTAGCACCATTCCCAACTTTTCCTGCAATTAAATTCTCCAAGTAGATGTTAAATGGGGAGAGATGGGAGTTCAGATTAGCGATGCTTTTCCAAACTCCCACCAAATCGGATTTAATTGGAACCGGTGTACAATTGCGTTTAAAATAGTGGATAGAGGTTATAACTTGAGCCCAAAGGCTGCTAGGTTCATTGCGAAAACGCCACCACCACTTACAAAGTAGAGATAAGTTTTTTTCCTGAAAGCTTCCCAAACCGAGCCCGCCCAAGACCTTTGGAGATGTGACCTTGTCCCATGAGATCCATGAGATTTTCTTTTGATTTGATGTAGCTCCCTAGAAAAATGATTTCCTAATTGATTCAAGCTTAGAAAGTACACTTACCGGAACCTTGTACAGAGAGAAGAAATAAGGTGGGAGACTATCAAGCATGGAACGGATGATGGTAATTCTTCCACCAAGGGAAAGAGTTGATGCTTTCCATTGAAAGCGACGGTTCTCAAAAGTTTGAATCACTGGTGTCCAATTTTTTATCCGGTTCATGTTTGATCCCACAATGAGACCAAGGTATGTTATGGGAAATTGGCCAGTTTTGCAATTGAGGATGTTGGTGGAGATAGTTGTGGCTTATGGGGGTAGGTTTATGCCAAAGAAATTCAATCATAATTTATAATGATTTGAGAGGTTGAGTACAAAAACAAGAGCGAACGTAACTTACTTTGATAAATGTATCATATTCAATAAATGTGTACCATTGACCTATTACAAATTAATGTAATAGTATAAATAACATTACACGTGATTTGCAAAAATACCTTTATGTTCAGTTATTTTCTTAAAATAGGAAGAACAAAAACCTATTTTTGTCAAATCACTTATAAAGTTACCCTTACTGATTCATTAATTTTTACGAGGCATGCGGACGTATGCGCTTCACAGATTGGTTTTTGCGGATTTTGTTGTAGCATTTTTATTAGACAATAGGTCATAGGTAAATGTTTGTTGCGTAAATATGATGTTATTTTTATTGAATTGCTCTATTTATAAATTTGTTGCTAAATTGATAATTCTTTCACATATGATTTTTGGATGTGATCGTTGAAGTATAAATCTAATGGTGCATCTGATTGAAACGTGCATTGCAATTCTTAGCCAAATAGTTTTATATGGTGGTGTTTTCGTAAATTTCCATGGTCATTCTTAAGTAACTATATACGTAAACGTAACTTTGTGAATGGTATGTAATTGTTTGTAAATCGCAATAATTTAATCGGGAATACGTGTTTTCATCAAGATTACAAATTCATCTCAGTTACAATTTAGTGCAAACACATTTTGTATAAAGTTGTTATTTACGTAATGTTCAACGTAAAGTCTTAAAAGTACAAATATAATTGTTCATCTGATTGTGAAACACGCATCGCATTTTTTAGCCAAATAGTTTAGAATGAGTTGAGTGGACTTCGAATCTAAAATAATTGTAAAGTGTTAAGCCTAAGATCGACTTGATCAATTCACGTAGTTCTTTTCCAATAATATATCAATATCACACATTATAAAATAAGTTCCCCGTAGAAAAATTATTAAGCTCAGTATCACCCCTTTAATCCAAAAATGATGGCAAAAATAATAATCCAACCAACAACCAATGAGAGGATTTTGATACACTTAGGATGTTAGTCCTGTTAACGTGTATATGATACTATGAGTTGATATAACCAAGTATGCGGAATCTACTTGATTATACTTAGAAGAATATTTGTTTGAGTGATGGAACAGTAATGTATATGTATGAACGATGTAGACAATGATTAATACCAAAAGATTCAATATTATTGAGAATAATACGAGTGATCTTTAGCTATCACTAGGGTTTACAACCTTGAATCCTTTACAACACGATTTATCTAAAATCTAACCTAGGACCACCTTTTATAGCACAAGGAGTCATGTACAAGTAAACTACAATATTCGTATCAATCTATAACTAGAAGATATTCACTAAATCTTTTCTATACTTATCACATTACACGTATTCAGAACATAAGCAGTACAAAGTGTTTATACTGGCAGTACTAACTCAATTAGTATTGTTAGTGTTATACTCCAGCAGTTGTAACATTTAGCCTGGCAGTACTAACTGTTGGTTTAATTCCCAACAATCCTCCCCTAAACTTATGATTTCTCTGCAAATCACTAAGTTTCTTAATTAAACTTTAACTCTGTAGATGATGGCGGGATTCTTCCAAACACTTCACCTTCTGTTCTTCCTCAAAACTTGTGTCTCTTGCTTTCAAACTGATCATATATTCTCTGGATTAGATTTTGAACTACTTCAGTATTTTCTTCACATCTGAGCTTTGAAGAAATCATCACTGCAAGCACTTCATAACTTAATGGATACTCCAGTTCAGCTAACATAAAGATATCAACCCCACTTTGTGTTGACAGATGATGAACATTACAAGAACCATAGAACTCCCATGAGGTAGATAGATCATAAATAAGAAAGTTCCAATATACATCTGTAGGATCTGGTTCATATAACCTCTTGAATTCTACCCACAGCTCTTGCTCTTTCACATCAGTCTTCTTCTTGTTTTGAGCTTATCTTGAACTAATCTCCATAAAGTATCCAGATCTTCTCTATCACAAGCTCTCAGCAAATTTTTAAAATTCTTGTACATTGCTGACTCTCCACCAACTCTAGTAACCTTCCAAGCTTTTCCAAATTTATCTTTGTAAATCTCCCAGTCCATTATTGGATGTCTAGCCTGAAGTGGATCAACATGTAAAATCTCTGGCACAGTAACTAGCATATTGCTCATCTGTTCATGTGACAATTCTACTCTTTCTTCTTGTGCTTCTTCTTTCTCAGTTGGTTCTTTCTCAGCAGTCTTAAGTCTTTTTGAAGATCTTTTCTCTGTGTCCATAGGAATAAAATTTTGAGCTCTTCTGTATGCATTGTAATACAAAAGTTCAATTTCTTCATTTGATTTTCCCTTCAACTGAACTGCTTTCCAACCAGCTTGATTCCTTAGATACATTTTCATTCCACTGATGATCTGTGCCTTTGTTGGTTTTCTCTTTCTCTTCTGACTTTGATTCTTTCTAATAGTCTGCATTATCTCATTGAAGACTTCTTCATCACTCCTTGAATTGATAAAATCAGCATGCAAAGCTGACCTTTCTTCAACTGTTAACCTTTCATCTGCAATAAGTTCTATTGCCTTTGCCTTCACACTAGGATCAGAATCAATCCGTTGTTTAATTTTCTATTCATGTGATTGTTGTGCTACAACAACATCTGAAGCAATTCTCTCCTTTTTCAATCTTTGAGCTTCCATAAAGCTTGTAACTTCATCTTCATGAACCTTTCTTGCCAATTCTTCATCCAAATCCATTTGAACTTATGTTCTTGGCTTGACTTTCTTTTGTTGCTCAGCTTCTTCAACTGTCATTGGTGCCTTTCCTTTCATAGCCCTCTTTCTTTCATACTCTGATTGCTCAGCAGTACCTTCTTCCATGCCAACAGTACTAATTTCAACTCTAAAACTTGAAGCAGTATCTAGGATCTCTTCTTGAGTTTCCAACACAACAATCTCTGTATCATCATCCTTAGCAATTTCATTTGGTTGTTGTTGGTGACCCTCTTCAGTACCTTGGTCTTCACCCATATCATCACCATTACCACCAAACTCTTGTTCTTCAAATGTTTTTGTATCTGTTTTCCTCCCCTGTTTGGAAGAATTACCCAAATCATCATCATCTGAATCAGAAGAGCTTGAAGAACTTGTAGATAGAACCATCCTAGATCTTTTGCCCTTGGACCTCTTGACTTAAGCTTCCAATTTCTTCACTCTTAGCACCAATTTTGTGTACACCAGGGCAAAATTTTTCTTGTGACTCTTCAGCTCAGCCTCCAAACTAATCACTTTGTTGGACAGATTGGTACATAATTCCATCAATTCATTTAGTCTAGCACTGCCCTCATCACTTCTAGCTGTGTTACCTGCTAGGAGAGGTGAATCATGGGACATAGACTTAGTTTCTTCCCTAGTTGGACTAGGAGGTACTCCTGAGCCACCCATATATTCCATTTGGCTTGGGGTTACATCACCTGTGGCAAGTCTTTGAGGACTTGGCACATTAGATGTTGCCATGGTAGGGGTCTTAATGATGTTTACACTGCCCTGCCCAGCTACTAAGCCTGAAGCAGTAGTGTAAGCCCCATCCATACTATCAAAATTGATAGCCTCATCTGCTACAAAGGGTTGAGGAGGAGAACTAGGCTGAGGGACCATAGTTTCCTGTCTGGTTCTTCTCCTATAGGTGTTGGTTACTGGGGTGTATGGATAATATCTGGAACCACAATGGGTGTGTGTTGGGGCTCAGTTGGGCTTACTGACCCTTCACCCTGAAAAAATTGTATCCTTTCCAACATTTCAGGAAAAAGAGGTATTACTACCCCATTGAAAAGTCTATTTGCCATTGCCATATTTTGAAAAAGCTTTTGTTGCAGGCAAGGTGTTGGAAAGGTTTTCTTATGTTGCTTTAATTGATTCTTTTTCTTGTTCAAAAATGCTTGCACAAATCTTGGATACATTAAAAACTTGGTTTTGCTTTTTACATTGTTCACCATACTCTCAAAAATAAATTTTGAAAAGTTAAAAGTCTTATTTGTTGATAAGCAGATGAGAGCAATAGCAATATTGCTACTGAATTGCTCCCATGATATTCTTTTTGGACTCAAACAATGTAAGAGAGTATGAATGAAAAACCTCCATTGTGGGGAGAAACATCCTTTTTGAAAAGTCAGTTTATGATTGGATGTGTCATACCCTATTTTAGCAATTTCTTGCCAAATTTTAGTGTTTGGCAAATCATTGATACCATCAGAATCTTCTAATTTAAGATGTCTCCTAATAGAATTTTCAGTAACAATGAATTGTTTACCATCCACATTTGCATGTATTTCTTTGTCTCCATTTTCACTAGTTTCAACAGTGGCAGTCTGCCAAAACTTTGTGATTTGAGAGACATATAGAGTAGGGTTATAAGTGAGAGCATACCTTATATGAGTTGTGTTCAAGAAGTCCACAATCTCATGGAAGATTGGTCCATCACCCTGCTCTGTTTTCTCCAAGAAGGCTACTTGATTATGAGTCATGACAAATTCCAAATTAGCCATGATAATTTATGCAAGTAATAATAAAAAAGTGATCGTTTGTGGTTTAATTGATGATGTGAAAAACCAATTGGGTTTTTATAGATGAACAGTTAGGGTTTGAGATTTTGACGCAAAGGATAAGAATTATCTTTAACGAAAATCTGAGTAATATTTAGAATGAAGATAATTATCCTAAGAAAAACCTTATATATATGGTAATAAACGGTATTTACCCAACGACTATATTAAAAATTAGTTACTGACACAACAGTTACAACGGCTAGTTTAGCAGTACAAAGTTTTCAATACCAGTACAAACTTGCACTACCAATACTAATTTTTTAAGAAAAATTTTAAGGAGCAGTATAAACTCAATATTGATTTAAAAACAATATTGCCCACTTATAGTTTTTAGCAAACTATCAGCTATCAACGGATTTGATGTGTCTTTACCAATAGCCGTTTGCTTTAGACTAGCCAACTCTTTGCTGTGAAGTATGGTGAGTTGATAACCATATAGTTTTTGGTAAACTATCAACCATAAACGGATTTGAGAAGTCTTTACCAGAAACCGTTTGCTCTGGACTAGTTGGTTCTTGATGTGGGTTAGACATGGTGAACCAATTACCATTTGTTGTGTGCAAAGATTACACACTTCAAGCTCCAAAGCACCATACAATCCAAAGCACATAACATTCAGTTCACAAACTCCAAGTAATTTGCTTAATCAACCTGCAATTGTTAGTCCAAAACCAAGAAAACAAAGTGCAAAGCACTTGTCTCATAACAGTATAAACATTGACTAACAAAGTGCACACTAATAAGGAAATTAGTTTCCTTGGGAACCCAAGCCATCACTGACTTAGGTCTGCCTCTTGCATCAATGAAGTCAATTCTCTTTAAAATAATTGATGCACCATTGGATTTGATAGGTCTCCAAACCCAACATGCTGAGGCTTTAACATCATTACCCATATTTACCCTAGCAGTGTTTTCAAACTTGCCAGTACTAACTGCTTGGCTAGTAGTATTAACTGCTGGCTTTGCAGTTGTAACCATAGGTTTCCAAATTTGCTTCTTTACCACTGCATTGTTATGAAAAGGCCTTTTAGCAGTTGTTGGTACAGATTTGAAAAGATTTTTTGCACTTATAACTGCTGGTTTTGGGTAAAAAGTCTTATTTGGTCTGGCAGTATGAACTGCTGGTCTAGCAGTACTAAGTGATTTTGGTCCAGACTTCAATAAAACTGCTTTGGGTGTCATTCTAGCAAAGTTAGAGTAAATTTGAGGTCTTCCTAAGTTCACCCTATGGTTTGTATACCCAGTTACCCTTTTGTTGCAATAAGCTGCAAGATGGTCAAAACTTCCACAAGAATAACAAGCTTTCTTATAAAGGACAAAATCATCACCTAGTTGGTGAGACTTGAGGTTGTTCCAATTCCTTTGGTTACCTCTGGGCTTGTTTGTGGTTCTATACATTTCACAATACCTTACTGGTTGCCTAACTTGTCTCACATTGGTTTTAGGCCTAACAATATTATCCTTGACCACCTTGGGAACACTTGTTCCTTCTAGCTTAACAACATCAGGTTTAGCCATAACCTGATCATCCTCATCATCAGATGTCCAATCCTCTATGGTTGGAGCATCTGAGTTCCTACCAGAGGACACCTTGTCCTCAGTGAGTGAAGTATCACTTGCACTCTCAAAGGGTTCACTTACTTCTACAGGCTTGTCAACTACTACATTTTCTTTTGGCTTAGGACCATATTCTAGCTTAGGTAGTTGAAATTCAGGCAAACCTGTGTGTTCTAGGTCTATACCTAGAGGTGCAGGTATTCCTCTGTGAGGAGGTGGAACAGTCTTATACCCTAGACCTGACTTAGCTTTGTTGATGAGTTGACATTCAATTATCTTGCTTACACCTTTAGGGGCATACTCTAATGTTTCTACACTTAATTGAATTTTTTCATTAGCTTGTTTAATCCTATCCAACTTAGCTCTTAAAAGACTAATTTCAGCATCTTTAAAAGATAAGTCCCTTTTAAGCACAGCTATGTCATCAGCAAAACTAGATTCATTGCTCTTATAGTGAACTATTTGCTCCTCTAAGACAACTAAACCTCTCTTATGATTTGCTAAATTATAACTAGTCTTGTTTAGCTCAATTCTTTGTTCATCATATTGTTTCCTAAGAGTTTCTAGTTCTTTAGAAGCAATACATGATTTAGAACACTTCACAATTTGTACCTCAGAATCAGAGAAAGCCATGAGTGCCATCTCAGTAGGTGCTGCTTCCTCTTCTTCCATAAAGCTCCAATCAAATCCTAAACCATCAATGGCCACCATAGCTTTTGAGCTTGAGTCAGTAATCTACACAGTCTTGGTCTTGCCTTCATAGCTCTTGTTCCTGCTATCCTGTTGTCTTGGCCTTCTGCACTCACTTGAAAAATGACCCATCTTATGGCAATTGTAGCATTCTATCTTTAACTTGTCATAACCAGTAGTATCATTGCTGTTTATGGTAATCTTCTTCCCTGTCCCCTGATAGAATTTCCTAGCCCTCATGCTAAGAAGAGAAATTTGCCATTTGATATCCATCTCCTCCAGATCATCATCATTGATCTCCTGGAGGTTTTCATATGTCAACATGGATCCATTATGCTGGGTTATCAGGAATGCACAACAAGTTGTTTCATCCATAATGCTTTTAGTACTGCTTGATGTGCTAGTAGTACCAATATTTGAGCTAGCAGTACCAACTGCTGTAGCAACCTTCACTTCTTCAGGACTTGAGTTACTAGGAGATGACACAAATGCCATATTCCCAGTGCTTGAGCTTGTTCCTGCAGTCTTCTTTACATCTTGCTCCACAATCTTGAAGTTGCTATACAAGTCCATCAAGCTCATAGAATCAATGTCTGGCTTGTTTTTCCAGACAACAACATGCATAGACCACTCTGATGGTAAACTTCTCAGGAATTTTGAGTTGAGGTCTTCCTGAGGTATATCAATTCCAAGAACAGCAAGTTGGCTCACAAGCTTCTGAAGTCTGTTGAACATGTGATCCAATGATTCATTGCTTGTTGCAGAAAAGTTTTCAAAATTTTGCTTGAGGAGTGTCTTCTGAGTATTTTTGGTGGCTTCATTCCCACCATATCTAGCAACAATGGCCTCAAATAATGACTTAGCATCCTTGAACTTGCTAAAGTTCAAGAGTTGATCATTAGGTATTGTCATCATGAGCATACTCCTTGCCTTGAGGTCATTCTTCATCTGAACCTTCTCTTCTGCAGTCACTGGTTTTGTCTGCACAATAGTCTGAACCTTACCATCTACAGTTGATGTTGTGGTTGTAGGCTTGAATGAGTTCCCTTCTTCAATGATTTCCCAGAGTGCATAGTCTTGCACCTGGAAGTATTGCTCTATCCTTAACCTCCACATGTCGAATTCATTCTGCTTAAGCATTGGTAACTTTGCAGCTACATTAGTTGTAGAAGTCTCCATGTCCATTGCTTCTTCTAAAGTTCAATAGTATCAACCTGGCTCTGATACCACTTGAGAGGATTTTGATACACTTAGGATGTTAGTCCTGTTAACGTGTATATGATACTATGAGTTGATATAACCAAGTATGCGGAATCTACTTGATTATACTTAGAAGAATATTTGTTTGAGTGATGGAACAGTAATGTATGTGTATGAACAATGAAGACAATGATTAACACTAAAAGATTCAATATTATTGATAATAATACGAGTGATCTTTAGCTATCACTAGGGTTTACAACCTTGAATCCTTAACAACACGATTTATCTAAAACCTAACCTAGGACCTCATTTTATAGCACAAGGAGTCCTGTACAAGTAAACTACAATATTCGTATCAATCTATAACTAGAAGATATTCACTAAATCTTTTCTATACTTATCACATTACACGTATTGAGAACATAAGCAGTACAAAGTGTTTATACTGGCAGTACTAACTCAATTAGTACTGTTAGTGTTATACTCCAGCAGTTGTAACACTTAGCCTGGCAGTACTAACTGTTGGTTTAATTCCCAACAACCAACTATATCATTTAATTAAGCCATAACAGCCAATTCCATAACCAAAAATAAGACCGAAATTTTATCCATATCACACCATCATCAAAACAAAAAAAATCTACTATGTTAACTCACAATACGGATTGCTTTTAACCCAACAACCAGAAATAAACTTAAACTATTACAGAATGACAATAGCATTAGCCCATTGCTAATTAACATGACATGATACTCTCCAACAAATTGTTTGTCAGCCCATTTAAATCAATAATCGGATCCATGCTCAGCCCAACAAATCCAATCCAAATACAAATAGCGTATCATGCATACCTTATTATCACTTTGTTTGACCTAATCCTAAAAACATACACACTCCCCATCCCAACCACGAAAACCATTAACCCATATTCTTTTAGTTATGAATCGAAGAACAAAAGTAATCTTGTTTATTCATCTTATGTCAAAGGTACAAAGGTTGATAGTCTTCAAGATCTCTGTAGTGAGGTCTCGGGTAGGTATCTCTTTAACATTATTGTTATTTTTTCTTTTTTTTTTCCGGATATTTAATGAAGAGGCTTAGCTTCGAATAGATCTATGATGATTCTTGTTCAAACACTTATAATTTTTAAAGATTCGTGCATAAGTTTGAACATTTCTGAGATCTCGATTCTTTTTCTTTTTGTGATTTAAGTTGTTTAGGATATTGTGTTGTGTTCGTGAGGTATGGTGTAACACCCCCAAAATCAAGTCCAGCGGAAACATACATGTCACTGGGGTGCTCCTTAATTGGTATCACAACACAAGTACAAAGAATGGTTTTCATCTCGACTATTTAGAATGAAATTCATTAACAAAAAGTGTTGAATTTACATGTTTCAAAAGTAGTGCGGAAATAGGCCCATAAAATAAGTAGAGCGGTCCCAAATATAAATATCAGAGTCGTCTATGAACATGCCCCTTTCCAAGCGCCTCCAGAAATATGCTATCACCTTAAATATGAAAATACATTCTAAAAGGGTCAGCTTACGCTGGTGAGTTCACAGGTTTTAGTTTAAAATAGCATGGTTGAACCAAAATGTTTTCGAATTCAAATCATCGTTCACAAACAAGTCAAGTCCAACGTAGGCTCACACTGCCTAAATCACAGTTCCAGAACCAAATCCGCAAATAATAACATAGTCAAAGCATCTCGAACCATAATCAATCATATAGATACTGCACTCATATAGTGTCACGCAAGTTTAACTGTTACGCTGGCTAGGTCAAAAAAGTCAAATCACAACAATAATTCCCTGTAGGTGCACACTACAAAAGTCTATAGGCACAGGAGCCCTGAGTAATTGGCACAAAAAGCCCTTGTTAATAATTATCCTTACACGAATGCAGCTCATAACAATAACTCCGCACAATTGCAGACATGGAATAATAACCTTAGCCAGCTCGCGTAACAGTTTCATAAACCCCAATCACAGTTTCAGGCCATGTCAATAAACAGGTAAGCACATAACGCATTCAAATAGCCTGATGAACTCAAATAAGTACATTTTATTACTATCATTTATCCTATTAATTTGACTTGTTTTATTATATTATGTACGAGGATTGATACTTAATCGTTTACTTTTGTAATTCTCAGGTAAAAACAAGCATTTGGTGAAACTTGGCGATTTTGGACTTATTATGGAGCAAAACATGCGAAAGTTAAGAGTCTACTGAAATGCACAAGATCAAGACTATTCTGCTCCAGATGCGCCGCATCTCACTTATTACATACGGCGCATCACTATCAATATTTCACCAGATACGATCCAAGATACAAGAGGACATGCGCCGCATCTATAAATGGAGTTACGCCGCATCTTCTGGCGGTGTACGAATATTCCTGAGTATATTAATCTTGGACCCCACGCGAAGTTAAGTCAATGCGCCGCATCTACTTACTAGATGCGCCGCATCTTACCCTCAGACAGAAACTATAAATACCCCAAGACCAGACGAATTCCGTAGCTTTAGCTTAAGTTCCGAAGTTCCGGAAGTTCAACAGAAGACCGAAGTACAGAAACCCTAGGACGAATTCAGACGAATAGGCAGCACAAGACACACCCAAACGAAGATACAAGAGCTGTAAGAAGGTGCTGCATGTGTTTAATTCATTAAGTAGTTTTGTTTTATTGTGTTAGTAAACTTTAATTCATCAAGATTGGTGGCTTGTGTAATGTGACAACGGAAAGATTGCACTCCCTTAAAACTGCTTTCTCATTAATTAAAGTTTATATGTTGATGTCTTTGGTGACTTTTATTAGTGCATTGATAACCTCTGTGTCTAGCTGAGCGTTGATCGGGTCGCCATGCCTCTGCCCTCGCCTATTTATTAGATCGCCTATGCATTCTATCGTCTGTAGAAAAGTAGGAAGAAAGATAAATAGGATAGTCATAAGTAATCATTAAGGGTTTACTTGCCGATAAGATTAGAACCAACGAGAAAGGACTTAATCTCGGTGCGTTGCATCGAACTATACACTTCATATAAAACTAGCAATAAAACAAGTGACAAACTACTTATCTATCAGGACAGATCTTCTTATTGTCTCGAGTATTTATCTGTGTACGTGTGTGCTATTCGCTGATTCGTGCCTATTGGTTTAGTTTATTATTTAATTGCAACCAAATCGTGCCAGTCTCTCAGGCTGAACCCCCTTGCGTTAGAATAGGTTGTATAGCTAACTTAATTTATTAAAATACTGATTAGAATAACTAGATAATACGTTCCACTCTTAGTGATCGACACTCTACTTACCATTATATTCATACTGACCGGGTACACTGCTCGTTAAGTGTGTGTGTTATTGATAAGTCGGCTAAATATAAATTTAAAACTTGAGTAGGCATTAATACTGCTAAACCGCAACGACACATCGCACGCATCATAGCCAGGTCAGATATTTCAGCCAAACAGTACGTTGGAGCAAGCAAATCACGTTTCAAGTAAAACAAGTATTGATTTTAAGTGGAAATGAGCATGTATTCTCCCCTAAAATAGTTATAAAACCGGTAAAAGTAGGGGCCATGAACTCACCTTAGCCACAGCAATGCAAAGATCACGACTGACACAACTGGCATCGAGAAGCAAGACACAACAGTCTCAAGACCTACGGCACAACCTAATACGCATACGGTTATCTCAAAATACGTCTCGCACAAAAATAAAGTCTGTAAGAGACAACGTGTCGTAGTTTTCGTGGATTACTCAATTTCAAAACTCATCAACAGCTTAGTATCAACGTTTCGTGTGGTGGTAAGAAAACAAGGACTCAAAACGTAACTCACGCCAAAGAGAAATAGACATCGACATAGTCGAGAGAATACTGACGAGAACTCAAACCAAGAAGACAAATCTAGAAGTTAACGACAAATAAACACTTCAAATAAAATAAATCAGTTTGTACGTTTTGGTATTTACCCCGATATCCCAAATAATTTGTATAAAACATAAACGCCTTATAAATAGAAATAATTTAACTAATAAAAATAAGTTTTCTCAAGTCGTTGTGACTTTAGTTGACCAAGTTTGACATTTCAATATCTTATAAATTTTATGTTTCATTATCATTCACGTAATTATTAGTTTTGGGTTTATTGAATATTTTGTGTCCGGTCCGACTCTAATATATTAAAGTCTTTTCGAGTTTAATATATTATGTCGTCTCAAGTCTCAAAATGTCCAATGAATCCAATATCTAATATCGTAAATCCGATAACGATCCATAATTGTCCAATGTCCAATTATAATAGTCAATTCCAAATATTTATTCCGTTATGTATATGTATCATCCAAATTCAAATCACAATTCCAAGTTACCCGAAACGTACCAAGTGTACCAAGTGAACAAGTAATTACACGTTAGCCCAATACTCGCTAAATGTTCAAAATATATCACCATGTCTTAGAATTTCTTTTGACTAACCATTATTACCAAAATTAACACGACCCACAAACAAAACACAAACGCACCCTAACCTAGAATTGAATAACAAACCAAACGTACCCTATGTGGGTCATTGTATCAAGTGTCAAACCCAAACATAATTGAAATCCAAATAACACAAACAAGATTCATATATCCAGCCACAAGCGCAAATCAAACGCACCCTAATTCTGACTGCCAACAAAATGCACCCTATGTGGGTCGTCGAACCAAAACTATAACACCACCCCTGGTGGTTTTTATTATACCAACACAACTAACCACCCTTTGTGGGTGACTACTTGACCCGTATCACATCAAACGAGTCAAACAACCTAACTGTGAATCGAACCTGAGACAAACAAATGCAACCAAAGACTAGCAACATGATTGATTACATAAATCTAATATTCAAACCGAGACCCAAATGAACAAATAAGCATACTCGAGCCAACTGTGACCAATACGAGTCTCGACCCGAATATCCTAGTCGGGTTACACTCGACCCAAAACAAAATAATTAATCCATACACCCTTTTGAGATTTATACCACACGAAACCTTATCAAAATTTGTTAAATCTCGTTTTTAATCACAAAAACTAATAACCTCAGTTTATATTTGTTTTTAAATCCATGAAAACAAAAACACAATAATCGGTTTTATCAAAATCAATAAATATCAAACGGTTTTCTCGAGTTACCAAGTCGAGAAAAGGGGAGAGGAGGAGGATGGTGACGGTGGTGGAGTGGTGACAGCCGTGGTGGCTGTGGTGACCTCGAACCAAAACAACTCCTGAAACAAACCTTCGATCTACACTCGTATGGCTATAAATTGGTGTCACCAGAAATGTCGCCAGAAAATCTTTAAGATATCGAGAGAGAAATGAAAAAGATGGGGGGTGTGATGATGAGGGGCTGATGGTGGCTGTGTTAGTGGTGACTAACAGCGATAGCAGTGGCAGAGAGGGGTTGGCCGAAACAGAGGTGGCCGGAGAGGGGGGCTATCGGAAAAATGGAGTGACCATAACCCTAGAATGAGTATAATAGTGCTTATAAAGGCTAGGTCTAGGGTTGTGTAAACCCTAGGGCCAAAACTGCCAACATTTAAAGTCTAGGGGCGGCAGTGGAACTTTAGTTCAGGGACCACTATTGTAGTTTTTGCAATCTTTCATGAAATCAAGTTCGTGGCTCGTTTAGACTAGAAAACGATAGATTCAAGATGCGATAATTACGCCATTGCGCTCAGAATAATATTTCCAATAAAAACGACTATTCATACGCCTCATTTCTCATAATTAATAAAATAATCAAATCAAATCGTCGGTTGTGCCAGTACGCGTTGTGTATAAATTCCACATTTCGCGAGATAACTTCACGTTTTCAAACCAGATGAGTTCAAAAAAGTTAGTATATGAAAAACAGAGATAATCTCGCATAGGAATACGTCAGAAAAATTACGGGTTGTCATATATGGTGATGGGATTAGGACTTAGTGTCGATCATGATGATATTGTTGTGGTTTAGATGTAGTAAGCATACCGAGAACACCACCACAATATGGATGTTGATGTCTAGGAAAGTTGTTATTTATAGTTAAATTATTTGTGTAACTTAAGGGAAAGGAATGTGAAGAAAACTTGATATTAATGGCCGTGTGCATTAAGTGCAGAATAATTGCACGAACACTTCGTATTACCCTGCTGGATGCATTGAGTTCGTTGAACCCCTACCTTTGTGTTCCTAAACCCATAATTGAGGGCATTCAGTTGAACCGATTGTGCTGCGATCACCTTGCACCGTACATGATTGTTTTGCACATTCACACTTGCACATTAAATTAGTGTAATGAATCTTTAAGTATTATAGATAAGTCTACAAATAATATATCTTTCCTAAGCCTTAACTAAAAATAATAAAACTTTTGTCACCTCGGAAGTACTTTAGTAAGAAAATCAAAATTCCTTTTGTAAGTATGTGGGCCAAAGTGGGCGCCTTAATCTTGAAAGACTTCTAAATATTTTTCAATTACATGGTCCAACTTTTTTCTTTTTAATATGATTTAAGATCATTTGAGGACCAAACTTTGTTTACATACCAAGGGATCAATCCCAACCCTCCATCTTTATTTTATCCAATGGATGAGATTAAATTAACAATTTACACTACAAGGGTATTTGCGTCCAATATATAAACTTATTTTTTATAACCGCTCTTCAAAAGACACACACAAACGGTGTGTTTTTAACTTTCCTCTTTTCTCTCAATTACAACCTTATTTCCTTCATCACGCATCATCACGTAACCCTAATTTTTATTGTCAATTCATTAATCGACCATCTACTTTATGATTATGTTAACATCAAGTTGGTCTTCATCACGTATTTTCTTCAGATCTGGTTTCTGATCCGTTAATTTAGGTGATTGATCTCAATAAGCTTATTAGTTATCATCAATTGAAGTTATTGATTCATATTATTGTCAAATAATCAGGTGTTATGGATTCGATTGAAATAAGTGAGCAAAATTGTGTTTCGTCTGATGTTGCTCTTATAGCTAAGTACGTTGAAGAGCTCGTTGCTTATGAACACAGTGATGAAACGCAAGCTGTTAATAGTAAGCTTTAGAATTATGAGCTAATCTTTTTTTACGATAGATCATGTGTTAGTCAGAATAAGCTATATATAATTAAGCAGTTTTTAGTTCTGAATAAGTTATAATTTAGCATTTTATTGAATTAAGGTCTTACTATAAGCTGAATTAAGCTGGTTTAACTTATCATTAGTAATAAGCAATTTTAAGTTGATTTGAAAATTATCACATGTGATAACTAACTTTGATTAATGTATTTTCAATTGAGCTTATATGTTAAATATATCACATGTGATATTGCATATTTTATCAAACAATGTATTTTATACGGTTAGAATTCTCATATTGCTGATTTATACCGTTAGTATTCCCACTTGTTTAATTGTATTTCTTCTAGAAGCATTTTGTGTTATGATCAAATGTAACTCAATGGGAATAACTAGTTTAGTATTGCTAATATATATTGTGTTTCGTATACTTATCGTAGGATTGATGCTATATTTTTATAGGTCTTATCCCATACTTTTTAAATTCCCTTGAAAGTGTGCCTTGTTGCGTAGGCATTTAAGAATATAGACATTGCTTTTGGCTTGCGTTGTGTAAATTATTCATATGTCATCTCTCTTACATGTCATGAAATCGTGCACCATATTGCTGATTTATATTGAAATGAAGGCTGCAATAGCTCATGTTTGTACTCTGTTGAACGCCTTTTACTGAGTTTTATCAATTTCATGTGCTAGGTGTTATTGGGAAAGTCGAATTCACTGTTAGGCACCTGTCTTCTTCGACAATGGCATTCCCAAATAACTTCCAGTTTTCTAGTTGTCAACCATGTGTCGTTAACGTCGCACGAATGGAAATGTATGACGTGTTCCTTTATATATTTCAGTTGCTTGCTTTGGTATTCTGCCCCACGCTCTTTGCTCAATTCTTCTAGTTCTTATATCTATCTTATATGAATTACAGTGTTCTGTCTTTAATAAAAACTAAATGAAAATATGTACCTTTGAAACACAGAATGTTTACTACATTTTTAATTCTTGGTGTTGATAAAATTTATGTTTAAAGTATTCCAATGTTGTTATAGTAAATTGCTTTATAAGTACTATTTATTATGGTTTTATAAGTAAGGGGTCCAAGCTAGTCTTTAGTTTTTCTAGGTAGTACTTTAGGTGTAACTTAATGTAATTGATTTATGTAATATACTTCTGAAATGCCTGAAGTAGGTATTAAGATACCTCATACTTATTCTTCATTATTAACTTGTTCGACTATATATTTCAGATCATTTTCTGTATGGCTGAGCGCGTCGTTTGCAAGGGTTCCTTTGGAATTGTGTTTTAGGTAATTATTCAAGCAACATATCTAAATTGGCAAGATTGGTTTACAAGTTATGCATCAAGATTTTACTTTTGCAGGCCAAATGCTTAGAAACTGGAGAAGCCGTTGAGATAAAGAAAGTATTACTGGATCAACGATAAAAGAACCAGGAGTTGCAAACAATGCGACTTCTTCATCATCCTAATGTCGTTTCACTTAAACACTACTTCTTCTCTACGGCAGACAAAGATGAGCTTTATCTCAATTTGGTACTAGAATATGTTCTCGAGACAACTTATCGTGTAGAAACACTATATCAAGGAAAATCAACAGATGCCTATGATTTATGTCAAACTATACACTTATCAGGTATGTCCTTTTCATGTACCACCAACTTACTTGGTCTTGTCATGGTCTGATAGGAACCACTATAGCGATGTTGGAATATAAGACATGCCCTCTGCAACATATTGGCGAAATAAGTTGCTTCCTTCAGTGTATGAATTTTTGTCCAAAAAGTACGCAGACCCGCAAGGTTCATCTCCACCCATTTGCCTTTCGATACCTGTGAGATTCATGTTGTACGACTGCAAATATTGAGGAATTGTTCTTTCGCAACATTTGATGCTAGTACATTTGTTTCTATCAATAACAGTAGCAGTGCCATTGCTACAAGTGGTGGAACATCCAGTGAGGAATTGTTAACAATGGTTTAAAACTAGTTTCCGTAGTATGTCGTATGTCATGTCGTATGGTTTAAACATGTTGGTACAATGTCGTATGTGGTATGTTGTATGGTTTAAACTTATTGGTACAATGTTGTACATCGGTTTAAGTTTCTAAGTATTGTAATTATTTAACTTTGTAATTACTATGTCGTCATGTTTTTTGCAAAAATGAAAATGGCGAAACATCTACGGATGTGATTTTGGATAATATGTCTTGTTATTTAAGTTTATTGCACCCATTGATAATTACTTATGCGTTTTAATATTTTAACGTAAAAAAAGATGATGTTAAATCACATGT
This sequence comes from Artemisia tridentata subsp. tridentata, assembly GCA_021014915.2. NCBI lineage: Eukaryota > Viridiplantae > Streptophyta > Magnoliopsida > Asterales > Asteraceae > Artemisia > Artemisia tridentata. Next base: position 367,011,192 of record CP139505.1, read on the forward strand.
GATTTCTGACAGTTTCTTACTACCTTCTAAAATATAAATATCACATGTGATTATTTAAAATCAAACAAGATGATGTTTAATCACATGTGATTTCCTAGGATATCACATGTGATATACAATAGATTAATATTCCTGTAAGATTAAATACAACCAAAATCAAGTAAAAGAAATTCTAAAACTTGTTCATACAAAAATCAAACAATCAACCATAAAAGAGTATTTCTATCCAAATATATTGTACAATCATGTGACAGTTTCTTACTACTTTCTAAAATATAGATATCACATGTGATTATTCAAAAGCAAAAAAAGATGATGTTAAATCACATGTGATTTCCTAATATATGACATGTGATATATAATAGATTAATATTCCTGTAAGATTAAATACAACAAAAATCAAGTAAAAGAAATTTTAAAACATGTTCAAATAAAAATCAAACAATCAACGATAATAATAGTGTTTTTATTCAAATATCTTGAACAATCATGTGACAGTTTCTTACTACTTTCTAAAATATAGATATCACATGTGATTATTCAAAAGCAAAAAAAGATAATGTTAAATCACATGTGATAACCTAAGATATCACATGTGATATATAGTAGATTAATATTCCTGAATGATTAAATACAACAAAAATGAAGAAAAATAAATTCTAAAACTTGTTCATATAAAAATCAAACAATCGACAAGAAAAAGAGTGTTTTTATTCAAATATCTTGAACGATTGCTAGATATATAAAATTATAACGTACTAAAAAAGGAAAAAAGCAAGCAGTTTGATGAATGAGAAATAACATCTATAATCGTTTTATGTTGCAATTTATCATTGAACCAAGTCTTCTTCTTGTGTGACCGTCTACCTCTCCACATATCGAACAAGCATTCTTGATCTTCAAACTTTTTCCAATAGCGTTCTATTTTTTTCAACGTTATTTGTTTCTTTTTCGAAGTGCACAGTTGTTTGACTGTTCTCTTTGTTCCTTTCTCTGCACTCTTTTGAGCTTCATCCTCTTCGGCATAAAAAGAGTCTGAAAGTAACCTAGAGCTTGTATGATATAAATTTGTTATTGTTGTCCCCAACATTTGTTTGATTCAACGTGGCGTCGTAAATGTCACTGCCCTGTATTCAGATGACATAAAAACAACATATTTATATGGTTGTATAAGAAAAGAACGTGTTCTTTTGGACTAAGGTGATTACCTGTTGGAGTACATGGTACTGAGACTTGATTTGATTAGATATATATTGATCCAATACAGCTGAACCTTTCTTTGTAGTTGTAACCAGCTTCTCCTTCTTATTCTCATTAGTATCTTCCTCCTCTTTAGTCTCTAAAGTCACCATAACAATAAAATGAGCCCAAACCAATAAAATATATTAGTGTATACAATATCAAGCAAGAACTGCTTCCACCAATTTTAAAACAAAAATTGATTCTTGTACACAAACTTTTTTAAAATCATAATATTTGTATGAATAAAATATGTGAAGGACACCAAAGTATATAGGTATTCAACTTTTTCCGTTAAGACGCGTCCAAATACTAGAACTAACTTAGAGGCCAATCAAGGATGCATATGGTTTCATTTAAACGTATTCCTACCAAAAAAATGCATAATGACAGAAAGGCCCTAGAATCTTACGAAATTACAACAATTTAGCACCAAAATAGGTGAAATAGGCTTAAGCTATATGGGTTATCCAAACACTCAAAAGTACTAATTAGTTGTATCAAAGTGCGATAAGCTGATAAGCTGTTATCTATCAAAACACCCCCCCCCCCCCCCCCCCCCCCCCAAAATAGAAGAAGATATTTTCAGCGTTTACTGTTAGAATTTAAATACCATAACAATTATATAATTAATTCTACATCACCAAAGCACGTAGCGGAATCAAAGAATCCTAATTAACATGTAAATAGATTAAACGAATAATAAAGATAACGTATCTTTGATCCTAGCAAGAACAAGGATCTAACTTCAATTCTTCTTCTTGAATAAACAATGGATTAGCGGAAACCCCTTACCATTTTGTTTCTCAATCCAGGATGGTATTAACTAAAGTAAGTTAATTACCAAGGTTTTGTACACACGTACTATAACCAATTAATGTATGGTGCTAGCAATAGAACACAAGAATTAAACCAAACTAATTTGTTTAATACTTAAAAAATCGATTCCCCCCTAGAAGTAGGATCGACCGAATTTTAGACAAAGAAGAAAGAAAACCAATTTTAGGGTTATAGCAAGAGTGCACAAGGTGTAAAACCCTAAACCTTGTGCCTTTGTATTTATAGGATACATATCTTGGAGGACAAGTTGGACCCGAATTGGGTTTGGAAATCCCCAAACGATCGGCCCATCCCATATATGGGAATTCTAGAACTTTCTTTCCTCCAAATTTGCACCTATGGTCCTTCCTTTATTTTACTAACGGTCGTTAGTCAATTTCGTTAATTACTTAACATCCGTTAGTCATTATTTCGTGTTCAAATAATTAAAATATATAACGGTTATATATATTAATTATTTACATTAATCATTCATATGTAAAGTGTGCAATCCCAAGGTCCCGAGTTCGATTCTAGTCATACACAACTTAATATTTTTCCAAAACTCTAATAGCTCCCACTTGGAAATCTATTAAAAGTGTAAGGACATTGGTTAGCGTCTAGCAACACGCCAATGCCCCCAGTACAACTCGGGTGGTGGTCTCCTGGAAAAACCATTCGATGATTCATCATCATACTTATCCTTTTGTTTCTAATACTACATTAATAAAGATATGGATCTCAGTAATTCTTTATTAATCATTCTGTTTCTCGTTGTTTTTGATTGAGCAAGATTACCAAATCTTCTGAACATATTCAGGGGAGATCTTGGGTGCGGCTGCACAAACATCTTGTCAACCCTACGAGGGGCCCAATAGTATTAAACTTCAAACAATTTGAAGGAACAAATTCTATCTTGACTATGAGCATAACCCATGCACTTTGCAACATTCCTGAAAACAATCCTTATAGCTCAGTACCAGTTAACTGACTACAGACGGTGTTAAATTGAAATCCCCTAAGAAATGATAGCACTACAATGCATGAACAATTATACTGCATCTCAAGTCTATTTAAGGATACCTATATACACTGATTATACTGATGACAAAGATCCATAAAGTAAAAACTCAGATTTGGATAATCCTATATCATTATTGAATATCAATGTGAAATGGCATGTCAACGAAAACAATATATTCTTTAATATCCCTTCTACCAATACTCAAATATTCTAATATAAGATATTCCTATTAATACATTAATCCATCAACGACAATTAGAATACATAAGTTATTCACAGATTAAACATGAAATATAGATACTATCTATTGTAATTGAAAACATAACTACAAGTACATTTAATTCATTGTAAATAATAATGCTTACATCCCATATCCAATACTAAATAGATCAATGCATAATTCTTATTAATAAATTATGCCTCAAATCAGTCAAATACTTGTTGACAAAGCTAAATCAACTAATCTTGATCTATCGAATTTTTAGAATACTTATTTCAAGAATTCAATTAGTGAAATCTGTATGTGTGCATTCAACTATCTTGATATGCCACATAATATTTCATAAAAGTGTGACATCTCAACCACGAATTTATGACAATTAAACTATCAAACCTTTTATAGTTTAAAGTATTCTAATTCTTTAATGTAAAATGCAACTATGCTCACAATTAAGCATAACTAGTACACATGGCCATTAACTATGATGAAATCCTACCATGACTAGTATTGAGTGTCATCTCAATTTTATTAGCATCATGTAATGTTTGTTACCTTCCAATCTTTCAAGATTTGTCAGCTATAACGATTACGCAACAATTTGCCATATAGTTCATACTTAGAATTTAGGAGCAATTCTAGGATGAGGATGTTAATTCTATATCCAACCATATCCATTACACTTAGTTATCTAATAACTTTCAATTAGATATTAATGTTGTCAAATCATCTTTCATCCAAGCATGATACAACAAATAACATGATGTACATGAAAAATCCTTGTGTCAAACTTAGATTTCATTCATGTTATATCTTTTCAAAGATATGTTTCTATTCAGACTTTCTAATAGTATATCATGTTCTATTAGAATCAATTATTTTACCACTTATGTTTATAACAATAAACATATATTCCAAGGTTGCATGTTTATTTCCTAAATTATCAAGTGAAGTTTCATTCCAAACTAAGACTTAACATTTAATGTTAATAGAATGTTACTTCCTATATGTTATACAACATATATGAAATAAGAAAATAAATATAACACTCTCACTAGCTTTCAGGAATAATAAGGAATCGTCTTATTTTAATTACAAATCAAAACTTGGATTTAATAATTAAACATAAGTGTATCTCCTAGATGCATGCATTAATCCATTCATGAATTATTGCACTTTGTATACTTCCAAAGATTATTTTGAATTCAAATACCCTTTTAATTACTTATCGTCCTCGCACAAGTAATTACTCAAGAAAGGGTTTTGATATTCCATTGTTAATTTCATATAGATGAAACTAAGAATGACAATCATAATCTTTATACATTTAATATATCTAGAAAGAATTTCAATCACAGTTAATTACTTAAGTGTGATTAATTAACCTTTTCATACATTAAATTTGTATACAAAATTTGTCCATCTGATTTCTACACAAGAATTTAAATCTCTAGGATTTTCATTCCCTTTGAAGAAACTCATCTTCATTCTATAGTGTAACTATAGAGTTCAAGATTAACTAAGTTTCCAAAACTAGTTATCTTTCTGGACTGCATCTAAACATTCATAGTATGAGTAATTTGCCAAATTCAATATTTGCAATTTATCTTAATGACCAACAGGTTTACCATAATCCTGTAACTCATAATCCTCAACATATTATACAAATATTTGAGATATCCTTGCGGATCTATGAATGAGAATCTCCATCATTAACATGTTTAATCCTCATCATGACTTTACCAGTGTATTTTTATAAGATCATGTATCTTGTAATTTTATCTTTTTAAGACAAAACTCCCACTTGCCTTTAGCAAAAGCAGTTTAACAAATTCAGAACTTCAATTTTAAGACTTAATGTGATTCATCACATTCCATAATAAATGGTGTCTTATTCATCTTCTAGGTTGGAGTCTAATTGAGTATATACTACCCATACTCAATTTTCTAACCTTGATAACTTTTGGAAGAACGGAAGATATAGTTATCTTTAATCAAACAATATAACAAGAGTTTGATTTTCCTAACTGAACGTACCATAAACATTATGTATTTCATTAGGATTAATATTGTAAGACAATCTTACAATATATAAGATAAATATATTTCATTTGGCTTATCTATTCACCAACTAAGTCAGCTTTAATGGTATAATAGAATTTCCAAGCCAATTGCATGCTATATAACATAATTACTTTTTGACCAAGTCACTTCATGTCCATGTCTTAACAAGAAGACATAAACTGTTATAATCCCAATATACGTTATAAATCATTGATCAACTCAATGACTTCTTGTATATGTCTTAATTAAAAAACATAACAAGTTAACGTCTTACTTTATTATAAGTCTTGTAACAATTAAAAGACTTCATATTTATAACTTTACAATAAAATATAAACATGTATAACTAAAGTAATCATGAACACCACAATTTGGTTTCAATAGTAATTTCAAGTTAATTTATTACTTCATTTATTTATGACATTCCAAGAATACATAAATATTCAGTTTGAAGTAGTCTTATTACCATATTGACACTTGTTCTAATAAATATCTAATTTAGAAACTTGCAAATTAACATAGTTTCATTACATCAGTTGATCTGCTAGTAATGAAAGTATGAAATTTACCTTTCCATTGTAATCTAGTCCAAGCTCTCACATGACGTAGATTACAACTTCAAGTGTTCTATTAATTAGATGTGATTAAGTCACATTAGAACATTAGTCTCTTACCTTGCAGTCAAGAGAATCCTTTAAATCATATTCCTATGTGTTGTTCCTTGCACACAATAAAGATTTCTCCCACTTGTGCATGGAACAACATCATGTACCAGATAAACAACACGTCAATCGTTTGTTTATGTGATCAATATGATTGTGTCATAGATATTAGTAGATATAGGACCACCTTGTTCTAATAAGGAAACGTACATGACTATCCTTAAAACCACATGTGTCACAATTCGCATTTTCGAGTCTTTACTATGCACGGGATTTCATCATTTCAATTTACGTATGTTCGTTAAACAATACCACTCAGTCATTACTACTAATATTATACTCAAAAGCTCCCGATCATGATCCTAACATACTTTCATGCTATTTTTAATGATATAAAAATTATATTATTAAATTACCCGGTGTTTTGAAACCTTTTGCTATATTTTACGTTAAGAGCTTATAACTCCGTCGTTTTGCGATATTTCATCACGATCACTATTTTAACACCCGATTCTTATCAATAACTTGATTTCATAATTTTCACGACTTCGTCGAATTTTATTTTTATTCGTCACGTTTTATTTTCAGTTAACCCGGTACCCGATAACGCCGAAATTACACACTAAACTAACTAAGACTTATCTTAAATATCTTTATACAAAAAAAAAATCACATGCTAAAGCTTCTCCATGAAGCTTGCCGCCCCTCCCCCCCTTGTTGGCCTAATAAAACAAGAAACATTAATGGTTTAACTTATACTTAAACTAGTTTTTATTCATTAACACATTTACAAACAATTCACTAGCCAAATTTAACACAAAAACCCTCTCCTTTCCCTCTCTAGCTCACGGCACCAACCCAAGACCAAGGAGATCCCATTTTTTTTTTGAAGATCAAGTTATATTCTAGTCCCGAATACCTTCCTTGTTAGAGTTTTGTAATAAAAACTCCAAGGTTGTGGTCGTTTTTCATCCTAGCTCACCAATCATCAAGTAAGCTCAAGAACATTATTTTTGATCTTTACATACTCCCTTTGTTCTTATATTGATGTATTTCCTATTTATTTTGAGAGCTATCCATGCAAAACCTATGTTATGTATACCACTTGTTTTATTTTTCATTAAAACTATCTCAAATCCTAGATCTGTACGTTTTATTAACATCCCCGCGAAGCCCACTATTTTTAGTGATTTTTAGGACCCATGACACCTTAAGAAGGTGTATGGTAGGATGTGTGTACTTGTGGAGTTGTGTTGTAGTCGTATGATCAAGCCGCGAACCAAGAAAACGAGTTTTTAACATATATATATACCCGCTGTCCAGAAATGTAAAATTTGGAAAAATCAGTAAACATGGCGTTATTTTAGCTTTCATATTTAGAAAGTACTCTCAAACACGAAAACGTGGTCGCTTGAATCACTAAAAACCGAGTTATAACGAAGGAGATACGATGTTTTAAAGTTAGCAACGCAAAACTATTATTTTCAGAAAATGCGGGCTGTTGGCCGAACTTCAGGGGACAGAACGAGGCGTTAGCCGTAGTCTAGCTGAGCCGAGCCACTGAGAATATGTTAGTTCATGTTATGACGATCGCGTGGATATAAAGAACGTTGAAAACCGACTTGTAACGACCAAGATATGAATTTCTGAAAATCCGACTAACAAAACTTATTTTGACAGCCTCACTATAATTCCAATATTTTCTAAGTATGGGAAACAGTTTTGCAAGGCACCATATTCAAAGCCGATTTTCTTCATGATCGAGACGTGTATGATCAAAACTCAAAAGAGACGACATTGAGATGTTGTTGCAAGGATTTCAAAAATGTCAAGTTCTATTCCTAACTCTTAACGTACAATATTTTGCGACTAGCTTTGCGAGGCCGTTCGGTCATATTTTCACCAGTTGTAAAAGTAATATTTTGCGACGAAACTATTTTATTTGACAATAAAACACCAAAAGAGGATCGTGGAGTAACGTTTCAACATTTTTACACGAAATATAGTATATGACTTGCCGAGATGTCAAAAATGTAGTTTTCGACGATAAACATTATTTTCAAAACCAACGAGTGGTATCGTTAACATACGTAAATGCATGAGTAGAAGCATTTCAGTTACTTATATTAGATCATATCATTCATCATAGGTCGCAGTTTGAGACCGAGCCTCATTTTCATCATATCCTTTGTGGTTATTGTGCTATCATATCAGGTGAGTTTTCATAGCCCCTACTTTTACACGTTTTGAACTTTTGGGGGAGATACATGCTTAAATTACTTTTCTCGTTTATCAAATACGTTTTGCATTGGTATGCAAGTCATCTATTCTATTGTGCATTGGTATGCAAGTCATCTATTACATTGTGCATTGGTATGCAAGTCATCTATTCTATTGTGCATTGGTATGCAAGTCATCTGTTACATTGTGCATTGGTATGCAAGTCATCTATCCTAATCATTCTATGTTAGCATTGGGTTGTAAACACACAGGTTGCAAGTCTCTTATGGACGGGGCTTGGAACTGAGTGGATTTACAATGCCTATGCTGTGGAAACTTTCTCTAAACGCTTTTCAACTTATTTATAACAAACTCTATGAACTCACCAACCTTTGTGTTGACACTTTTAGCATGTTTATCTCAGGTTAGTAAGGTGATAGCAGATGCTTGGAGCAGAGAGTCTTAGGGCACGTTTTTATGAAGACTTTTGCTTTTATCATTTACCATTCGATATACTTTAAAAACTTATGTACTATTCTACTTTGGGATCTTTTGCTTGTAAACTATGACTTTATCTATTCGAATGGTAACTTTTCAAAACGTCTCATTTAGAGGTCGTTCTCTATATCTTGTACTTTGTGCCCTGAAGTAGCATCCCATTGACATTATCATTCCGCTGCGATAATTTGGGGGTGTTACAACATGTGTCTACAATTGGAAAGTAATTATTTCAAGACATTCTAGAGATAATCTGGGTTACTACCAAGATAACAAAGCTTGTAGCTCCCGCTGAATTACAAATCATTACATTAATTCATTATTCAGTTCTTACAACACAATGCTCCCACTGGATTAGACAACATTATAAGTGTTTCATAACTATTAAAAGCAAATAGTGTGCTATTTACTTTCCTACAACTTTGAGAAATCCCATACGTAACAATTACTTAGGTACTAAAAGAATGTATTCTACTTTGTAAATGATGGACTATCCATCAATGCAATTAACTTGAAAAAATTGGGCATACAATTTCTTCCTTAATATGTCTACCATCCCCACAATGGTATGTAGCATCTTTAAGTGGTCAAAGCACAACAGCTAGATAAATCATGCTAGTTTGCCTTTTACGAATTTGCGGTAACTAGTCTAGCTTATAATTTAATAACTCATAAAATGTGCAATTTCCTTAACTATTAAAGTTTGCTATGAGTTATTTCTTAGAATTTAGACAATTCTGATTTTCCTATCATACCTTTCTCATTCATGAAAAAGAATAGGATTAAGTCTCACTCTTCTCAAAGAAAGTAGACTTGGTTTATTCTTTTAGTAAAGTTGACTCTAGCCAAAAACCCCTACGGGTGTAGATCAATTTACTACTAAAAGAATGTCCCACGTTTACGGTTTTAACGTTGCATTAATACATTAAAAGAATTTACAAATTCAATTTTAGTATTTTCGATAATACAATTTTTCAAGAAAAGAAAATTGCCCAGGAAATATTCATATATCCATTTAATCTTCTTGAAAACTAGGATCCAAATTTCCATAGTTTCACTACATCAGTTGATCTGCTAGCAGTGAAAGTACAAAATATGGTAATCTGCCGAACAATAATCGGCAAACAATTTCCCACTCCTAGATCATTATGGGAATTACATTTGCCAAAAACAATTTTGCAATGTAAGCATATTTCTTCTCATCTCATGTTTTAAGTTTCAAGGTCTCACTTACAACTTAATTAAGTCGTCTAATTTAGAAACTACAAATACTCCATGTCATGGTCTCACGCCATGGAAATTTACCTTGTCATTATTATTTAGGTCAAGGTCTCACTTACGCTAAATATTAACTCTGGTAACGCTTAAATCTAACATGTTTTTAGGCGCGTTATTGCTAGTTTTGTGCATCATATTTGGTTATATTTATGTGTATTTGTTGCTAAATGATGAAAAAGTGTGTATGCAAGTAAATATAGCCAAGTACAGGAAAAGATGATAAAAAGACGAAGAAATGAAGAAATTATGCATATTTGGAGAGTTACGAGAAAGAAACCACGCGATACTTCAAGGATTTGATTAGTTCAAGATTTCCATGCTTATATATCAAGAAAAGATCAAGTTCTATGATAGGAAGTAATGGTACAGCGAAGGATCAAGCACGTAACGAGAAAAGAGAAAGAAGAAATAAAGTTGCATGGCAGAGTGGCCCATCCGATCAGATGGCGCCCGCATCCGAATCGGATGGGAGAAGATTATTTTACCGAGAGCTCCAACCGATCGGTTGGAGCCAAATACCGATCGGTTGGCTGACGCTGGAGTTACAAAGTTGCATTTAATGAAGAAGTTAAGCCCCATAATCATTGAGGCTTATCATTTCTCTGCTATTTACTAATATTGGACTTTTTGCTTGGAGAATAAGGGTTTCCTCACTTATTTAAGAAACCCTTGGCTAATTTACAAAGAGAGAAGTTTTTGGGAGGTGACAACCCAAAGGCAAATCGAGTTAAGGCTTACACCAAGTATAACTAACTTATTATTATTTCCCGAAAGCTTGTAGTTGCTGTGAAAACGTCCAGGAAGCCTTGAGTTCGAGTCTCATGAGTTGTGTCCGTGTGTGGAGTTGTTTACGTGTAATCATAGGCGATTGGAGGAGTGTGGATTGCTATAGTTCCACAATTCTAGTTCTTGTAATTCCTCGATTAGGTATTTCTTGTTGAGTTATTATGAACTACTTTTACTTTTACTATAAGATGAATGAAAGTTTGGTTAATTACTTGTGTTTGATTATGATTGTTATGGAGTGATTTTGGTTGTACTTGTGTGTGTATGATGTGACAATTGTTGGAGTGATCTTATCATAGTGATGCACGAAAACATATCTTGTTCTATGAGTTTGGTGAGATACAATCTAATCTTGCTTAATTGGTTTGTAAAAACAATCTTAAAGACTAACAAAGGCCGAAAGGAGTTTTCTTTATGTTTTTATTCCAAAAAGTTAGTGCACGAATTAGTATGGATTATGGTGTGTGACAAACACCATCTTTACTCATTAAAATGGATTTGGAAATGATTTCATCACGAAAAAGGCCGAAAGGATTCGTAGGAATTCTTAAGATAAGAAATGCTTTCAAACAACAAAAAGCTTAAAAGAATTGTCGTAATAGTTAATCAAGGCCGAAAGGAATTAACTAGGAGATTGAATTCTAGATATGATTTCTCATGATAAAAACCATTGATTGTGAATCATTCATATTAAGTTGTGCATCACTACAAGTTACATCCAACTTGGTTGGTTACTCTAAAATAATTGGTCATAGAATCACACACAAGTATATTTGTTTTTGATTGATTGAACCTTGCTTGCTTTTGAATTTACTTCAAATTGGATTGACACCCTTTTTGCTAAAACTTATTTTACTAAACCTAAACCCCAATTCCCTTGGGACGATCTCGACTTACCCACCTTTACTACCGCGGACGAGTATACTTGCTCGTATGTGTGATTAGAGAATTGGATAAATCGTGTTTATAAATTTTAAAACTTGAACACAACGACACGCAAATCAAGTTTTTGGCGCCGCTGCCGGGGAATTGTTAAGATTTTCTTGGTAGTTGGGCTTAGTAGCATAGTTTTTTTTAGAGCTAAAAGTAAAAAGTAAAAAAAAAAAAAAAAAAAAAAAAAAAAAAAAAAAAAAAAAGTTTGGTTCGGAACCAACCGAATCGGATGGATGCCCATCCGATCGGTTGGTGGTCTCGGTAAGTATTTTTGTTTTAGTAATTTTTGTTATCTTTCAGTTTTTATGCCTCATTAATGCTATGATTAATTAGTTTAAGTAGTAGATTAATTAGGATAATTAATTTAGGGTTATTAGAAGAATTTTAATATGTTAAATGCTTAGTTAATATAGTTAATTTTTGGTTTAATGTGTGGTAGTTTAATAGTTTTTATTAAATGTGCTGATAATTAGTTTTATGATTATTAAGTTAAGGTTAAAAGTTGATTAATTAGTTTAATGATTGGTAGTTAATTGTTAGTTTTTATTAATTAGTTAAATTTTAATGATTGGTAGTTAATTGTTAGTTTTTATTAATTAGTTAAATTTTAATTATTTAGTTTCTTCTTAAAAAGTAAAATTATAAAAAGGTTATAAGTTTAGTTTTAATATATAAATATATTAATTTTTTTTTTTTTTTTTTTTTTTTTTTTTTTTCGATCTAACCGATCGGACGCTGCCCGCATCCGATTCGGTTGGGGCGATTTCATTTTTTTTGCATTTTGTCCATCCGATCGGATGGAATGTAATGCCGATCGGATGGTTGCCTCGGTAATAGTTTTTGTGATTTTTAATTTTCAGTTGTTTTGATGTTTTAATAGTTTGAAGTTGTTTGTTTGCTTGTTTTGGTTTTACATTTGGATATGATTCGATTATAACTAACCCTCACACTAATAGTTTGGATTTTTGTTTTTGTGGTTATGTTATAGTTAGTGCTTAAGTAGAATGGAGAGTTTAAGCAATGTTTCGGAGTACTTGAGAAATTTGGAAGAGATGTTGAAAGATTCAGGTGATTCTTTGGAGAAATTGGAAAGTATTTTGGACGAAGCTAAGGTTGGTTTAGAAGGAAAAGAAGAAGTTGGCGAAAGCATTGTTTGTGTACCTAAGGAGAAAAGAGTAGTTGTGTTTACACAAGCACCACCTAGAGAGTTTTATGTACCATTTATGAGGTATGCTACACCATGTGGTGTAGAAGGCATTAAAGCTTGGGATGCTCAACTTAATATGGAGTATGGTGAAAATTATATTACGGAGGATATGCTTGGTAAGCTTGGCTTTGTTAGGCTTGATTATGAAGATTATGGGAGAAAGATAGTGCGAGATGTGAATGTTAATATTCATGGTCATGTTTTCAAGATTGACTTTGTTGTGTTGGAATATGGAAATGCGGGTGAACCGGAAGTGATGTTTGGTAGAAATTTTATGGTTAAGACTAAATGTAGGGTTGATTTTGCTTTGAGGATGAGATGATGTAGATGATGTAGATGATGATTGGTAGAGAAGAAGGAAGGTAGAGGAGAGATTGTTAAAATGGGAAAGGCAAATCGAAAGAAAGCACCACTTAACAAACTTACCTAACCCTCCACCCCTAAGAATGAGAGTTCTTCATCTAGTTCGCCACCCAAATCACCCCAAGAAGTTAAACCATTGACTCAAGAGCAGAACGAAGCAGTTTTGGAAAACTTAGAAATGAAGTTTAAGGAGCTTATGGAAGAGAAGCCAGTTATAGAAGTGTTGAACAATTACATGACTTATCGTAAGAAATTAGATACGGTTATGATGGCAACAGCTAGGCTAGAGGATAAGAATTTTGATGAGTTTGAAAGGGAAAGGATAGTTGAGAATGGGTTGCCTAAGAAAGAGAGCGATCCGGGAAATTTCGTGTTACCAATTAAGGTAAATGGAACCGATGCGATGTATGCATTGGCCGATACAGGAGCAAGTGTGAATGTGATGCCGTATCCATTATACAAAAGATTAGGACTTGGTAATCCTCAACCAAATCAATATAATCTTACTATGGCTGATAATTCAAGAGCAAAAGCAATGGGAGAAGTGAAGAATGTTAGAGCTCAAGTAGGATATCAAGCTTTCTTAGCCGATTTTCTTGTGCTTAACATTCCGGTGGATAAGGAGTTACCATTGTTGTTAGGAAGAACATTTTTGAGAACTTACGGAGCTATTATAGATATGGGTAGAGGTACTATGACTATTAGTGATGGAATCTTGAAGCATACTTACTATCCTAGACCTAGAGGCAAGATTGTGAAGGAAGTGCATGAAGATGAGGAAGAAGAAGATCATTTAGGTTGTTTCGAAGTTGGTAGAGATGAAGAGGGAAGACCTAAATATGGGCCGGTTGTCCCTAGTTACTTTGGTATTGAAGATGAGTTGGAAAGAGCTTTAGCTATGGAGGTTTTCTATAACCCATTCAAAAATGTTTTTGTGTTCAATAAATTGACTGATTTTCTTGGATCTTTACCGGTTCAATTGAAGAATTTGGAATGGGGACCCGAAGGAGCTAGTGTTTACAAGAAGGAAGAAGGTGATGGAGAATGGCATGTGAAGTTTGATATAGTTTGTCCGGATGGAAGAAATTTTGCAAGGAAGTTTAAAACGCAAATGACTAATCGGGAGTTTTTCGGCAAATTTCAAAATGAAGACATCTTGAAGCATGAATATTTTGAAGGATGAAGACAAAAGTTGAAGAATAAAAGCACAAGGCTTGTGCTAGTGTTTGTTTGTTTCATTTATTTTAATGCATTTTTAGTAGTTTAATATTTGCATTTAAGTTTGAGTTGAGTTAAGACCTTTTGGTTATCTTGGTTTTATTAAGTTTTAATTTATGGAGTTAAGTTTTGTTTTAGAAGTTCTAGAGATAGATTGAATAACAAGTTGGTAGAATAAGTGTGTTGGGTATTTTTCATACTTAAAAGAGGTATTTTGGAATAGTGAAAACATTTCTCATTTTGTTCTTACAAGAGTCAAGGTGTTGAAAGAAAGAAGAAAAAGTGAGTTTTGCAAAAATTCAATCCGAATTGGTTGGTTGAAATGCTGATCGGATGGAGTGAAGTATATATACCCAAGATTTCAAAAATCATAAAAACACACACACTCATTCCACCACACTTGGGGTTCATTAATTCGACCATTAGAAGGCTATTAAGAGTTGCAGGAGAGTTGAAAGATCATCAATGGCACCTAAACAAGTAAGTAACATCATCAAATTGTATCAATTAGGTTTTAATTCGAGTTGATTGAATTAGGTCAAAGTTTGGGCGTTTTTGATGTAGTTCGAATTAAGATGTAATTTTTCTGGAATAGATGGGTAAATGATTGAGGAATTCATTGCAAAAAGAATGAGATAGATTGATTAAGTTTTGAGAAAGAATGAATTGATTGGATTTTTAGATCAAATGGGTCGAAACTTTGAATCAATTCTGGGTTGAAATTGATGATTTCCAGATGTTGTTTAGATGTTAATTAATGTTTTTAGGATGATGCATTGTGGATTAGAACATTGATAAGGTTTTGATTTTGAAAGTGTTCATATGTTCATATGTTCTAAGATTGATCATGCGAGTATGTAATGGATATGATTTGGAGATAAGTGGGATATGTAGAGACCATAGTGATTGATCAAACGCAGGATAGGGAAGAGTAGGATTTGTTAGAATTGATTGGAAGTCGAACAAAGAAATTTTTTTGTAACGGAATGCCCAACCGATTCGGTTGCGTGGCATTACCGATCGGTTGGGGGCTAGTATTCAATCCATCCGATTCGGTTGAATGTAATGCCGATCGGATGGAACTTTCTGTGATGAAAATTGATTTTTCAAAAGTTAAGTTTTTTAGACTTCTAGATCATGCATGCTTAGTTTCTATGCTCTTATTCTATCATATGTTTGTGTTTCTTCTACAGAGTTATCTTGCAGGAGGATCAAGTTCGTCACGTGGAGATGGTAATCCGATTGTAGCAAAGTACATAAAAAGAAATGCGAGAGAAAAGGTCAAGTATACTCTTAATCAGGAGCGTAATGAAAATTTGAAGTTTAGCAACCTTGGGAGAGAGGAAAAACACGCTTTTCGTGAGCGTCTTTCGAAGTTACAAGGGAGAAGACTTGCTAAGCCAAGGTTAGTTGATTGGAGTTTATTTCATGAATATGAATGTGAAATGGAGTTAAGGAATTTGTTGGGTACGCTTCTAGCACCAAAATGTGACAACATATGTGTGATTACATTAGTTATCTTATTTGCCACAAACACATGGACTAGAACCGTCAATATTGTAAAGTCATGTGTTTTGGCTCTATAAATACACCTCCTAGACTTCACTAGGAGGGTTGAAGCTTTGTGTTTGTTTTTCACCTTTCTATATTATCAATAATACAAGTTTCCTCTTTATCTCTTTACTACTTTCTCTCACTAAACCTTTGCCATGGAGATGATGATCTTTCATCATCCAAGGCCTCCCGATTCACAATATATTAACCAAAACACGATCCATCAATTGGTATCAAAGCCATGGTATTAGTTTTGGTTGATTTGTGTTATTTTCTTGTCAAAATTGTATCTTCTCGTGGATCTGATTTGTTTTTTGGAACTGTTATGTTGTATACTGTTGTGTGGTATATTTGACTGGTCCATTATTTTTCGTGTCAAAAGAGTACTTGCAAACAGATCATTAACACTATTATTGTATCAAAAGAAGTCCGGGTATTCATCTTTTATCATTTTTATGCGACTTTTTTGGATCCATCCCGTTAAGTGTTTATGGTCTGAATATTTGTGGTAAGTCAGCTGGTTAATATGGTCTAATACTGATTAAGGGTTTGTACAATGTGTTGGTGAAGAAACGTGGTCGCATAAAGTGGTCAGATCTGGTTTGCAAAAGGTGGTCGGAAAAAATAGTCGGAAAATTTTGGCCGGAATCTCGCCGGAGTTCTTGGTCAAAAAGTCAAAACCCTTTTTTATCGAAGTTGCTTGTAAAGCAAATGCGATAAACCCTCTTCTATCTGAGTTCGATTTCTTGTACAAGAAACTCGATGACTTTATCGCTGTTGGACTTTATCGCTGTTGGACATTATCGCTGTTGGACACTTATCGCAGTTGGACACTTATCGCTGTTGTGACAAGAGCACTAATCGCAGATATCAAGGGTCAACGGTCAACATTAAACGGTCAAACCTGTCAACGATAAAAAAAAATAAAAAAAAATAAAATAATAATAATAATAAAAGAGGAATGAAGACTGTATGACACTGAGTTGATCGCTATCATTTAACCATAGCACCATATCAATCCAAACATAACCACATCTATGCCTACTATCCGATCGCATCATTATCAAACCAAAGCATCACTACCATTTTCAATTATCGTACACAAGACTCAAAAACAATACCTCAAAAGTAAAATAATCTATCTCATTTATCATTTCGTATCTTCACGTTTCACAAAACGAATTGAAACCTATATCATCTCATTAAGCATTCTATGTTCAAATCGAATCATATCAAGAAAAAAATAACATTCGTTGATCATTGTCGTAGTCTCAGTTTTACACAAAAAAAATTAAACAATATCACATCAAATAAACCCAAACTTGTTAACTACCAACATAGAAAAAAGACCAACTATCACGCGTGTGAACAAAAAAATAAACACAATAACAAAAGATAACACCGAACCAACCGAGTGACATCTTCAAGACTGACTTGGTGTTCTACACCTCAAGGATCGATTTACAAGGTTGTGTTTGTCTTGGTTATGATGATGGGTAGATGATGATGGAGATAGTCTTGATTGAGTATTGATTGATGATGAGATGAATCTGTTTTTGACAGATTCGTTAGGAGAGAGAAACGAGGAGGAGGGGGCGGATGAAATGTAATTAGGGTTAAATTGTGTGTTATTGTTATCCTAAATACCCAAAGATTTGGGTTATATATTTGGATAGGCTTGGGATTGGGTTACTTATGAGTTGGGCTGGATGTTGAAGTTAAATCATATGGACTGATCATGAAATATTTGTGGATAGTTAATGACAAACGAGTTATTGGACTTTAATGGGATCTTTGGCTAAATGTTTTATTAGTCAAAGTTAATATTTGGTATTTTATTGGGTTATTGGTTATTTTTGAGGCTCGTAATGACAAAGTGATTAATTTTCACGGGGATACATTTTTGACAAGATCGGGATAAAACCATTATCTTAGTTCTCTTAAACCGTCAAAAGGCTAGTGTTGGGTATTGAACCGCAAGATGTGACTACGGGGTTAATTCTTTATTATTTATTTGAGGTTGAAGTGGGATATCACGGGTGCGTGTACTTAGTATCTTGAAGATATCGGGGTTGGTTGGATGCATGATTCTTCGAGATCCTTGTTCGAGCTTATAACCTTCAAAATGATTAAGACTTGAGTTATCTCGTTATACCTGATGTAAGGAGTTACGTTGTTGTGCTCACAGTGTATAGCCATCACTTTAAAGGAGTTACGTTGTAGTGCTCAAGTGTCACACAAAGATGTGGATAATTCAAGATGAGTTCATATACAGAAAAGGATGGTTGGATGAGTATATGAAACGACCTATGCTTTAAGGAGTTACATTGTAGTGCTCAGTATAGGTTCTTAATCAGACAATAGTGCAAGTTTAAGTCACAAGTTTGGGTTATTTTACTTCAGTCTCAAGTTCGTAATACTGGGTTTTCTCCATCAGTGGTCACTACAAAAAGTCGTTAGAATGATAATGGGGTCGGTAAAGTGTTAGATGAGAAGAGTATAGAAGAGTAGAGATTTTATCAGCAGTTGATTCTCACAGGCTATTTATGGTACTTCACACATCTTCGCTTAATTGGACATACAGGGTGTACGCTGCCTCCGTTTCCATCGTAACCATAGTGTGTATGCTTCCGATTCCGCGAAGACATCGTGGGGGAAGAGAGAGTAGATTTGCTTTGACTTTCTTTGACTTTTCTTGCATTTTTTGCGAAAACACTCTTTTTCTAGATGGATCTGCATTCAGGGGGAAGAAATGTGCACATCAGGGAAGAAATGTGCACGTGATCGAGCTTACAATTTTATTACTACCGGAAGGCGTCGGCAGAGATGATCAGTGGTTCAGTTTTGTGATTTTGGTGTAATCGTTTCAACTTTCGCAGGGTGTGATGTGCGAAGTAGCCTACTTATGTGAGAAGATCTTGCTAATTTCTTGCATGTTACCCCCGAACGGGACTTTCGCATTGAGCATAATCGTTACTTAGTACTAGTCAGATTTGCGTGGTGTGGTTTACGATGTCATCTACAAATTCCGCTGCGTACTTACAACCTTCAAAAGTTAGAAGACGTGTTAACTACATCAAAGTTTCGAATCTACTGAAGACGGTTGTCAGTTTGGGGGGAAGCTGATTCAGAAACTTCGCCAGAAAGAAGTATATGAAGAAGCCGTTAAAGACATGCAGCATGAATTGGGGGGAAGTTAATCCAATTAATGTTTATTACATCATTTGACTACAAGTGAAGAAAAGTTCTCAAGCTGAGGTACAAGATATAGACAAAGAGCGTCAACTGTAATCATCCTCAGCACATGAAGAGCTTATGAAGACCTTTCTTTATTTGTATTTTTTACTTGTAGGATATGATGTAAGTAATCCCATATGTTGCCACATTGGGGGAAGATTGTTGGGTACGCTTCTCGCACCAAAATGTGACAACATATGTGTGATTACATTAATTATCTTATTTGCCACAAACACATGGACTAGAACCGTCAATATTGTAAAGTCATGTGTTTTGGCTCTATAAATACACCTCCTAGACTTCACTAGGAGGGTTGAAGCTTTGTGTTTGTTTTTCACCTTTCTATATTATCAATAATACAAGTTTCCTCTTTATCTCTTTACTACTTTCTCTCACTAAACCTTTGCCATGGAGATGATGATCTTTCATCATCCAAGGCCTCCCGATTCACAATATATTCACCAAAACATGATCCATCAGAATTTGATGAGAATATCATATGTGTATGAGGGAGATGGTGATAGTTTTGAAGATTTTTCGTGGGAGAGAGCATTTAGTGTTCACGAGGATGTTAATCGAGAATGGTGTTTGGAGTTTTTCTCCACATTTTATTTTGAAAGGAAGGTTGTGGATTTAGTGAATGATAAATGTGTTTGGTTTAGGCTTTGTGGTAGAGAGCATGTGTTTACCTTGCTGAAGTTCGCTGTCGCTCTTGGCCTATACACCCAAGATGAAATTATGCACCGTTTGTTTGCATCTCACTTTATAAGATTAGTTAGGAAACATAATGATTATGCAGGTTTAGCTGAATATTGGAACAGTGTTGGTAATCCGAGTTGTACTAGAAGGAATTCGTCCAAGTTAAGAAACCCATTGTTGAGGATTTTGCATAAACTGATCGCATGGGGTGTTTTACATAGGACGGGGAGTCGAGATAAGTGTAATCAACCGGATTTGTGGGTAATGAAGCTGTTGGAAGAGAAAAATGGGAATGCGGCTTGGATAATAGCCGAGTATCTTTCAAGGTGAGCACCAGGGATAAAAGATAATAGTGCGATTTGTGGAGGTCACTATGTGACTAAGTTGGTGAGAAACTAAGGTTATTATGTTCATGCTGAGTTAGCAAAATGTTCGGAGATGATGGACAGTGAGACGTGGGATGATAAAAGTTTTAATGAAGCATTGAATAGGAAGACAAGAGAGTTGGGAGCTTGGATGGAGCCGCACATGGCCGCACCTCAAGGAGCACAACAACAACCTTATCAACAACAACCGTATCAACCACCACCACATGTTGGGAACGTTCATGCTCCTGGTAGTTTTGACTCGGGATGGGGAGATTGGAATCGTGAATTGAATGAGATTGAGCGTAGGGATGTGTGGAGAGATTCTATGATGTTGAGGCAAAACTATAACTATGATTACTCAATGCCGATGCTTCAACATGTGGCTCATCAAGCTAATTATGAGGTACCTCCCTACAACCCACCAAATGCTCCACCCTACCCATTTGAATATGACCCGTATCCTGGCCAATACCCTTACCCATATCCTGGGTACGCACCATTTCCTGACCCAGTGCCAGTTTATGGAAGAGTTCCTAACGTTGGAGGGACAAACTTTGATGTGGGCGGTTCTTCAACGGGGGTTGGAAGAAAAAGACAAGCTTTTTCAGTTTTTAGTGATGATGAGAATGAAGATGATGAGGATGATGAAGAAGAGGTTGAAGAAAGTGAAGATGAGAGGATTAATCCGGACAACATGGAGTCCGATGATTGATGGTTAATGATGTTATGGTTATGTTTTAAAAACAATGATGGTTGAACAATTTCTATTTCTATTTCTTTAACTTAACTTTCGTAGGATTTATGGTTATGATTTTGGTTTGTTTTGGATTATTTTTATTTTTATTTTATTATGTTTTATATTTGGTTTGGTATTTTGTTTTGTTGTTTCGAGTATAGTGTTTGCAGTGTTTGCAGGGGAAGAATTGACGGAAGCTTAGTGTTGATCAAATATTTGGAGTTAGAAGAACTCATGTGCTTACTTATGATCAAATAAGCCTATGCGAATTTTTTTCCGGGTAGTATTTATTTATTTTTCTCTATTTTTTTTTCCTATTTCCTTTACTTTGAAGTTCGTTTTATTACATTGAGGACAATGCAAAACTTAAGTGTGGGGGAGGGAAGAAATAGGAAAAATTGTTTTAATTTTTAAATTTTAATTTTTGATTTAGTAGATTTTGGAATTCAAGTAACTAGAATGTGTTCGCCCTTGATTTTTCTAGTTGTTAGATGAATTGATTCAATGGTAAAAATAAGGCTATTTGAAAATTTTTGGAATGTAATCAAGTTATGAGAGATATTGATAACTATTGCTAGTACATTTTATCACCACCTTAAATTGTGAGGATTTAAGCCTTTTTGTATAAAGCACTTCTTATGCTTTATATTTCGTTATGAGTGTGCCGGTGATTATGTTGATTCTAGAACTTGTACTTGTTATGCATTACGGTTAAAATTACTTTCAAGTAATAAAATATATTCAAATGATAAGAGGCAAATTAGGATTTTTCACCAAATGGCCTTCCGTTTACAATTTATTTTTGCTAACTACATTAGTTAGTTGTCTTAAGTAATTGGAACCCATTTGTTAGAGTTATCTTATACGCTAGATACCCTTAGTTACACCCTTTTGAGCCTATCTTTTCTTTTGATTAAATCCAGAAAAGTACAAAAAGATTTTACACCATACACCTTAGGCTTTCCCGAATCAAGTTCAAATGAAGTTCAAAACTATTTATTTTTGATGATTGCATGTTGACCACACCTTGTATGTGTATATGTTGTTTCAATGAAGAAGGAGGTCGCTACTCTTATTTGTATTTTTTGTAGCTTGTGATCATCCAAATGTGGGGGGGGGGGGGGGGGGGACGTTGTGTTAAAAAAAAAAAAAAAAAAAAAAAAAAAAAAAAAAAAAAAGAAAAAAAAGAGAGAAAAGCCAATGAGCTATGAAAGTATGGAATGATGAAAATAAAATAGTCAATGAGCTATTAAGGAAGGGAAGAGTTAGTATGAGATGCGAGAAATGATAATCGAAGAAGTTTGGTGGAGTAATCATTTGTGATATAAAGAGTTTGGGACGGAATTTGGGCTTGATTCTTATTTCATTTTTATTTTTTTAGAACCAAATCAAAATTCCCATGTCTTATCCTTACCCTTACCAATTAATTTATTCGTTGTTAGCTTTCGAGCATCCGGATTTAGTGATGGCTTTGTTTAGATATGTAGTACGTGGATGTTCTAGTGACCATCCGAGTTTTTGAATAGTTGAAAAATGTTGTTAGCGATCTAGTGAGTAAATTAGTGACCATCCGTTATGCATGTAACGTCGTTAGCAAACCAAGATACAATCTAGTGACCATCCGTTGCTTAACTAAACAAGGATTCGTTGTTAGCGAGCTATGATGTTCTTGTATGAAGTATTTACACATTAGCTAGGTAATCAAAACCCTTAAACCTAAAAACCAAATAAAAGACCTCTTTGATGTTTTATTTTGTTGTTTTGATACAAGTACAAGCTTATGGTAAGAAACATGAATCATGACTGAGCGATTGAGTCATTTACAATCAAATATACCCTCGAGTGTTGTGTGAATTTAAAATTTCCTTTGTGAGGTGCTTAGTGATGTTATCAAGCTCGATTTAACTTGCGTATATTTCAAGGATTCTTCATAATTAAAGTAAAATAACAATTGTCCTATTGGGATGGTTGTTAGCTTTTTATAATCATAATGAAGATGCCATTGAGTTCAGTTTTTCTAAAAATTAGACTTGCTCGAGGGCGAGCAGAACTCAAGTGTGGGGGATTTGATAACGCTTAAATCTAACATGTTTTTAGGCGCGTTATTGCTAGTTTTGTGCATCATATTTGGTTATATTTATGTGTATTTGTTGCTAAATGATGAAAAAGTGTGTATGCAAGTAAATATAGCCAAGTACAGGAAAAGATGATAAAAAGACGAAGAAATGAAGAGATTATGCATATTTGGAGAGTTACGAGAAAGAAACCACGCGATACTTCAAGGATTTGATTAGTTCAAGATTTCCATGCTTATATATCAAGAAAAGATCAAGTTCTATGATAGGAAGTAATGGTACAGCGAAGGATCAGGCACGTAACGAGAAAAGAGAAAGAAGAAATAAAGTTGCATGGCAGAGTGGCCCATCCGATCGGATGGCGCCCGCATCCGAATCGGATGGGAGAAGATTATTTTACCGAGAGCTTCAACCAATCGGTTAGAGCCAAATACCGATCAGTTGGCTGACGCTGGAGTTACAAAGTTGCATTTAATGAAGAAGTTAAGCCCCATAATCATTGAGGCTTATCATTTCTCGGCTATTTAATAATATTGGACGTTTTTACTTGGAGAATAAGGGTTTCCTCACTTATTTAAGAAACGCTTGGCTAATTTACAAAGAAAGAAGTTTTTGGGAGGTGACAACCCAAAGGCAAATCGAGTTAAGGCTTACACCAAGTCTAACTAACTTATTATTATTTCCCGAAAGCTTGTAGTTGCTGTGAAAACGTCCAGGAAGCCTTGAGTTCGAGTCTCAAGAGTTGTGTCCGTGTGTGGAGTTGTTTATGTGTAATCATAGGCGATTAGAGGAGTGTGGATTGCTATAGTTCCACAATTCTAGTTCTTGTAATTCCTCGATTAGGTATTTCTTGTTGAGTTATTATGAACTACTTTTACTTTTACTATAAGATGAATGAAAGTTTGGTTAATTACTTGTGTTTGATTATGATTGTTATGGAGTGATTTTGGTTGTACTTGTGTGTGTATGATGTGACAATTGTTGGAGTGATCTTGTCATAGTGATGCACGAAAACATATCTTGTTTTATGAGTTTGTTGAGATACAATCTAATCTTGCTTAATTGGTTGGTAAAAACAATCTTAAAGACTAACAAAGGCCGAAAGGAGTTTTCTTTATGTTTTTATTCCAAAAAGTTAGTGCACGAATTAGTATGGATTATTGTGTTGACAAACACCATATTTACTCATTAAAATGGATTTGGAAACGATTTCATCACAAAAAAGGCCAAAAGGATTCGTAGGAATTCTTAAGATAAGAAAAGCTTTCAAACAACAAAAAGCTTAAAAGAATTGTCGTAATAGTTAATCAAGGCCGAAAGGAATTAACTAGGAGATTGAATTCTAGATATGATTTCTCATGATAAAAACCATTGATTGTGAATCATTCATATTAAGTTGTGCATCACTACAAGTTACATCCAACTTGGTTGGTTACTCTAAAACAATTGGTCATAAAATCACACACAAGTATATTTGTTTTTGATTGATTGAACCTTGCTTGCTTTTGAATTTACTTCAAATTGGATTGACACCCTTTTTGCTAAAACTTATTTTACTAAACCTAAACCCCAATTCCCTTGGGATGATCTCGACTTACCCACCTTTACTACCGCGGACGAGTATACTTGATCGTATGTGTGATTAGAGAATTGGATAAATCATGTTTATAAATTTTAAAACTTGAACACAACGACACGCACATCAAACTCCAAGTGTCTCTTATAATTAGATAGCATGGACTTAAATTTTAGGGTATTTATTTTGATGTGACAATCAAAATATGTACGAAGAAGCATGCACACATCTTCGTATCATAAGTTTAAAAAAAAAATTTAATTACCAATTTAGCTAATAGTTAATTCAACAAAGTTTTAATTGAGGACTTGAGGTATTGGGTTCACCAATCAAAGAATTACCTCCAATTATCGCCCACTATATCCTACTACTGCATGAGTCATAAAGACCCAAGTTATTCGAATAATTACCACAAAAGTGGCACGTGGAATTGAGGTCAATTCACCCTTAAGAAGATTTTGTACAAAATAATAGCATTACTTGGTAGCTCCAATTAGACGCACAAAGGAGCGGAGAGACAAACGTCCGCCTGAAGGCTAATTAAAAACGCGTCTCTTTCAAATGACAATTTAATGTCAAGCCTCCTTATACTCCTCTTATAGTTTGTCTAAACTGGGTGAGCCGTTCACACTATTGGTACAAAACTCATCAGTCAATCAAAAGTTTATGATACTAAGTCTTAAAAAATTATGTTATAAATTATCATATTGCTAGTCTCGCCTGGGAGCAAATTATCGTGCGAAGCGAACCATTGTCGGCACATAAGACTTTGCAATATATAATTTATCACATCAAGGTTTCATAGTTATTAGGTTAATTTTTTTTTATTCGAATAATTACCTCTTTTTGCTTACAATTCAACAATAATTTAAACAAAAAAGACAAGTAATTTAATAAAAATAAATAAACACTTAATAACACATATAATCTTAATCATTAAATCATATAGTCACATGCAAACATTTTGATAAATCCTATTAATAATGTATATGTGAATTATTATGCATATAATTACTAGGACTCCCATTGGTTTTCGAGCTCATTGTACCCAATGGACCACATACACTAACAAGTTGGTAGCGTAAGCCTTAGCAAGTATATACCACGTTGCACATAAAAGATTCATTAAATTAATTAATTAGGTCTTCCCTAACTTTAGATCTATCTTTTTATTACATGTAGCAAGTAACTTAACAATTAATTACAAACCCTAATCCGTGATAACCTTGCATAAAGTATCTTGGATTAATTCACAAGTCAAGGAACGTAACCCTTTACACACATAAACACACATGTTCCTAATTTTAGTGTTACAAAACTAGCTTTTTAATTAAAAGAGGGATCGAACCACCCCCCCCCCCCCCAAAAAAAAAAAAAAAAAAAAAAACTAGGATCGATTTTTATTGTTTTAAAAAACCCTAAATAATCGACTAAACATGTTTAATCCAAATCAAGAATTTGATTTTTTATGCGTTTCGGTAATACAATTACATGTTAAACGGTTCGTGATGCGACTGTTAGAATTTAAATTCAATAACAATTATATAATTAATTCTACATCACCAAAGCACGTAGCGGAAGCAAAGAATCATAATTAACATGTAAATAGATTAACCGAATAATAAAGATAACGTACCTTTGATCCTAGCAAGAACAAGGATCTAACTTCAATTCTTCTTCTTGAATAAACAATGGATTAACGAGAAACCCCTTACCATTTTGTTTCTCAATCTAAGATGGTATTAACTAATGTAAGTTAATTACCAAGGTTTTGTACACACGTACTATAACCAATTAATGTATGGTGCTAGCAATAGAACACAATAATTAAACCAAACTAATTTGTTTAATACTTAAAAAATCGATTCCCCCTCTTAGAAGTAGGATCGACCGAATTTTAGACAAAGAAGAAAGAAAACCAATTTTAGGGTTATAGCAAGAGTGCACAAGGTGTAAAACCCTAACCCTTATGCCTTTGTATTTATAGGCTACATATCTTGTTGGAGAAGTTGGACCCGAATTGGGTTTGGAAAGCCCCAAACGATCGGCCCATCCCATATATGGGAATTCTAGAACTTTCTTTCCTCCAAATTTGCACCTATGGTCCTTCCTTTATTTTACTAACGGTCGTTAGTCAATTCCGTTAATTACTTAACGTCCGTTATTCGTTATTTCCTGTTCAAATATTTAAAATATATAACGGTTATATATATTAATTATTTACATTAATCATTCATACGTAAAGTGTGCAATTCCAAGGTCCCGAGTTCAATTCTAGTCATACACGACTTAATATTTTTCCAAAACTCTAACATTAACAAGTTACAAGACAATAATAGTCCCCAAAAACACCCCCTTATATGGTCACTACATACATAATCCTTATGTTCATTTTTTTTATTCAATTACTAATCTTGCAAAACAATAAAACAATGAAATGCGAGTACCTGTAAAAATGTCCATTGTATTCGCTTCAGAACCATTACACAATCTATCCACGAGCTCTTTCTTTGTACCACTTGTCGAAACGCCACGGTTTTTCCGCCTCTTTTCGCAACTCCTTGATACTCACATTTTTCAAATCATTAACAGGTTTAACTTCAATATCATTGCACAACCTCCCAATGAGTTCTTTCTTTGTACCACTAGTTAAATGCCACGATTTTTGGCTTCTTTTCGCAACTCCTGGATACTCACATTCTTTAACTCATAAACAACCCTTATTTTGTTAGCCTCGTTATTGAGCTCCTCATCCTGAGATTCATCCCTCGCTCTTTTTTCTAATCTAGTATTTGAATCACCTACAGGAACAGGTTCTTTTCGAATAGCAGATTCAAGTCTTTTCACCTACAAAAGTGTAAGTTTCAAAATTAATGAAAGTTTTTTACGGAAATAATATGGTTTCCGAATAAAATAGCAACATAGTTTTTTATTTTTTTGTGTTTTAGTAATTATACTACTTTTTCTACATATGAGTCATTTACACATAGCTCCTTTTGTATGTCTACTAAAGAATACGCATTTTTTTTTCCTCTTGTTGTTTCTTCTTTTCATCTTTTATCCTTTTTGTATTTGCTTCAAGTTGTTTCTTCTTCTTCTTTTTTGATGCTTTCTATATGTCTACTAAATCTCTCAGTTACTGTTTTGGTGTTTCCTATAATATTTTATATATTATCATATGTAATTTAATACTTCAAATTTTATCAGTACATAACAGTTTTTTATATGTTCTATCACATCTGACATATAATAACAAAACGTGTACCTTTAGCAGCATCTACTGTTTTCGTTTAGTAGATGTGTTTAAGAACGGCAATGAAGATAAAGTCCTTAAAGCTTGTTCTATGTCATCAGTTTCTTTTCGGATTGTCTTCATGATCTACATTTTTACAAACATATATTTGAGTAATAATGCACAAGCAGATTAACTATCATATGTGATATACATTAAAAAGCAGTTTAGAAGGTCGTTGGTGAAGCTTTTGGCTTAGGCACAGAATATGCCTTCACTTTTAACAAGGCTATGTCGCAGGCTACTATGAAAGCAGTTTAGTAGAAGTCTTAGCTGCAGGCTTTGCCTTCTGCTAAACCTTTAATCACACTTTTTCATCACAGCAATATCAACTCAATATATCTATAACTGAGTATTTTACTATATCATATGTGATATAATACAATAAAACAAATTAGAAAGCCTAGTGTAAGGCTATGCCTTTGATGAAATAGGTTAGAAGCCAAACTAAATGTTTAGCCAAACAGATTAGAAAACTTATGGCTACGCCATCACTTTGATGAAGGCTTGACCGAAGGCTTTTCCTTATTCTAAACCTCATGCTATGTCTTTACTTTTCCTTCTGCTAAGCCTTCTAAACAAAATTTTCATCACAATAACTTCAACTCAATCAACCTAAATCTCAAAATCTTACTTTTCAACACAATAACATTAAAAAAGACTTTATAAACAGTGAAAACCTAACTTGTAATCACAATTTTCTTCACAAAAATTCGCAATAAGTTCAATAAATATTCATCAAACGGTGTAATATCACAAAATCTTCAACATAAATTATTTAAACAGTGCGCATCATTATTTAAGCATAAATAACAGTAATAGATAGTAATATAGGTTTTTAATCTTGTTAATGTAAACGAAAATCTATTACTATACCTGAAATCGGTTTTTTAACCAATTTTTTAGTTAGAACTTCGTTTGTAGTCTCGATTTAAGATGGAGATGATGACATGGCGAGTTTGGTGATTGAGGATTAACGGAAATACTCATCAGTTGGAATGGGGATTGGGATCGGGGTTGTGCTGCCGGAAGTTATGGCAATTTTTGATCGGGTTTTTTATTTCAGTAGTGTGTGTTTTTAGTGTGTGTTTGGTGAGAGTGAATAATGAGAGAGATAATGAAGATCCGGTGTATTTTGTGTTTGTTGTAAATGTACCAAACTGCCCCTCTGCATTTAGTTGTTTTTTTTAATTAGTATATTTCTTTTAATGTCAGCCATTGATCAGATTTAGATTAAGGGGTGGGGGGATGTGTCCCTTGGTATGTGAGCATTGTTTGGTTTGCAAAATAACTCCCTCTTTTAATATAGCAAAACTTACATCCTTTCTAGTTTTTAGGAAGGAATTGAAAAAAAAAATAATAATAATTAAAATTAAAATATTTCAACCTGGTATCTCTTTTAGATTTTCTATCAGTTATATATACTATACTTCAATCGACATGACATAAAAGAGAAAAATGATAAAATATATAGATAGGATGAATGCAGTACAAAAGTAACTGGCCTTCAATTGTTCAATATTTTTTCATGCACAGGTACATATTTTTTTGGTTTAATTCTTTATTTATTAAAAGAGTAAACTCCAAAATACATCCTTGTGGTTTACCTCATTTCGCATGATACATCACTCCCGAAAAAGTTGCAATATACACATCCCTCTGTTAGTAAAAGTCAAACATAATACATCCACGAGGACTAACGGTGCAAACATTGTGTCGTTAACTTGGACACGTGGCAGTTAAGTAAGGGTATTTGTGTCATTTTACCTACTCTTACCACTCTTTTAATACCAATTTCCAGTCACTCAAATTTCCCCTCAAATCCAATTCAATCCAATCAACCATGGCTCAAATTAAACCCAAAAAAAAAACTCAAAATTATTCACAACCCATGAATAATTTGCATAAGATTTATCTGCAAACACAAATTGCCATAAGAAATTTTTGTTTTCAGGTTAAACTTGTTCCTGGAAGAAAGTTGGATTATTCACAACCCATGAATACTTGATGTCAAATCAGGGGTTTTGACGGTAAAAGTTTATTCTGAATATTTTGCTTGGCTGACCAATTTATTGTTTTTTTTTACTTATTTCATTTTGTTAACAGTTGCAAGAAGTATGGTTTGCTTTACCTGGAATCATGTCTGGTTTCATAATAGTATTCAATATTTTGAGAAAGAAAGGAAATGATGATGAAGTTTTGAAGGAGACGGAATTTATAGATGAGAAAATTGACTTTGTGGCTGAAGTTGCTAAACTGAATATGGTTGTACCAGAAAAAGACAACTTAGCAAGTGGTGGCTGTGGCGGTGGATTGGGATCGGGTTGAGAAGTGGTGGGTCGGGTAAAAGGGTAAATTAGAAGAGTTTGTTGTTGTTGTTGAAGACTCTTGAAGCTATTGAAATTACAAGAGTTTGGTTCAAGCATCATATTTTGGGGGAAAAAATGGTTCAAGATCTGAGGAAATATAGTGCAATTGAAAAAAGATTGTAGATCTAATCGTTAGTTTTTTTGGCTTTTTTTTTTGAAAGATTGTGAGTGCAAAGAAATAGTGGTCCACTATGAATAGATTTGTAGTCCACAGTTTTGATTTTGATTTATGTTTGTGTTTTATTTGGGTTTATGACTGAAATTGTTAAAAGGGTTTAGGATTTGTGTTTTTGATTTGTGTTTGTGTTTTTCTGGGTTTGACTGAATTGAAAAAGAGAGATGAAGTAGGTGGGATAAATAAAATGACACAAATACCCTTACTTAACTGCCACGTGTCCAAGTTAACGACACAATATTTGCACCGTTCGTCCTCGTGGATGTATTGTGTTTGACTTTTACTAACGGAGGGATGTGTATGTTGCAACTTTTTTGGGAGTGATGTATCATGCGAAATGGGGTAAACCACAGGGATATATTTTGGAGTTTACTCTTATTAAAATTATAGATGATTTTCAAGTAGAATTGTTGTGTTTTTGAACTTGATACTATGTAATTAAAAAAGACTTAATACTTTGTTACTATAACTAAATGAGACACAATGTAATTTGGTGGCGTGATTTAATGTTGTTGATCCTTATACATATCTCAAAGTTTTACATGTCTAAGAGCATAAGGTATCTTAACACAAGGTTAAAGTTTCACCCACTGCCACGTCAGTGCCACATCAGCTTTAACTTTTTCACCTTTAACTAAAAAAAACACCCCTTATCATAACTCAACCTTAACTCAACTTTAACTCAAATATTTTCAAATTCAACCCCTAAACTGAAACTAATACTCTTAGTTTTGATGGACAAATAATAAATGTGTATGTCTAGAATCAAACTCGGGACCACGGGATTGCACACATTACGTATGAGGAATTAATGTATAATAATTAATATATAAACCGTTATATATTTAATTATTAAAACACAAAAAATAATGACTAACGGACGTTAAGTAGTTAACGAGAATTGACTAACGACCGTTAGGAAATAAATGAAGGACTATAGATGAAATTAAAGGATCAAGAAGGTTCCGGAATCCCTTGGGGAGGCATGGGCCGATCGGCTATGGGTTTCCATAACCCATTCCTTAGCCAACTTGTTCTCCAAGATTTCAAGTCTATAAATACAAAGGCTATGGTTATTGTTTCGTCACTCTTGCACTCTTGCTATAACCCTAAAAGTCTTTTCCTTCTTCTTCTTGTCTTGAGGTCGATCGAACAAACACCCTTAGGGTTGATCGACTCAGTTTTTTTATAAACAAAACTTGTATGGTTTATTTTGTGTTTAAAGATCTAGCAATTTCATTAGTTTTGTTATAGTGCGTGTGTACAAGATTGTGGTATCAATTCATTATAGTTGATATTCTTGGATTGAGATACAAAACGGTAAGGGGTATCTCGTTAATCCACTTTTAATATTAAAGAAGAAGATTTGAAGTTTGATTCTTGTTCTTACTAGAATCAAAAGGTATGTTTCTTTATTTTCGGTTAATCTTTTATGTGTTAAAATTGATCCTACGCTTTCGCATATGTATATGATAGTTATTAGATTAATATATGAACTAGTCATGATTATTAAATTCTAACAGTGGCATCACGAGCCATTTTAACATGTAATTAAATTACAGAAACACATAAAAATTGAATCTTGGATTAGGATTTATGTTACTAGATTTTTTAGGGTTTAAAAAATCGAAACCCTAATTTTTTTAGGGGGGGGGGGGCAATGCCCTATAATAAAAAAAAATAGTTTTGTAGCCCTAAAATAGTAACATGTTTATGTGGTTAAAGGTTACGTTCCTTGTGACTTGTATTAATCCATGATGAAACATGCATATTTATCATGGATTAGATTTGATTAATTGTTAAATTTATTTTTTCACATTTATTTATGATAAATCTAAAATTGGGGAAGTCCTCAATTAATTATATTAATGAATCTACTTATGAGCTATTTGGTATATATTTGCTAAGACTAACGCAATCGATTCGTCGATGCATGTGGCTCTACCTACCATTGTAGGAGATAGTCTTAGTTAAATATATGCATATTAAAAACATAGATAGATTATTAATAGGTTTTATCAACAAGTTTGCATGTGGCTACATTATTTAATTGTTAAGATTATGTGTACTTATTTGGTTATTTATTTTTATTAATTACTTGATTTTTTGTTTAAATTGTATGACGAGTTGTAAGCAAAAAAGGGTAATTTTTTGAATAGAAAATAAATTGACCTAATAACTATGAAACTTGATGTGATAAATTATACATATTGCAAAGTCTTATGTGCCGACTGTGGTTCTCTTCGCACGGTAATTTGCTCCCAGGCAAGACTAGCAATATTATAGTTTATAACATGTTTTTTTTAAGACTTAAAATCATAAACTTTTAATTGAGTGATGAGTTTTGTACCAATAGTGTGAACGGCTCACCTAGTTTTGACAAACTATAAGAGGGGGTATAAGGAGGATTGACAATAAATTGTCAAACCGAAAGAGACGCGTTTTAAATTGGCATTTAGTGCTGACGTTTGTCTCTCCGCTCCTTTGTGCGTCTAATTGGAGCTACCAAGTAAGCTATTAATGTACAAAATCATCTTAAGGGTGAATTGACCTCAATTCCACGCGCCACTTTGTGGTAATTATCCGAATAACTTAGGTCTTTTGACTCATGCAGCAGTAGGATATAGTGGGCGATAATTGTAGGTAATTCTTTGATTGGTGAACCCAATACCTCAATTAAAACTTTGTTGATTTAAATCTTAGCCTAAATTGGTAAATAAAAACGTTTTGAAAACTTAGGATACGAAGATGTGTGCATGCTTCTTCGTACATATTTTGATTGACATATCAAAATTAGTACCCTAAAATTTAAGTCCATGCCATCTAATTATAAGAAACACTTGAAGTTATTATTTAGCGTAAGTGAGACCTTACCTAGATTTTAATGACAAGGTAAATTTCCATTATTCGTGAGACCAGTAATGGAGAATTTGCAGTTTCTAAATTAGACGACTTAATTAAGTTGTTAGTGAGACCTAGAAACTTAAGGCATATTTTGTACTTTCACTACTAGCAGATCAACTGATGTAGTGAAACTATGAAAATTTGGATCCTAGTTTTCAAGAAGATTAAATGGTTATATGAATATTTCCTGGGTTTTTTCTTTTCTTGAAAAGTTGTATTATCAGAATACTAATATTTGAACTTTTTCTGTAGAAATGGCTCAACCCGATAATGCTGTACTAAGTTATGCTTTCAAAAACCACTTTGAAAGGGAAAAATTGACAGGCCCGAATTTCAATGACTGGTATAGGTCACTCAGGATTGTCTTGAGAGTGTCTAAAAAGCTGGAATACTTGAATAAGCCTTGCCCTCAAGAACCAGCTGCTAATGAACCCGAGGAGGTCAGAGAAGCTTGGAAATTGGAGTATGAAAAGCACAATGAAGTTGCGTGCTTGATGCTTGGAAGTATGGTTCCCAAATTGCAAAAGCAGTTTGAGAACTATTTTCCTCATGATATGCTGGAAGAACTCCAAAAGACTTATGAGAAGCCACCTGCAGTTGAATTATATGACTTGATCGCTGCATTACACAGCTGCAAGCAGGGAAAAGGTAAACCTGTTAGTGATCATGTGTTGGAAATGAAGAGTTACATGGACCAATTACATCCGATCAACTACGTCTATCCTGAGAATGTGTGTGTGAACCTAATCAACAGATCATTGAACAAGGATTTTAAAGGTTTTGTTCAAAACTATGACATGCATTGCTCGAGGAAGACAGTCATGGAATTGCTCGCAATGCTCATGGACTATGAGAAGGGTTTACCAAACAAGGCACCTACTCCTCAGGTATTAGCTATACAAGGAGGTAGGATCCAAAAGCCAAAACCGCAGGCGAATAAGAAGGGTAAGGGTAAGGTTGACAAGGGTAAACAAGTTATGGCCTATCAACCTATGCCCAAGAAGAACAACCCTAAGAAGAACAAGGTGAATCCAAAAAAGAAGGATCAGGCTGATCACCACTGCCATGAGATAGGACATTGGAAGCAGAACTATCCACTCTATCTCGAGGAGTTGCGTGTGAAAAAGATGGAGGTTGAGGCTGGTAAACCCAGCACTTTAGGTAACTTTTTCATGATTGAATTATTTTCATTAACTCATAAAATAAATTCCTGGGTATACGATATTGGATGTGGTATTCATATTTGCAATACACTGCAGGGATTTAGAGTTGAAAGGAGACTGGCCTATGGGGAACAATATCTGCACGTGGGTAACGGAGCACATGCAACTGTTGAACTATAGGTGTATTTAAATTAGTTTTGCCTTCGGGATTAGTACTGTTTTTAAAAAATTGTCATTATGCACCTACTATTGTTAGAGGTGTGCTTTCCTTTTCGTGTTTATTGGATATTGGTTTTCAACATACTGTTACAAGCAATGGAATTTCTGTTTCGTTAAATAATATTTTTTATTTTAATGTTGTTGCTGTGAATGGTATATTTGAAGTTGATATGAATGAATGCAATAATTATAATTCAATGTATAGCATCAATAATAAGAGAATCAAGAACGTCTTGGATTCATCTTATCTTTGGCATTGTCGACTTGCTCATATAGGCAAGACTCGTATGGAAAAGCTGCAAAGCGATGGGCTTTTACAAGATATCAATGATGAATCATTTGATAAATGCGAATCTTGTATATCTGGGAAGATGACAAAGAAATCTTTCAATAATTGTATGGAAAGGGCTTCTTATCTACTTGGGTTGATACATATTGATGTGTGTGGACCACTTAGACATGTGTCAAAGAGAGGTGCTAGCTACTTCTTAACCTTTACTGATGATTTCAGCCGTTATGGATATGTTTATTTACTTAAACATAAACATGAGGTATTTGAAACATTTAAGGTTTTCAAAGCAGAAGTAGAACTTCAACTTTGAAAGAAGATTAAAGCTCTTCGATCCGACAGAGGTGGTGAATACCTGAGTCAAGAGTTTTAAGATTATTTAGCTGAGAATGGAATTGTCCAGCATCTCACATCTCAATATACTCCACAACAAAATGGTGTATCTGAGAGAACATGGTGCGATCAATGTTTAATCTTACAACTCCTTCCTTTATCCTTTTGGGATTATGCCTTAGAATCTGCTATTCGCATTTTGAATATGGTTATGACTAAGAAGGTTGATAAGACACCTTATGAGTTATGGTTTGGGAAAACGCCTAACTTGTCTTATTTAAAGGTATGGGGTTGCGAGGCGTTTGTTAAACGTGACTCAGCAGATAAACTCCAACAGAGATCTGTAAAGTGTATCTTTATAGGATACCCAAAGGAAACGATGTGTTACTACTTTTACTACCTACCTGAAAACAAAGTAATTGTTGCTAGGTATGGAGATTTTCTTGAAAAAGATCTCATATCTGAAGAATTCAGTGGGATGATATATGATCTGGAAGATGATCAAGAAGATACATTGCCTTCTGAAAACACTAGCGAACTTCCTGCAGAACCTGAAAGTCTGGGTCCTCCACCTGAAGTTGTTCCCATTCGCAGATCTGCAAGGACTGTGGAAGAACCTGAACGTCTATGTCTTAACATAGAAATTGAGGAAACTATATTAGGGGATCTTGGAGAACCTGCTAATTATAGAGCTGCCATGAGTGATCCTGAAAAGGATAAATGGCAGATTGCTATGAATGGGGAAATGCAATCCATGAGAGATAATCAAGTCTGGATTGAAGTAGACCTTCCTCCCATTGCCAAGTGTTGAATCGTTTATAGCTCAAGGTTTTTTAGACCTCATATTATCTAGGAACAATAACATTGAATTAACATGATAAGCAGCGGAATAAACAATAAGAACATCAATGTTATGAACAAGGTTTTTCATTCATATGATTCACATAATCACCACAATTCTAGATGATCAACTCTAGAATGGTTACTCAATAATAACAGGAATCCTAAGATCCTTGCAGTGATAAACAACTAAAACCTTCTAACCCTAGGCATCCATTGTAGGAACTTGACGCCAAGACACACACGACACAATTTACTTGACTACATATTTGTGCACACCTAATAATATGTCCCATGTCCTCTTTATATACTAGAGGATTAGGGTTTACAAAGGAATCATAATACAATTAGGAAACAACAACTTTTCTAATATTTATCCTTTAAATCTTCTATCTTTATAAGGAGATCTTCTAGTATCTTCAAAATCTTCCATCTTTTTGAACAATTCTAGCTTTGCGTTTAAGTCCTTTTGTATCATTCTTTTATTTATTTTGTCTCATCAAATCAAGAATCCCAACAATCTTCCCCTATTTGTTGATGACAAAACAAACAAAGTCGTGTACGAACTTCTTTAGACGTAGTAAAGAAGTTGAGATGAAAACATCTCCCTGAATGAAACAAATACTTCCCCTTAATTCAGACTTCCTTTGTACCATGCTATACCACCAAGGATCTATAAGTTGCAAATCATCAAATCTTCTTCCCTTTTTTGTCCTCATCAAATTGGGAACTAAAGTATGAAACCTTGATCTTCACAACCACAAACCACTATCATACTTCCAATCCAATCTTCCATTGTCTCGAATTACCCACCATGAAGAACACCAAAACGTTTACTATAAATGAACGCAAGACAAAAGAATCCTTAGCCATCAGTAATAATAACAACTAGCAGTTGTAAAATCCTTCACCTCGATGTAGCATACAAATGGTTAAACATTTTAACATTAACCTTCCCTTGAAACCCATATGTTAAACATTTAAAAGAACTTTTCGAATAACTAACCACCATAGCAACGAGCACCATGTAGTTCCATCCATGAACGATCATAGCAGCCAAAAGTAATAAAAAATGACTACAATAGAATTCGAAACCAAGCAGAAGTAGAATGAAGAATAGTTCTTTAATGTGAACCTGATTCAAAAGAGTATTCAGTAACAATGAATAATCAGGTCACAACATTAATCCCAAATCCAAAACCAAACACCTTCATGTTTGTGTCGTCCAATATTTCTTTCAAACTCAGCCGAAAACCAAAAAATATAGTATCTGAGACTGAACAAATCTTTTCTTCCCCTCACTGCTCGTAACTCATGGCCATAATACTTTTAGCTTTAATCAATTAGGAGTTAGGGATCACAAACCAAGATCAATATAACAATAATGAACCCCAAAACTCTAATTCACATGTACACCAAATTACCCCTATCGTGCACTTAATAACACCAAAGTAATAACAACCAGTACTAAGTCTCGCTCTATAGCAGTACTAACAACCAGTACTAAGGCTCGTGTGCAGCAGCATAAATTTGGAAAATATACGAGCAGCATGAATATTAAACTGGCAGTACAAACTTATAAGAACACATCAATATCATACACCAGTGTACCCTCTTTACTATCCCTTTCTCACGTAACTCTGACCAAAACCAAATGCAAGTTAAATTGACATCAATCATGCATTTATACTCCACACAAATCAGCAGACCAATCTCTAAACGTAGGAGCATTAAGAAAGGAATAACAACATAAATCACTAAGGTCAGCAGTATTAAATACTCAAACATGCAGCAACTTTAATCAAACGCAGCAGTAGTAACTGAACCAACTAGCAGCTGTAACTGTATATCGAGCAGCACTAATCACGTGCAGCAGCATTAACTATGATAGTAGCAGTAGTAACATAACACAAGCAGCTTTAATCAATGAACAATATTAACCTTACAGTATTAGCAGTATTAACGCATAAGGACAATACTAACACATCATGGACAACATCAAGGTTTAATGAGAAACAGTAAAATACAATGGACAATCAGTAGCGTTAACCTAGAATGCGCTTTTATTGTTTTCAAAGACTGATTCATCACTTCTATCATTTGCAAACCTCAAACTCATCATGTTTACTTCCCAAGAAATAATTGTTACTTGAATTTCCAGTAACCACAGTCAATACCACCTTAGCATCATACGGATTATCAGCTCCATTCAGATCGAAATTCAAAGTACCATACTTTCAAATCTCTGTACTCACGATCATACAATAATAACAAACCCTAAAAAGCAAACCCTAATAATTGAGGTTTTGACTTAATCATTACAGCACAGAATCAACATCTTCTTGAATAAAGTCGACAAACAGCTCCTCCACATCATTCTCGTTGTTCCTACTAGGGTTTATCATAAAATCTAGATTCAATTTGAACATAAATATTCAGATCGTATAGGTTTAGGGTCTTATACCTGATCACAGCAACTTTAACTTGAAGAAACACATATACCATCAAACCTAATAGCCTTAAACTAAGTTAAAGCATGAATTAAATACCCATAAACCAAGCTTAATCATTTTTGATAATAATTTAAAACATACGGATAATAAAACCCTAAAAATTTGACTTACTAAAACTGTTCTGCAGCAGACTTCAACAACGTATATCTTTCAATCAAAGGATTAGATTGAAGATCCCTCTGGTGAAATTGTACCTTGATATGCAAAGAAACTTCAGTAAAAATTTCAGCCAGATCCAACGGTTAACGAATGAGCTATCGTCCTTTGAAAACAGCTCTGCAGAAAGTTATGAAAATTTAAACCAGATTCAAAATTTTCTTCTTTTCTTCATTTTTCGACAAAACCTTGTATAATCCTAGATATCACGAGCTCCCAAGCTCTGATACCACCTGTTGAATCATTTATAGCTCGAGGTTGTTTAGACCTCATATTATCTAGGAACAATAACATTGAATTAACATGATAAGCAGCGGAATAAACACTAAGAACATCAATGTTATGAACAAGGTTTTTCAATCATATGATTCACATAATCACCACAATTCTAGATGATCAACTCTAGAATGGTTACTCAACAATAACAGGAATCCTAAGATCCTTGCAGTGATAAACAACTAAAACCTTCTAACCCTAGGCGTCCATTGTAGGAACTTGACGCCTAGACACATACGGCACAATTTAGTCGACTACATATTTGTGCACACCTAATAATATGTCCCATTTCCTCTTTATATACTAGAGGATTAGGGTTTACAAAGGAATCATAATACAATTAGGAAACTACAACTTTCCTAATATTTATCCTTTAAATCTTTTATCTTTATAAGGAGATCTTCTAGAATCTTCAAAATCTTCCATCTTTTTGAACAATTCAAGCTTTGCATTTAAGTCCTTTTGTTTCATTCTTTTATTTATTTTGTCTCATCAAATCAAGAATCCCAACACCAAGGTAGTTGGAAGTAAGTGGCTCTTCAAGAAGAAAACTGACATGGATGGCAATGTACACACCTATAAGGCCCATTTGGTAGCTAAAGGCTTTACCCTAACATATGGTGTTGACTACGAGGAGACCTTTTCTCCTATAGCTGACATAAGGGCTATTAGGATTCTCATAGCCATAGCAGCATACTATGACTATGAGATTTGGCAAGTGGATGTCAAAACTGCCTTCTCAAATGGTCGCCTAGATGAAGACATCTATATGGCGCAGCCTGAGGGGTTTGTGAATCTTGACTTTCCAAACCGTGTATGCAAACTTCAAAGATCCATTTATGGATTGAAGCAAGCATCACAGCAATGGAATAAGAGATTTGATGAAGAAATCAAAAAGTTTGGATTTACTCATAATCTCGATGAGCCATGTGTATATCACAAAGCTAGTGGGAGTGATGTTATTTTCCTAGTCCTATATGTTGATAACATATTAATCATGGGTAAAAATATTCCAAGATTGAAAGAGTTGAAAGCCTATCTTGGGAAATGTTTTTCCATGAAGGATTTAGGAGAAGCAGCATACATTCTGGGAATCAAGATTTATAAAGATAGATCAAAGTGGTTGATTGGATTAAGCCAAAGTGCTTACATTGATAAAATATTGTAGAGATTCAATATGCAAAATTCAATGAAGGGATATTTGCCAATGCAAGAGAATCATGGCTTAAGTAGCAAAGCATGTGCTTCAACACCTAAAGAGGTGGCGTGCATGAAGAGAGTCCCTTATGCTTTGGCTGTGGGATCTATTATGTTTGCGGTGAGATGCACAAGGCCTGATGTGGCATTTGCTCAAAATATAACGAGTCGATATCAACAGAATCTAGGTGAACTCCACTGGACTGCTGTTAAACATATTCTCAAGTATTTGAGAGCTACAAGAGATATGTTTTTAGTATACGGGGGAAATCCAGAAGCAGAACTTGGTGTTACAGGTTACTGCGATGCTTCCTGGAAATGTGATAAAGATGATACGAAGTCTCAGACGGGTTATGTCTTTCTCATTAATGGAGTAGCTGTAGATTGGAAGAACAATAAGCAGAGTACCATAGCGATGTCTGCAATAGAAAGTGAGAATATTGCTGCTTCAAAAGCTGCAATGGAAGCTGTCTAGATTAGGAAGCTTGTTTCAGGGCTTGGAGTTAATTATGCCCTCAATCAAAAAACCTATAAAGATGTATTGTGACAATTCAGCCGCAATTACATTTGCCAATGAACCTGGAATCATAAAGGGCACCAAACATTTCCCGATTAAATATCACTATGTTCGAGAACAAGTGGAGATAGGTGAAATCGAGTTACTCAAAGTTCACATAGATAATAACCTAGCTGATCCTTTAACGAAGGCTTTACCTGGTGGAAAGCTTAATCAACATGCTGAAGGCATTGGACTTCGTTTAGCTAGTAGTTTCATACCCATCTGTGATTAGTGTTTGGATAATGGGATGTTATGAACAATTATTATTTTAATGAAATAAAATACTTGTTATGTTTGATTATCATTTTCTTAATAATATATCCTGTATTTGCATGTTTAATCCTTGAATATATTGATTATTCTAAATTGTCCGTCGTCGATTAATGATATGGGAATATCATTAAATTAAGACAAATCTGAGTATTGGTAGAATATACTTGAAAGTATATTGATGTGTTGACATGCCAATTTCACATGATATTTAACGAATTGAATATAGGACTTATCCCGACTTCATGAGTTTACTTTATGGATCTTGTCATCAAGTAAATCATGTATATATAGTTATCCTCAGACTTGAGATACCAAATAACTGTCATGGATGTAGTGCATTTCTGTGAAGCAATTTACCGCTATACGTTACTGGTGGCTATAAGGATTGTTTTCAGGAGTGTTGCAAAGTTCATGGGTTATACTCGTAGTCAAGAGAGAATTTGTTCCATCAAATTTGTTTTGAAGTTTAATACTGCTGGGCCCCTCGTAGGGTTGACAAGATGTTTGTGTGGCCGCACCCGAGATCTATCTAGAATACGTTCAGATGATTTGATAATCTTGTTCAATCAGAAACAACGAGAAACATAATGGTTAATAAAGAATGACTAAGATCCATATCTTTATTAACGTAGTATTAGAAACAAAATAATAAGTATGATGATGAATCATCGAATGGTTTTTCCAGGAGACCACCACCCGAGTTGTACTAGGGGCATTGGCTTGTTGCTAGACGCTAAACAATGTCATTACACTATTAATAGATGTCCAAGTGGGAGCTGTTAGTTTTGATGGACAAATATTAAATGTGTATGTCTAGAATCAAACTCCGGACCACGGGATTGCATACATTACGTATGAGGAATTAATATATAATAATTAATATATAAACCGTTATATATTTAATTGTTAAAACACAAAAAATAAGGATTAACGGACGTTAAGTAGTTAACGAGAATTGACTAACGATCGTTAGGGAATGAAGGAAGGACTATAGATGAAAATAGAGGATCAAGAAGGTTCTGGAATCCCTTGGGGAGGCATGGGCCGATCGGCTATGGGTTTACATAACCCATTCCTTAGCCAACTTGTTCTCCAAGATTTCAAGTCTATAAATACAAAGGCTAGGGTTATTGTTTCATCACTCTTGCACTCTTGCTATAACCCTAAATGTCTTTTCCTTATTCTTTGTAGAAACTAAGAACATGCTAAAGATAGTTTCTTGGATCGTTTTGAGCCTTAGGGTTCAACAATAACAATGAACAATTATGCACAGCGGATTAAAACAAATCAAAGTTATTGACATAAAGTTTCTCTTTAATCACTCTCCACGCCTCAAATATTATTTGATCAGAATAATACGGTTACACTTAATTTGTAATAGGGATCAAAGATCCTTGAGGCGACTAACAACTCTAATCTAGTCTAGGCGTTTACAATTTACTACGCCCTACACACATACATAACCCTTTATTGTCTACATTGTGGAAGACGTATATGAAAACTAATTCCCTGTATCTCTTTATATAATAGAGATACTAGGGTAACAAAGGATGTACATTAAAAATATAAAAGATATCGTAGAATCTTTTTCTTCTTTGAAGTTTCATCCTTTGTCACTTTAAGCCCTTTTTGTTTCATTCTTCTATTTATTTTGTCTCATCAAATCTAGAATCCCAACAATCTTCCCCTATTTGATGATGACAAAACAAACAAAGTCGTGTACGAACTTCCCTAGACGAAGTAGAGAAATTGAGATGTAATCATCTCCCTGAATGAAACAAACTTGTCTTCCTTGTCTTCCCCTTAAGCCATGCCATGCCATCACAATATTTCTTCCCCTTTTTGTTATCAACAAATAGAGAACGAATAAACAGTAGAAACTTCCCCTCAAGTGATGCATGAACATCAAATGATTCTTCGAATCTGTAGGCTTTATATATTGTTGAAGAAAAATAATCATTACCAATTTGATGCTGAAGTAGAAGAAATCAACCCTGTGTCTTATGCCTTGTACTAAAAGACTTCGAACGTATACCCAATAGTATAGGGAGACCGCAATCCCTTGACAATAACCACTGAGCACAAATAACGTAACTCCTTCAAGTGTTTTGTCAATTCGTAGTCACTTGAACGAACAAACAAGTATCTTTAAATGTTGTTAGCCATTTAAGATATGATAAGACACAACCTTGATAAATTCCACTGCATCATCAAAGAAGCAACAAAAACTCCTCTTCGCCAATAAGAAAATTAACTCGAGCCTTTAAATCATTTAAGAACAAAAATCAAACTCAAAAACCTTGTGTGTGTGAACTTCCCCTGTGTGTGTGTAAACCAATAACTCCATACTTCCCCTTACTACTCGTAAATCATGCAGCTAGCAGCAGTATTAATCGTGTAAACCCAGCAGTAGAAACTCATAATACGAGCAGCAGTATTATAAAGCTAGCAGCAGAATAAAAACTTCGAGCAGTAGAATCAATTTACGCAGCAGCAGAATAATGTGACCTGCAGTATAGTCCAATAACCTTAGCAGCAGACTGAATACAGTACCCAGGTACGTAGCACTTAGAAACAAAAAAAATAAAAACTCTGTTGCGTCCAATCAAAAATTGAATTATGAATTCACTAGCCTACTAACCTACTATATTACTCACGATTACCGATAATCAAAAACAGTAACTTCAATTTAATATTCTATCATAGACCAATATTAGATTGACCAATTAGAGAAGCAACTGATCAGTAGACACCAAATTCAAAAGTCCTTGAATTATTAATTCACAATAGTACCGACCAATTGATAAACTTGAACAATTAATCCAATGATAGCACGTGATGACAAAAACAGTATCAGTGTTGCTGTCCACAATCGAATCTTTGACTACAATTAACCACCAGCGACAAATATGGATAAGCCCCATATTCGACCAATGAATAATAATCGTAACCCCACTTTATTCAAATCATCGCCCACTTAGATTGAATATAATATTAATTATGCACTATTCGACAAAAAAAAAATACAGCAGCAGCATATCTTTGAAAATTCCAAATCAAAAATTACGATCATAATACCTTTTTACGAATCTGCTTCTGTCGACAATAAAACTTTGTGAATCCCTAGGTA
Source organism: Artemisia tridentata subsp. tridentata (assembly GCA_021014915.2). Taxonomy (NCBI): domain Eukaryota; kingdom Viridiplantae; phylum Streptophyta; class Magnoliopsida; order Asterales; family Asteraceae; genus Artemisia; species Artemisia tridentata. Next base: position 367,055,653 of record CP139505.1, read on the forward strand.
ACGAGCTCCCCAAGCTCTGATACCACCTGTAGAAACTAAGAACATGCTAAAGATAGTTTCTTGGATCGTTTTGAGCCTTAGGGTTCAACAATAACAATGAACAATTATGCACAGCGGATTAAAACAAATCAAAGTTATTGACACAAAGTTTCTCTTTAATCACTCTCCACGCCTCAAATATTATTTGATCAGAATAATACGGTTACACTTAATTTGTAACAGGGATCAAAGATCCTTGAGGCGACTAACAACTCTAATCTAGTCTAGGCGTTTACAATTTACTACGCCCTAGACACACACACACACACCCCTTTATAGTCTACATTGTGGAAGACGTATATGAAAACTAATTCCCTGTATCTCTTTATATAATAGAGATACTAGGGTTACAAAGGATATATACTAAAAATATAAAAGATATCGTAGAATCTTTTTCTTCTTTGAAGTTTCATCCTTTGTCACTTTAAGCCCTTTTTGTTTCATTCTTCTATTTATTTTGTCTCATCAAATCTAGAATCCCAACAATCTTCCCCTATTTGATGATGACAAAACAAACAAAGTCGTGTACGAACTTCCCTAGACGAAGTAGAGAAATTGAGATGTAATCATCTCCCTAAATGAAACAAACTTGTCTTCCTTGTCTTCCCCTTAAGCCATGCCATGCCATCACAATATTTCTTCCCCTTTTTGTTATCAACAAATAGAGAACGAATAAACAGTAGAAACTTCCCCTCGAGTGATGCATGAACATCAAATGATTCTTCGAATCTGTAGGCTTTATATATTGTTGAAGAAAAATAATCATTACCAATTTGATGCTGAAGTAGAAGAAATCAACCCTGTGTCTTATGCCTTGTACTAAAAGACTTCGAACATATACCCAATAGTATAGGGAGACCGCAATCCCTTGACAATAAGCACTGAACACAAATAACGTAACTCCTTCAAGTGTTTTGTCAATTCGTAGTCACTTGAACGAACAAACAAGTATCTTTAAATGTTGTTAGTCATTTAAGATATGATAAGACACAACCTTGATAAATTCCACTACATCATCAAAGAAGCAACAAAAACTCCTCTTTGCCAATAAGAAAATTAACTCGAGCCTTTAAATCATTTAAGAACAAAAATCAAACTCAAAAACCTTGTGTGTGTGAACTTCCCCTGTGTGTGTGTAAACCAATAACTCCATACTTCCCCTTACTACTCGTAAATCATGCAGCTAGCAGCAATATTAATCGTGTAAACCCAGCAGTAGAAACTCATAATACGAGCAGCAGTATTATAAAGCTAGCAGCAGAATAAAAACCATCGAGCAGTAGAATTAATTTACGCAGCAGCAGAATAATATGAGCAGCAGTATAGTCAAATAACCTTAGCAGTAGACTGAATACAGTACCCATGTACGTAGCACTTAGAAACAAAAAAAAATAAAAACTCTCTTGCGTCCAATCACACATTGAATTATGAATTCACTGGCCTACTGACCTACTATATTACTCACGGTTACCGATAATCAAAAACAGTAACTTCAATTTAATATTCTATCATAGACCAATATTCGATTGACCAATTAGAGAAGCAACTGATCAGTAGACACCAAATTCAAAACTCCTTGAATTATTAATTCACAATAGTACCGACCAATTGATAAACTTGAACAATTAATCCTATGATAGCACGTGATGACAAAAACAGTATCAGTGTTGCTGTCCACAATCGAATATTTGACTACAATTAACCACCAGCGACAAATATGGATAAGCCCCATATTCGACCAATGAATAATAATCGTAACCCCACTTTATTCAAATCATCGCCCACTTAGATTGAATATAATATTAATTATGCACTATTCGACAAAAAAAATATAGCAGCAGCATATCTTTGAAAATTCCAAATCAAAAATTACGATCATAATACCTTTTTACGAATCTGCTTCTGTCGACAATAAAACTTTGTGAATCCCTAGGTAACGAGCTCCCCAAGCTCTGATACCACCTGTAGAAACTAAGAACATGCTAAAGATAGTTTCTTGGATCGTTTTGAGCCTTAGGGTTCAACAATAACAATGAACAATTATGCACAGCGGATTAAAACAAATCAAAGTTATTGACACAAAGTTTCTCTTTAATCACTCTCCACGCCTCAAATATTATTTGATCAGAATAATACGGTTACACTTAATTTGTAACAGGGATCAAAGATCCTTGAGGCGACTAACAACTCTAATCTAGTCTAGGCGTTTACAATTTACTACGCCCTAGACACACACACAACCCCTTTATTGTCTACATTGTGGAAGACGTATATGAAAACTAATTCCCTGTATCTCTTTATATAATAGAGATACTAGGGTTACAAAGGATGTATACTAAAAATATAAAAGATATCGTAGAATCTTTTTCTTCTTTGAAGTTTCATCCTTTGTCACTTTAAGCCCTTTTTGTTTCATTCTTCTATTTATTTTGTCTCATCAAATCTAGAATCCCAACAATCTTCCCCTATTTGATGATGACAAAACAAACAAAGTCGTGTACGAACTTCCCTAGACGAAGTAGAGAAATTGAGATGTAATCATCTCCCTGAATGAAACAAACTTGTCTTCCTTGTCTTCCCCTTAAGCCATGCCATGCCATCACAATATTTCTTCCCCTTTTTGTTATCAACAAATAGAGAACGAATAAACAGTAGAAACTTCCCCTCGAGTGATGCATTAACATCAAATGATTCTTCGAATCTGTAGGCTTTATATATTGTTGAAGAAAAATAATCATTACCAATTTGATGCTGAAGTAGAAGAAATCAACCCTGTGTCTTATGCCTTGTACTAAAAGACTTCGAACGTATACCCAATAGTATAGGGAGACCGCAATCCCTTGACAATAACCACTGAGCACAAATAACGTAACTCCTTCAAGTGTTTTGTCAATTCGTAGTCACTTGAATGAACAAACAAGTATCTTTAAATGTTGTTAGCCATTTAAGATATGATAAGACACAACCTTGATAAATTCCACTGCATCATCAAAGAAGCAACAGAAACTCCTCTTCGCCAATAAGAAAATTAACTCGAGCCTTTAAATCATTTAAGAAGAAAAATCAAACTCAAAAACCTTGTGTGTGTGAACTTCCCCTGTGTGTGTGTAAACCAATAACTCCATACTTCCCCTTACTACTCATAAATCATGCAGCTAGCAGCAGTATTAATCGTGTAAACCCAGCAGTAGAAACTCATAATACGAGCAGCAGTATTATAAAGCTAGCAGCAGAATAAAAACCATCGAGCAGTAGAATCAATTTACACAGCAGCAGAATAATGTGAGCAGCAGTATAGTCAAATAACCTTAGCAGCAGACTGAATACAGTACCCATGTACGTAGCACTTAGAAACAAAAAAATAAAAACTCTCTTGCGTCCAATCACACATTGAATTATGAATTCACTGGCCTACTGACCTACTATATTACTCACGATTACCGATAATCAAAAACAGTAACTTCAATTTAATATTCTATCATAGACCAATATTCGATTGACCAATTAGAGAAGCAACTGATCAGTAGACACCAAATTCAAAACTCCTTGAATTATTAATTCACAATAGTACCGACCAATTGATAAACTTGAACAATTAATCCTATGATAGCACGTGATGACAAAAACAGTATCAGTGTTGCTGTCCACAATCGAATCTTTGACTACAATTAACCACTAGCGACAAATATGGCTAAGCCCCATATTCGACCACTGAATAATAATCGTAACCCCACTTTATTCAAATCATCGCCCACTTAGATCGAATATAATATTAATTATGCACTATTCGACAAAAAAAAATACAGCAGCAGCATATCTTTGAAAATTCCAAATCAAAAATTACGATCATAATACCTTTTTACGAATCTGCTTCTGTCAACAATAAAACTTTGTGAATCCCTAGGTAACGAGCTCCCCAAGCTCTGATACCACCTGTAGAAACTAAGAACATGCTAAAGATAGTTTCTTGGATCGTTTTGAGCCTTAGGGTTCAACAATAACAATGAACAATTATGCACAGCAGATTAAAACAAATCAAAGTTATTGACACAAAGTTTCTCTTTAATCACTCTCTACGCCTCAAATATTATTTGATCAGAATAATACGGTTACACTTAATTTGTAACAGGGATCAAAGATCCTTGAGGCGACTAACAACTCTAATCTAGTCTAGGCGTTTACAATTTACTACGCCCTAGACACACACACCCCTTTATAGTCTACATTGTGGAAGACGTATATAAAAACTAATTCCCTGTATCTCTTTATATAATAGAGATACTAGGGTTACAAAGGATATATACTAAAAATATAAAAGATATCGTAGAATCTTTTTCTTCTTTAAAGTTTCATCCTTTGTCACTTTAAGCCCTTTTTGTTTCATTCTTCTATTTATTTTGTCTCATCAAATCTAGAATCCCAACATTCTTCTTGTCTCGAGGTCGATCGAACAAACAATCCTTAGGGTTGATCAACTCAATTTTTTTATAAACAAAACTTGTTTGGTTTATTTTGTGTTTAAAGATCTAGCAATCTTATTAGTTCGGTCATAGTACGTGTGTACAAGATTGTGGTATCAACTCATTATAGTTGATATTCTTGGATTGAGATACAAAACAGTAAGGGGTATCTCGTTAATCCACCTTTAATATTAAAGAAGAAGATTTGAAGTTTGATTCTTGTTCTTGCTAGAATCAAAAGGTACGTTACTTTATTTTCGGTTAATCTTTTACGTGTTAAAATTGATCCTACGCTTCCGCATATGTGTATGATAGTTATTAGATTAATATATGAACTAGTCATGATTATTAAATTCTAACAAATACTTCATTTATTAAAAAACATAACATTAATTTTTAAACATATTACAATACGAAATTAAGGAAAAAAAAGGTTACAACGAAAATAAAAAACAAAAAAATTACGAGATAAAAAAAAACACAACACAAAGCAAACTACAACATAAAGGAAATTACGAAAATACAGTTATATCTAGTGACGAGGTTGCAAGTTATATTTTTTGATGATTCGATCCTTTTCTTCATTGATCCAACCCACAACGTTTGAATCCTTGCCGTCAGTGTCAATCATCAAAAATTTCATCTCTTCCAACCTTGTTATCATTTCATCTTTTACTTGGGCCGCCCGATACGCCGCTTGGGCGGTTTCCCATTTTATACGATATTCGATTGTCAAAGTCTCTGTGAATTGGCTTGATAAGCTCGTTCCTCCGGTACTCGCTCCCCCTGTACTTGTTGTGCTCTCGGATTTGGCTTTCTTCGAAGCACGTTTTTTGCCCATGGGACGTGGTTGTTCATCATGACCAAAAAACGCCTCGTTTGTTTGGCTTGGGACATCGCCGGTTGAATCAAGCGGATCCGGCGCGTCCCATTTCTTATGACTACGCAAAACCTCGCAAGCCTCCTCATTGTTAAACGGAGCAGTTTTGTGCTCGTCACGATACATTTGTTTCGCCCGTTTGAGGATATCCATCTCACTTTCTCCACTTTTTTCTTCGCGTTGAACTTTGTGCAATAACGGTTCAACGTTTTCCACTTGCCTTGTATTATATCCTTGTCGCGTTTTTGAAAATTGAGTCTATTGAACTCATTTATTACCTGTTGCCAAAACGTATTGCGAGGTTGTGCACGCCCGACTTGTGAATCCTCGGTAGCGGCCACATAACACTTGGCAAGTAATTTTTCCTCACTTGATTGCCAACGTGTATTGACGAAGTCGGGATTTTCTTCATTCTCCTCGATTGGTTCGGGGTCTTTAGATTTTTTGTCCTTTCATTTACCACCTCGTTTGAATGGCTTTGGAGGAGACGTAGGTGTTTCGGGAACTTCATGTGTTTCGGTTTGTGACTGTTGTGATTGTTGAGAGAATATTAGATTTTGGAAATTGGTGTTTAGTGTGTTTTGTTAGTTTTGTTCCTAATATAGAAATCGTTGATGTTGTAGGTAAAGTTCTTGGCTCGACAAGCCGAGTGGGTTAGGGAAAAAGTTGTTGGGTGATGATGAACCCGCGTTCGGGTTTGAAGATGAACATGCGTTTGGGTTTGAAGATAAACCCGCGTTTGGGTTATTCTGCCCACCGATGAGATTCATGAAACTTTCGTCGTTGTTGTTAAATCCCGACATTTTTTTTAGGAATGGAAGTATATGATAGATTAGATTGAGTTGTGGAAGTGTGAAAAAAAATATTGTGTTAATTGGGTATTTATAGTGGTGGGAAAATGGTTTTGATTTTTTTTAGTCAAACTAGCTGTTTTTATACGTTGAGGGGGGTAAAAGGATATTTTTTTAAACTCAACGGCTATATATCCGTTTGAGGGGTAAAAGTAATTTTTTTTTAAATTCAAAATAGGTTTAACGTTGCGTTAAAGGTTTAATGCAGCCCTTTAACGCAGCTTTAACATGCAACGATGGTGTGGTTAACATAGGTTTAACGCTGCAATGTGAAGGGTTAACGCAGCTCTTGCGTTAACACCTCCCTTTGCTCTAAGGGTGTGGTAATTAGTTATGGCACAAGGACTCCAAAATCCATGAAATGCCTTGCACAAGGACACAAAATATTGCTTTTCCTATGTTAAAGTGATTAAAAAATATTGGGAAGTTTTCTCAAAGGTTTATTTCCTGCAGAGCTCTGTTGACGAGCAACTTCACATGATGTTTATTTTAGGGCAAATGAACTTGCAACTTTTTGCTTTGTTGAGTGTTCATCATTTTTTTTTTTCTATTTTATACATTATACTTAATTCCGTCTGTTGTGTGTTTAGGAACTTTGCTAGTTGTTATAATTGAAGTTTAGTAATTAGCAAATGCATTACTTACCTAATCGAAGTGTTGGTGATATAAGGTTCAAAGGTGGTTTTAGTGTAAGATGAAAAGAAAAGAACATATGAAGTTATGAACTGCTACGCTTTGGTGTTTATAGCGATGTGGAAGCTAGGATATCTTTATTAGCCTTCTCCATTCTTAGGTCAAAACACCTGTTATAAGTACTAAACACAAATCATAACAGTTCAGAATGTTCCCTTTATACCCTTACATATTTGGAATCTACTCTAGAAGTATTTTATGGATCACAAGAGCTAGTATCACCCATATCTCACATATTTGGAATCAACTCTAGAAGTACTTGCTTTCTGGAATCTATTTAACGGAACTTAATGATTTGTTATTAACTTCATGTAGGTTCAATTGTTGGAATAAAGGTATACAGAAGAGTAAAGCCTTACCAAGCTACTAGATGGATCGGAAAAGACAACGAGAGATGGAGAACCCATGTTACCGAAAACTGAAGCATAAGTCAAATGGATTAGTAAGTTTAAAGTTCTTATTATAATTTTGTTAGACTATGATGGCTTGATTAGCTTATTGATGGGCTTATTAGCTTATTGGATTATTAATAAGCCAATAAGCTCATTGTTTTAGGGTTATCAACTTAATCTTATGATCTTCATAAGCTCTTAAGCTCACAAGCCCAAAACAATATTTGTTCATGTGAGATTCTAGTTCAGGTTGGTTTCACCTGTGTTGACCCATCTGCAAGTAACTGAAGCAATGGAAATCATTCAGAATACTTTAATACGATAAACTGTATTATAAAGAGACATGTGATTTAGAACCAAGTTTGTACTTGTGAAGCATTGAATAGCTCATCCAAGCCGTCTAAATCAGTAAAATTCTCCACAAAAGTATGGGCAGAAATTGATTCAAATTAACCACTTGTTACGTGTACATACTCAATCTAATGATACTTGTCACAGTTTACATTACGGATACCGTGTAAATGCAATAACTTATAATTTTGTTGAATGTTAGATAGTACAACATGCTATGGACATGTTTGGGATTGCTTATTGTAACTAAATATAAGTGTATGTATAACTTGTGTGAATTAAAAATAGAGAATCAGATTGATGGATACTGTCGCTCACTGTCTCATTTGAGTGTATTACTTATGGTAAGAGTCGGCTTAGTGAGGTTCGAAAAATTTCCGGAATGTTTATCCACAAGAACAAGGTACTCCCATTACTCGTTATTTTGTTAGACTATAATGGCTTGCATGTGTGTTGCTGGTTCTGATTTGTGAATTTCCGTTATAATTATTTTTCGACCTGCATTATGTCCTTGATATATTTTGCTATTATCATTACTACTTTTCTGTTTTTATCGTAATTACATAAAAAGGTTGCACTCATATAGCATTATTCTTACTTGCCAGGTAGGAGATCGTGGGCTTTCAACTGTAAGAGAACATACCGTGGTGTGTGGCGGATCTAGGAAATCACGATAGGGTGTGCACTCTCATTTTTGTTGGGTAAATTACAGGGTATTTCACTGAAAAAGTCTTCGAACTATTTTTTTTTACACTACACAAAGAAATTATACTTGCATACCCTGTTGTATGAGTAGATCGTGGGCTTTCAACTGTAAGCGCCCCTACCGTGGTGTCTGGAGTATTGAAAAGACATGGTCTTCAAAAATCAAGTACCAATCATCGTGGTAAGCCAATTTATAAAGCACATGTTCATTGTGTCAACATGTAATTGCATAGATTTAGAAAAGTTTCCATTATTGAAGTACAGTTAAATGTTTATATTTTATAATGTACAGTTTATTAATAGACTCTGTTTATAAAGTACAGTTAAATGTTATGTGGTCTAGATTGTTGTATCATTATTTTTCTACACCTTGTTTTGAGTATATCTGATTATATTTACTTAAATCATTATGCAGATTCTGTGACTCAGACCCATGCAACACCTGTTGCTAGTGATGTTCCTTCTACCTTTTTCTCAAAACCCGCCGCTTCTGAGAAAGCCTCTCTAGGTGGAAAAGCCTCTCTTCAACCCAAATGAACACCAATGACTCAAGAGGAGATCGACACCATTATGGTAAGCAATATCAGTTTTGCTTCTTTAAAGCTTATGCTAAAAGTGAATACATTTGTTACTTGAAACAGAAAACGAAGCATGGAGAAAAAGTGACGGCTATCTGAGGATTTAAAATATGTCATTTTTCAACTAAGACAACCCGATAACAGCCCTAGTTGCTTGAAGATCGGCTATGTCTGACACCTATTAATAATTTTAAACAGGACATGTACTACTGTCTCATGGACATCCCGGTGCTTCTACTAGAAGGTACTTTCTTAATTGCTTCAGTTTTCTCACAATTGCACTGTATTGGTGAAAGCAAACTATTTTTATTTGTTTCACATAGCAGTTTTATGGTTAAGTCGTAGTTTAGGTTCATTATTCTAGAAACAAGTGGAGTTGTGTTTGTGCTTGTTACATATATTCTCTGTCAGTTTTGGATGTATTTAAATTTCCTCAACTAAGAAGTTGAGTATTATCTCTTCACAAGTCTTAGGATCAGAAATGCATACTCCATACTAAAGTGGCCACGCCAACCTCCTGAAAAGGGAGGGCTTTACCTGGTTTGAGTCTGTGTGGCGGTGGATTCTAACCCCGTGGATTAGTCGGCCAAAAGGTCGGAAATCATGGTTACCTTAAAAAAGAAAAGTGTACTCCATATGGATACTTGATCTGAATAGAAAATGCTGTTAGTTTTGATGTTTGAATTTTTACTAGTTTCGTTGTTTGTAGGTTTACTCATTTTGTCCTGCATTGGGAACATGAGTTTTTGTTATTGTATTTTGGGCTTAAAGCCTGGTTATTTGATTTTATAATTTACTTTTGTGATTACGTTTAACTATATACTTTATATATTTTTGTCTTTGGTGAGATTTATGCTTACATCTTAGGTATGCATCCTTAGATGTTCTAATTGATACGGTCTTGCATCACTACTTTTATATGCGGGTAGGATTTTATTAGATTTCTGACCAGATTAGGTAGATTGGGGAGACCACAATTTTCTTTTTTATGAAACTTTGGTCATTGGAGATTTGAATTATACACTTACTTTGGGTGGCCAAGGTTTCTTTTGTTGTGTTTTCACAGGTTAAATTTGATGAACAATACAATGTTTGTATAAATAATCTTGCTATTGTTTTACATACAAATATCGACACTATAACTTGCGGTGGTTGTGGCTTTATATAGCCAACCAACCGACACCATCCAACAGACACAACGTTTCACTAATAACTGTATTAACAAACACTAACATCCTATAACCGACTCTTAACTGCCTATTTACATAATACATACTTAACTTTCTAATTTGACCCATTTAACCCAAAGTTTAGGTTAACTTTCAATACTCCCCCTTAAACTAAACTTTGGTTTAAGGTCTTCAACTTGCTTTGACTTGCTTTACAGAAATGTTGGTTCTTCGTCCTCTGAGATGAGGAATGCTTCTTGCTCTTTGTCTTTCTTCTTGTCTTTCCATTTCATGCATTCCTTCGCGAAATGTCCATGCTCACCACATTCATAACACCTAAGCTTGCTTTTGTCTATGCTTCCACGACTAGTACCTTTTCCATAGCTACTATTGTTTTTGGTGAAGTTTCTTCCATGTCCTCTACTACCTCCTTGATTATTTAAATTTTCCAATAGAAGTTCGTTTTGATAATTGTCTTCTGGTTCGTCTTGACTTTTGAGTCGTTCTTCAAAAGCTGTTATTCTTCCTATGGCTTCTTCAAATTGCATTGTATCAATCTCTTGATATTGTTCAATAGACGCCACGATTGGTAGAGACTTCTTTGGTACTGAGTTGAGCAGTTTCCTCACGAGTACTTTTTCTTTCAGAGTACCTCCAAGGCTTTTAAACTTGGCTTGTATGCTACTTAACTTTCCTGCAAACTCACTTGCACTTTCACCTGGTTTCATCTTTAATGTTTCCAACTCACTCCTCAAGGTCTGCAAACGTGCTTTCTGAACTAAATCGGCTCCAAGATGTTTAACTTTGATTGAGTTCCATACTTCCTTTGCAGTGGTGTATTGTGCAACTTGCATTAACATGTCTTGTGGTAATGTTTGGAATATCATTCCTTTTGCTGTATTTTCTGCCTTCTCATTTATTGATGTTTCTTTCTTGCCATCTGCTCCTTTCTTGCCATATGTTGCCTCTTTTGCATCAATCACTTCCCAAAGTCCATACGCCTTTAATATTGTTTCCATCATCAGTGCCCAAGTTGTATAATTCGTATCTGTCAATTTGGGACATTGAAGTGGAACATTCCCTTGTTCACGCACTGAACTACCTGATGCACCTCCTGACATTCTTTCTTGTTGTACTTACTTGCTTGCTTCTGTACCTTGCTTATATAGAAACTATGAAGTTTCTCTTGCTTGCTTGCTTAGAATCAAAATTGATTCTAACTTCTTGCTCTTGATCTTATGATCAAATTCCTTGCTGTTTGGGCTACTTGCTACCCAATAAACTTGCTATATGGGCTACTTGCTACCCACTTTCTTGCTATCTAGGCTACTTGCTACCTAGTTTCTTGCTAATAATGAACCACGATGATCCTACTTGCTTACTTGTTTGAATCAAGGGTTCTACTTGCTATTTGAATCTTAAGGCTCGGAACTTGCTATGAACCTAAGGATTCGGTTTAACTTGCTATGAACCTAAAGGGTTCGTTTTTTTTTTCTTGCTATGAACCACAAGGGTTCGGTTAACTTGCTACTTGCTTAAATGAATTATGTAACAACCGCGAATTTTCCAAGTCTTTACGTAACCTTTAGAACTCAAAAGGATTATTTTAGAAGTTACATATTCCCCTTGCGTATAACTGGGAACTAAACTACGCGAATTGAGAGGAAGACACCACACGCGTACCGACACCACATTAGTAAAAAAATTAAATTCTGTAACTTCATTACGGAGTCAATAGATTTTATTCTATATCAGTCGGATGAAAAACGACACCTGAACTATATCTTTCGTGCCCACGACAACTCGGAAAACACTAATCAAACCAAATTTCAGCGAAACCCGAGATACACGTAAACCTATTAAATAAACATTCATCTTTAATTTAAAAACACAACAATTATTACTTTTTCTGTAACACCTACTCTTATTCTTTTTATTCCTTATAATGCAACAAAAAAAAAAAAAAAAAAAATGTTGAGTTAATAAAACAAAACACTGCCTCTTCTCTCTTATCCAAACTCACGCCTCTCTTCACCCCTCCTACATCGCTGCTCCACCTGAACAAGAAATAACGCCATCTTCCTTGTCTTCTTCTCCAAATCAATAACAACAAAAGATGGTGGCCAGGGTTCTTTTATCTCTTTTCCTTGTGTCCAAGAGAAGGACAACTAACACTCCGATTTCGAGTCCGAGAGTCCACACTTGGAGCCAAGAAAGTACAAAGGCAAGGACTAGGGTTTCCCCTTTAAGCCATGGAGCGTCTGTAGATGAAGAGAGAAGGAATCAAAACCCTCCTTGATTACTCTTTTAAATCTCTACCGATCTTGGTAAGTCCACACACCCACAAAAATTTACAATCGATTCGGAATTAAGAAGAGTAGCAAGCGGTGCAGGGGGAAAAACGCAGGAGGGTGTGTGTGGATTTGCTGGGTTCGATTCGGTTCCGTCGATCTCATTCAAGTTTTCTCCGATCTTGTCTCAACTTCCTAGTAGTCAAACTACTAGTTGTAAGAAACCTAAACTCTTCTCTTTTGATTTTGTATTCAAATGAAACATGTAAATATTGGTGATTGTTCTTGAATATTTTGTGAATTGTTATACCGAATTGTGATAAAAAGTTGTTCATCAAAACTTGTGAATCGTTGTTATTGTCAAATCTAGTTGGTGTGGTAGAAACTTATTTTTGAAACTAATAATGTAAAGTATGGCTCGATGTAGATACGTGTTCTTTTGTTGAATCTTGTGATATCGCGAACTAGTTTATGCGTTAGAAGTGTTGTAGTCGTAGGCTCATTTCGGTTTCTATCTTTCACTTGTTGGCTTATTAAGTTAAACCCGTAGTCGCGTTGTTTTGGAGTCATAATAGCCGTATGGTTAGTGTCAAAAACATGCTCGCGAAGTGTTTGATCTTATGTCTCTAAAGTTTTTAACTTCTAAAACGAGTCTATGTTGGAATAAAATGGATGCTAGAGTCGTGGGATTCCCTAGTTCATACCGGTCTATGACCGCGGTCGTGGTTGTGACTAGCAAATGGTTTGAGAAAAACAACTTTAAAACGTTTCCCTTGTGCGTTTCATAGGTCACTCTAGTCGATTAGTTCTAGCACAAGCTTACGGTAAGGTTTGTGTTCGAGAATGGGTCGAGTGGCACTCGACTCAAGCATTTTCTCAAAACTCAAAATAGTTGTCATTAAATTCGTGGCAAAAACCACCCCGATGGGTGTCTTGACCTTCGGCTTATAAGTCCCAAAAGGACCCAAACTAGGCCTCATTCGTGTGGTTTAAGATTTCCCCGAGCCGTGTCGAAGTTTGAGTCTAAGAGGCTTCTGTAGTTACAAAAGTTACTTGTTCAAAATACTTTGTTTTTCTTGCCTTTCTTGCGTTAAACTAAACTAGCAAATGGGACTTGCATTCTGCTGCTGCGAATTTGTTTCTGCTGCTACTTTTACATTGCTGCTATTGTTTCTAATTGTAAATCCACTTGGGCCCAGCCCGTTTAACTTACTCTTGCCTAGCCGCTTTAAAACTATTGGACCAGCCCATCTAAGTTCTCTTTGGACCCAATCCATCGCAAATCGCAAAAAAAAAAAAAAAGGGGGCCAGCCTTTTATATTTTGTTTCTTCCGTTGGACATGTAAAGGCCCAACAGGCCGTGGCCTGTTTTCCGTTAATTCCACTCTGGCCGCAGCCAAACCCCCCTCCTCGATACATATTATTTTCCGTCATTCGTGACTCGCCATATTTTCCTTACGAGCGACCGTTCATTTAGGCACGACGACTATAAAAATAACTCGACACTTTAGTTATATAAACTTGTAAATTGTTTTAAACACACGACCACTAGCTAAATAGCATATGTTTTGCGAAACACTATAAACGTGACATACGACACAAACACTTAAAAATATATATACATTGACATAAAAATCATTTTCTCGAAATGATCTAAACTTGAAATATGGACACTTAAACATATAGTTAAAATAATAAAACCGTTGTATACTTTTTAAAGCGGACAATTGAATATTTAAACTCGTTCGTTAACTTGAATACATTTTATCAACACTATTAATATATTTAATGTGAATTTCTTTTGCAAAGCTTATAATTTATTAACACAAAAACATAGTATTTTTCAAAATACTATTTTCTCACAAATTATATTAATCCTTATTTTCAACTTTATTTATTTTACGCAAGTATACATACATACATATATATATATATATATATATATATAATATTATATATATATATATATATATATATATATATTTATACACACGCACGCACTAACCACCAAACATATATATATATATATATATATATACACACACGCACTAACCACCAAACGTTCTATGACTTCACACATCGTCATCTCATAATCATTATCCTTCCGTACGTACCTTTCCGCTCATCGCTAAATCAACAATCGCTATTCCTATTCTTTTGTACGTTCGTACAACTCGAAGAGCCAACAACTTTAAATATTAAAAACTTGGTTTTCACTTAAATGCTGCCACACCAGCAACACCAACATAAACTTTTGAAATAATTGAAATACTTGAACTATGAACTAAAACTGTACTTTACTAATCTAGGTCGCGTGTCGGTACCGCACTCTATTTGAACTGCTTGTGATTTCACGACTATTTCTAAGGTGAGTTCTCGTAGCCCCTTTTTCATTATATTTTTCTTGGGGGAAAATGGTACTCAAATGATATTTTAACTGTTTTCATGCTGTGATTATACTGTTTTTCATGATTTTGGACATTATGTGTGTTGATACAATTATGTGCTACAATTTGTTTGACTGTGTGTACATTGATGCGCAACTGTTAACTCTTTCGAGAGCCGAAACAATATGATAGATCTATCGGGGTAGCTCCCCACAGTGTATGTTTATGTGTGCAACCGTGGCAGGTTCAGTTGGCGCGACATTATTTGGTTTCGACATGTGCTTATAATTGGTTGTCATGCTCACTTTTGTCCTACACTATACTATCACAGCTCAGTGGTTTTACTTTTAAACCTACGAGCTCACCAACATTATGTTGACGTTTTCGAGTACCATTTTCAGGTGTTATTGAAGCTGCTTAGAAGGTTTAGTATTGACTGGCTTAGCAAGACTTAAGACAAGACCCTCCCGGGTTATATCTCGTGGAGTTGCATTTGGATATTCCCTAGTGATGTTGTTTAACTTTGAGGCTTATGCATACCTTGGATGTTGTACTTATCCCGGTTGTGGGAGTTTGCGACTATTATCTACCGTATGTAATGCATGTAGTGTTTCTCTGTTGTGACACCTTGTGTTCTTGTCTATGAGGTCATACCCCGTAAATGTCATTCCGCTACGCCATTTTTGGGGTGTGACACTTAAAGAATTCGTTCGTCTTACTATGAATCTCAAAAAAATCGGTCTTTGCTACTTTAATCAAATCGGGAATTTCCTATCTTACTATAAGATGTGGTTTTCCTCTTTCTTTCACTTGCTAATTAAACCACACGGTTCTACTTTCTCCAATCAATACAAGGAATTTCTTACTTTTCTCGACTAATCCTATCGATTAAAAATCTCTAAAATGACTAATCCCCAAATAAATTTTGTTTATGCACAAAACTTAATTTTATTAAACAATAGAACACCTTTCTATCACTAAAATATCTATAAACTAATAAAGTGAAAAAAAATGAAGACTTTTCTTCTTTGTCTCTCGGTATGAAATTAAAATATGAAATGAAGACTTATCACTTTATCAGTATCCAATGAAAACTTATCACTTTTATCAGTATCCACTATCTTCTTTTCTCTCGGTATCCAACCTTCTTTTGTCTACCAGATCTCACAAAAATAGGGTAACAATCGACTGCCCCTTTTCTTCTTTGTCTGATTGTTATCGAACCCAAAACACCAAAAAAATCACCAACACCGACTTCGTCTTCTTCTTTTGATCGGTGGTTCTGGTTCCGAGTTCTTCTCCGGCGATGGCGGTTACTCGACGGTTACTTCCTTTCTCTGGTTCGTGATTCAAAATCAACGAACAGGTACGTTCTTAATATCTTTCCCTCGTTCTTAAATCCCCTCTGATTGATTAGAAACTTGCCAGAAATATAATTTATGTTTGTTCTTGCTTTTGGTTCGGTAAATAGATTTCCAATAGAAATCGATCTTCTTCTTCTTGCTTCTAAAATCAACGGTTACAAGAATCGTTGTTTTCTTCCTTCCCTGGGTCGATTAACCTTCGGCTCTGATGCTAATTGTTGGGTTTTCACAGGTTAAATTTGATGAACAATACAATGTTTGTATAAATAATCTTGCTATTGTTTTACATACAAATATCGACACTATAACTTGCGGTGGTTGTGGCTTTATATAGCCAACCAACCGACACAACGTTTCACTAATAACTGTATTAACAAACA
This sequence comes from Artemisia tridentata subsp. tridentata, assembly GCA_021014915.2. NCBI lineage: Eukaryota > Viridiplantae > Streptophyta > Magnoliopsida > Asterales > Asteraceae > Artemisia > Artemisia tridentata. The sequence continues at coordinate 367,072,193 of CP139505.1, forward strand.
CTAACTTCCTATAACCGACTCTTAACTGCCTATTTACATAATACATACTTAACTTTCTAATTTGACCCATTTAACCCAAAGTTTAGGTTTACTTTCAATATCTTTCCAACCATGATAACAACAAAAAAGCTGTTCAACTTGACCACCAATGACAAAACCATTGAGCCTAGACTACCAATAACATTTGCTAAACCATTGAAAGCTACATACAACCTATTAATAGCTCCAGTTGAACCATAGAGGCCTTTCAAAACGGAACCTTGGAGGTGAACTATGTAGTTTACAGATGAACCATTGAAGTTAGAACCATGGTTATTCTTTTGTCGTCTCCCTTTTAATAGATGGTATATCGGTAAATATTTCACACTTATATCTGGTATTTAAAATAGTGTTTCTTGTTTTCTGGTTTCGTTATGTAATTTTCGGTCTGGCGGTCATGTGCAAATGTGCTTCATAGCCCTTTGCTTGTATAAATCTATTTGCTGATTTGTACTTGTTCTTTTAGATTGCTTCTAGTTCCTTCATTTTAAATTGCTGACATTAAAATTTAACAGTCATTGCTTGAATTTGAGAAATACATGATGAGCCTCAGGGAGCTGCCATTCAATGATTCATATTCCGCAGGACCCGTTTCTAGTGGAAAACAGGTACCAGTACCTCATATTTTAATTGTTCGTTATTTTTATTATTGAGAAACCTATATGTGTAAGATGTAGCCATTTATCTAGTCAATTCTTTATAAATGTAGCCATACAAATGCTATATTAAATAGGTTTACTATGATTTTCATCCGAGTGGCTAATTTCTTGACATAAAGGACTTCGTCTATCTACTAAGTTATGTTTGCTTGGCGTACACGTGCATTATTATCAGTCTGAGTTTATTCTGTTGCCTTAATAGGAAGCTACTTTTCGTTTCCTTAGTGCTTTTTTGAACTTTTTGTGTGGTCTTTAACTGCATAATCTTCTTTCTGTTAGACTAGTTTAAATCAAACTCCTGGACCAATAAACTGAATCTTTTTCCTTTAGATTTGCATGTGTTTCTTATTGATGAGAATGATAAAGAGTTATAGTATAGATTGCTTTATGTGTTGAGAAACATTGGTGTTACTGTATATGGCTTGGCATTAGTTCTAACTCCATGTCCATTACGACGGCCAATGCGTGGTTTTGCGACCTTACAACAGGTTTTACCTCTCGAGGGATCTCAAGAGGCTTGCAATCCCCACCAGGCAGTATACATGACCGATGTAGTATAGTGAAGTGGCAAGTACCGGGGGATTGATCGTTCTCTAGGGGAATAGTGTCGTTAGGATTGAAAAACTACTATAATAGGTCTAAGGGTGAGGGAAGATTCTTTTTGTATTTTTATATTTTTTTATGAAAGCAAGTAAAATCTCGGGTTTAAAGGAGTGGGCGGAATTAGTTGCTAGTCAACTAACCCAAATAACTACAATTGCAAATAAAATAAAATAACTGAAAATGAAAAGGTTGTGGAACTTATATGGAGAGAAATGTGTTTACTTAGATTTCCTTACTCCCTAACTATCTTTTACCGGTTGATTAGTGTGTATTAATTGCGTGGATGACGGGTGTATTCCTTAATACCAATCGTGGGGTGGCGTACGTACTTCCCCAACTCTATAAGCTCCTACTTCACTCCTATATCGAGCCGGCTAAGAAGCTCCTAACATGGGATCACTAGAATTCGCTCATGCATTAAATACAACCATAAAAACCTTAGTACGCATTGGTTCATGTTTCTTAAGACGTTCAAGCAAGTTACTGTATAGGAAGTTAGCCAGTTTTCTTAAGCCTAACATCGATAAACAATCATCCAATACAATTGATAACACACCAACAACCAATAATCAATAGTTAGGTTTCATTAGATCTAAGCAAACACAAGATAAATCTAGCCTAGCATGTTAATTAAAAGACAAGAACAAGATATAATCAAACAACACATAGACATATTGAATGATTAATTGATTACTTATCTTCAATTAAACATGGGAGATCCAAGGGTATAAAACCCTTAAAAATGGCAGAAAATTCGTCTAGGGTTTCTCCTCACAAAGTTGCACACTAATGACTAAAAATTGCAAAACTATATATAGAATTTAGGGGCTGACGGCGTCACGTTGTAAGAGGTGACGCCGTCACCTCGCCGCGGCTAGGGTTCCCGGATGGTCTTCCTGACGCCGTCCCTCCTTAATCCTCCAAAATCCGCTCTGGCGCGTCAAGGGTTGACGCCGTCAAAATTGTGCTTGACGCCGTCTCTCTTTAACTTAAACCGTGACGACCTTGATCACCTTAAAGGGTGACGCCGTCAGATTTCCATTGTAAAACTCTCTGGCGCGTCACGTGTATTTTGTCATATCCACCTCTTTTGCCAAGCCGTGACGCCGTCAGGAGCAATCCTTGACGCCATCACGTGTACTTTTCCAGCAGCTTTGGAGACTTTGTCGTTTTCTTCACTTTTATGCTCCAAAAACGTCCAAAATGCTTCCTTTTCCAGATTTCTTCTCCAAAGTACCTAAAATGACAAAAGGAACGATTTAGGGCAATATTTGATCAAATAAATACGATTTAGGGCTTAAATGACCCCCTAAAAGCGGTACACTTTTCGCTTCATCAAATACCCTTACACTTGAGATTTGCTTGTCCTCAAGCAAATGCGCTTTTATTCTAATCAAAATACAAGTTAGGGGTCATTTAATGCTAATATAAAAGTAATTACAACAAATAGTCGTTCCACTTTAATCATAATAAGCACGGAGATTACAAACTAGCACCTCACAAGTAGTGTTTAGATACTCACATCTCTCAGGTGTCATAAATGAAAATGGATAATATCTCTCACTACCTGTCATAGCAAATAGATTACCATAGGCTTGGGAAAGGATCGAAAACCTCCTCCACTAGGCGTAAGCACCTAAGATAAACTATCAAAGAGGGCTTTTAAACGGGTTATAACGTTAGGTGTAGGGATATGATAAACACGGTTTTGTTGGATAAGGGATATTTTACTGGTGGCGAGTTAAAGATCTTGATTAATTACATGTACAATATGGCGTTGCTAAGCCAAGACTAGACTCGACTTAAGCTAAAAACAAAATAACAAAAACATAAAATAAACATAAAATGAAACGGGATGGTAGTCCGTATGTTTTTTCTACTTTTCTTTTTCTCATTTTTTTGTATTTTTCTTGATTTTTTCGATTTTTTTTTTAATACACTCTTGCCCTACCATCCAAAATAATACATCGTAGGGGCGTTGCATTTCCCTTACACTTGAACTTTTACATAACTTTACAAATAACTATTCTAATGACTCGAATTAAGATAATCGAAACACTTGGAGTACTTTTAAAATATTTAGCACATATGGGGGTAATAATGTTGTTCTTCCCCATTACTCCATTACACTAGTACTTTACCCATGAGTCCCAATCGTCCCAAAACAATATGTACAAGGATATGACTCGACTTAGCAACCATGTAATCAATTAGATAATTAACTTGGGGTTTAAACAAATGTTGTCACAATAATGCACTAAAAATGAGTGCACACAAGGTAGGCTAAGGCGATTTGGGTGTACATTTAAGTGGGGTGTAAACAAATTCTTCCTTTAAGTAAAATGCTTAAAGGTCGAAACAAAAAGATAGGCTCTGAGGGGTGTACTAGTGGTATCGTGTACTAAAAATGAGTACAACACAAAGGGTGTGGGAGAATTACTTGACCAATGTAGCCAATGTAATTATAACAAAAACACAGGTGTAAAACAATGGGTTAATCCTAATGCCTCTTATCATGTAGTAAATCTAACTACACGAATGTAGTCTCACTTGTGGCCTCGGAATGGTCCTAACGCAAGTTCTAGAATCTAAGTGCTACCGGTACACACATCATAGCATAAATGCTTTTCCTACCAATTCTAGGGGCGAACCTCACATATTTGGGGGTGGAAAATTTTTTAGTGGTACGGTTTTTGTGCTAGTCATATAACTTCCTATCCATGAGACGCTCATTAAGATCAAAGTTTCACTCCTATATGTTGTAAAAAAATTTAAATTTGGCACTAAAATTGCCTTAACAGGTATTTCTCTCAGTTTTATTACACATCTACCATTAAACAAACAAAAATCAAGTGCAATTGTATTCTCTGAAGTATCGTACTTTTACCCCCCCCCCCCTTACACTTAAGATGAACATTGTCCCCAATGTTCAAATAACAAGATGTAAAAGTAAATAAATTAAAAGAATGAAATCAAATACTCCCCTGATTCGCTCGGTGGATAAAGAGGTAACGTGGTTAGATCTTCTTCCAAGGTAATGTTGAAACTTCAAGATTAAAGCAGCGCCAAAAGCTAGATTCCACATACATTTCCTTGTCCAAAATAACATGTTAAACCTGAGAAAACAAACACGAAAACCTGCATAACATCGGCGGGATAAATCTATATAAGGATATAATGCTTATGGAATGATTATTTTGCAGATTCCTGGAGTTTATAAGTTAGAGATTTAATAAAGCATTTTATAATTCTGGTAGAAAAACAAAACTTTCAAAAATTTCAGAAAATTAAAACCTGACGCCGTCAGGTTGTAAGGCCTGACGCCGTCAGAAATGCTCTGACAGAATTCTCATGTTAAGTTTCCGGAAAATTTATGGAAAAACCTATACCTTACTTCCTGGAATTCCTGCAAAACATCATTATGACTCGATACAAGCATTTGACTCAAACAATTACTAATATGTATGTTAATTTATTATTGTTATGATTCATGTTCATTTGTTCTAATAAACCGATTTGGATTTCCCTTACACTTATCTTTTGCAAAATACCTTTATATGTAGTTAAGACGAAGTTAAAAACAAGATAAAGCATTTTCACAATTTAGTTTTGAACATGAATCAATAATAATAAAAATTAAACATACATACGGAAGCAAATAAAATCAAACAAACAAATAAATAAACACACAAAGCAAATAAAGCTTGGGTTGCCTACCAAGAAGCGCTTTTCTTTATTAACGAGTCTTGTAGCTAGACTCAAAGTCACCGTACATTACGTGACTTCTTCATCAAAAGTTATGTCTTCCTCATTGATCATTTCATTACCATTCTCTTGATAATGCTTGACTCGTTGTATATTCACAGTGAATTCTCTATCCTCGTCGTCAATCAACACAACGGCTCCGGTTTTAGAGGAGCTCCTTACGGTAAAAGGTCCATACCATCTAGATTTAAGTTTTCCAGGAAATAGCCTTAAGCGAGAATTATATAATAATACCTTGTCTCCTTCCGAAAACTCCTTGGGTCTCTTAATCCGTTGGTCATGCCATCTTTTTGCCCTTTCTTTGTATGTAATGGAAGATTCATAAGCCTCTAATCTCAATTCATCGAGCTCTTGGAGCTGTAAGAATCTATTTGTTCCCGCAACCGTATAATCCAAATTACAAGCCTTAAGTGCCCAATATGCCTTGTGTTCCAGTTCTACTGGAAGGTGGCATGCCTTGCCATATACCATACGGAACGGGGTTGTCCCGATTGGTGTCTTATAAGCGGTTCGAAATGCCCACAAAGCTTCATCGAGCTTAAAAGACCAATCTTTTCTGTTTTGATTGACCGTTTTCTCTAATATTCTCTTTATGGCTCTATTAGTGTTTTCGACTTGACCGTTGGTTTGAGGATGGTAAGCGGTGGAGAATCGGTGAGAGACTCCATATCTTTTCATAACTTTCTCCATTTGCGAATTGCAAAAATGGGTTCCCCTGTCACTAATAAGAGCCTTCGGAATTCCGAACCTAGCGAACAATTTTTTTAAGAAATGAATGACTACCCTAGCGTCGTTAGTCCTAAGGGCTTGTGCTTCCACCCATTTCGAAACATAATCAATGGCCACTAAGATGTATTCATTCCCTCCTGAAGATGGGAAGGGTCCCATGAAATCAATTCCCCAAACATCGAAAACCTCGCAAACTTGTATATAATTCTGTGGGGCTTCATCCCTCCTAGAGATATTCCCAGCTCTTTGACACGCGTCACAAGTCTGTATCATTCCCTTCACATCACGAAATATTGTAGGCCAATAGAATCCCGCGTCGAAGACCTTTCGTGCAGCAGTGTTCATTCCGTGATGTCCTCCCGATGGACCTGCATGACACTCTTTCATAATTCTGACAGCCTCCTTTTCCGAAACACAACGCCTGATTACCTGATCCGGACATCTTCGGAATAAGAAAGGTTCATCCCAAAAGTAGTACTTTAATTGATTGAAGAACCTCTTTTTTTTCATGCCTGCTCATATGCTCAGGAATGACTCTACTTGCGAGGTAGTTAGCATAATCCGCATACCATGGTTCAGAATCATTTATTGACATGAGCTGCTCTTCAGGAAATGACTCCCGAATCTCACTCTTATCAGATTCAGCGAGGCTGGGGTTTTCGAGACGAGAGAGATGATCAGCCGCAAGATTCTCTACTCCTTTCTTATCACGAATCTCTATATCGAACTCTTGCAATAGTAAGATCCAACGAATTAACCACGGTTTAGCATCCTGTTTAGTGAAAAGATATCGAAGAGCTGAATGGTCCGTAAAAACAACCGTTTTAGAAAGGACAAGATACTGGCGAAACTTATCAAAAGCAAATACCACGGCTAGTAATTCCTTTTCAGTGGTAGTGTAGTTTTCCTGGGCAGGATTCATGGTTTTGCTAGCGTAGTATATTGGCTGAAAGTGTTTGTTAAGCCTTTGGCCTAATACTGCTCCAACAGCATAATCGCTAGCATCGCACATGATTTCAAAGGGTAACTCCCAGTTAGGGGTGACCATAATTGGAGCTTGGGTAAGTTCCTGCTTCAATCGATCGAATGCATCCTTGCACTCTTGAGAGAAGTCGAATGGGGCATCCTTCACGAGCAACTGAGTCATTGGTCTAGCTATCTTTGAGAAATCTTTAATGAATCTCCTATAGAAACCAGCATGACCCAAGAAGCTACGGATTGCCTTGACAGTTGTTGGATAGGGAAGTTTGGATATAGTTTCAATTTTTGCCCGGTCTACTTCAATTCCACTTCCTGAAATTTTGTGCCCTTGCACAATCCCTTCTTTTACCATAAAGTGGCACTTTTCCCAGTTTAGTACCAAGTTAGTCTCCTCACAAGGTTTGAGCATTTTCTCAAGGTTAGCAAGACAGCGATCAAAAGAGTTTCCAAAGACCGAAAAATCATCCATGAAGACCTCCATGCTGTCTTCCATTAACTCATGGAAGATTGCCGTCATGCAGCGCTGGAAAGTGGCGGGGGCGTTACATAGTCCAAAGGGCATTCGCTTGTAGGCGAAGGTGCCATAAGGGCATGTAAACGTAGTCTTTTCTTGGTCCTCAGGAGCGATAGGGATTTGGAAATACCCTGAGAACCCATCTAGGAAGCAGTAGTACTCATGCCCTGCTAACCTTTCCAACATTTGGTCGATAAATGGGAGAGAGAAATGATCCTTTCGGGTTGCATCATTCAACTTCCTATAATCGATGCACACACGCCATCCAGTTACTGTTCGTTGAGGCACTAACTCATCCTTATCGTTCTTCACCACCGTCATTCCTCCCTTTTTTGGTACAACCTGTACAGGACTTACCCATGGACTGTCTGAAATTGGGTAAATTAGCCCTGCATCTAGGAGCTTAATGACTTCCTTTTTTACGACTTCCTTTATGTTGGGGTTTACTCGCCTTTGAGGTTGCACGGTGGGTTTATAATCCTCCTCCATGAGGATTTTATGCGTGCAAAAGGTAGAGTCAATCCCCTTGATGTCGGCTACACTCCATGCTATAACTCCTTTATATTTTTTTAAAACTCCTAAGAGTTTATCCTTTTGTTCACTTTTCAAAGAAGAGTTTATGATTACCGAAAGTTGATCTTCTCCTTGGAGGAAAGCATATTCAAGGTTGTTTGGGAGTTCCTTGAGTTCTAACGTAGGTGGCTCGATGATGGAAGGTTTAAGTTTGTTCTCGGGTTTACGAAGCTCAAGCTATTCGATTTCTTGTCTGGGATAGAAGGAGACTGCGTTCACATCCATAGTCTTCTCCTCCTCTAAGATGGGTAAGAAAGCTTCATCTCGCAACCAACCAGCTTCCACCTGTTCATCTATACAATTGTCAATCTCGTCGGATAGTTCATTGATTTCTCCGATGAAATACAGCCGATTATCTGCTTCAAGAGAAAGATTCATTGTGTCCTTGATGTCGAAGGTTAAGCTATCGGCCCCCACTCGTAAGGTTAGTTTGCCGTCATGAACATCAATAACAGCACGAGCAGTTGCAAGGAATGGCCTCCCCAGAATGATGGGCACTAGGTCATCTTCTTCCATTTCTAAGATGACGAAGTCAACTGGAAATTTGAACTTCCCTACCTTAACCAGCACATTCTCACATATTCCTAAGGGGTATTTGACTGATCTATCGGCTAGTTGGATGTTCATACGAGTTGGTTTCAACCCAGAATACCCTAATTTGAGGAACATGGAATGCGGCATAAGATTGATACTTGCTCCTAAGTCGGCTAAAGCATTCTTGACTGAAAGAGATCCTATTGAGCAGGGCAAGGTGAAACTACCTGGATCGTCCACCTTCTTTGGCAGCCCTCGTTGAGTCACCACAGAACATTCTTCTCCTAAGGTTACAAGACCCTCGAGCCCTTTTCTGTTGGTTAGCAGCTTCTTGAAGTATGTACTATATTTGGGCATATGGTAGCATGCATCAAGAAGGGGTATGGTGACGACCGAATTCTTCAAATATGACAAGAATATTTTATTATCACTTTCGGCCTTTCGATTCTTGAGGCGGGACGGGTATGGGACTTTAATGGGCTGTTTGGTTGGAGTAGGTGGAGAGGGAGTTACCGGAGGGGTTTGTTCAGGATTTCCATCATTCACATTATCTTCCTCCTCATGAGGGGTGTTGGGTTCCATGACGTTAGATTGTTGAGCTGGGTAAGGTGGATCCTTAGTAGTTGTTCCAGCACGAGTGGTGATGGCGAGTAAGGGATCTCTTTGATTTGTTTGAGGTTCGCCAAGGCCGTCGAGAGTGGCGTTGAGTTCTGCGAATTTGGCCCTCAGGTCATTTTGTTGGCTATTGATAAGGTTGTCGAGACCTTTTAGTTGCAGATTCTTTTCAAGCGTGAAATGCCCAAGATCATCCTCAAAAGTGCTCCTAACCTTGTAGTCAGGATATTCTCCTCCTCCCTCTTCTCTCACAAGATTTCCCCAAGGGGTAAAATCATTGTTTTGGTAGAAAGTTAAGAGCGAAGGATCATCGAAGATGTCGTGGCTTGACAAGCATACTTGTTCGGTGGTAGTATCATCCCCGCATTCCTCCACTTCATGCGGGCCACCACATTGGTCACAGATCAAGTATGGGTTTGATAACCGCTTAGTTGGTTGTGACTTGTCTAGATAAGATACTTGATCATTCAATCTACTCAACCGGTTAGCAAAAGGAGGCTCTTTCATGATCTTGGAAACCCTTAGGATTGAATCGGGTTCACCCCAGCTATCGTCTTGATCATTTGCGTATTCCTCAATTCTATTCCATCCTTCCTCAGCGCTTAGTTTGGCTATTTTTCCTTTTACCGAATTATTAATGCCAAATTGGTCGCTTTTAGGGACACTGTCATAAAAGATTTGGACAAGAAGCCAGAGTTCAATGCCATGATGAGGGACTTGTCTAATTAGATCTTTGAATCTGATCCAGGATTCGTGAATGGGTTCAGCTGGTCCAACATGGAAGCGGAAGATTTCGTCTCTTAACGTTGAAGTTCTTCTTATGGGAAAGAATTTCTCATAGAATTTTGAGATAAGGTGTTCCCGTGTGAAGATGGACTCGGAGGGAAGTTGGTTATACCAGTCTCCGGCTTTTTCATAAAGGGTGAAGGGAAAGAATCGCAGCCGGGAGGTATCTCTAGTGGCCCCGTCCGTATGGAGGGTATCCACTATTTTCAGGAAGTCCTTGATGTATTGGATTGGATCTTCAGTTTTCAATTCATGGAACTTGCATACACTTTAAACAAGCCAAATATCGGTTGCACGCAAGACCCCATTCGTGTGTTCATTTGGAAAAACGATAGCATTGGAAAAACCACGAGGGGTGGGAGAAGAGTAGTCCTTGAGGCATTTAGGGATTGGGTTTTCAGGAACCTCCATATCGTGATTGGGTTGAGGGCTAGGAGGTGTAGAATGATGATTGGATTCTTCCTCGGAGAGGGCATCATCAAAGTTGATGGCAATGCCAGATGGTTCGGGTGTTGCAAAGAGTCGCCTTAATCTTCGCATTTCCTTATCAGGTTCTGCGTAGGGTGGAATAAGGTCTCTTAGTGAACTACGACTCCTGGTGACTCTAAGATTGGAGAGATCTTCGTTTACCATGATGGCCAAGGAAGATTTGAGCAACGGATAGAGCAGAAAAAGAGAGACTAAAGAAATCCTAGAAAAATAAAATAAAAATCTCACTAGAAAGGAATCTAGTGAGTAGACCTAATAAAATAAAAATTCAACCTAAACAATAACTATTCCCCGGCAGCGGCGCCAAAAACTTGATGCGTGGTTTTGCGACCTTACAACAGGTTTTACCTCTCGAGGGATCTCAAGAGGCTTGCAATCCCCACCAGGCAGTGTACCTGACCGATGTAGTATAGTGAAGTGGCAAGTACCGGGGGATTGATCGTTCTCTAGGGGAATAGTGTCATTAGGATTGAAAAACTACTCTAATAGGTCTAAGGGTAAGGGAAGATTCTTTTTGTATTTTTATATTTTTTTATGAAAGCAAGTAAAATCTCGGGTTTAAAGGATGTGGGCAGAATTAGTTGCTAGTCAACTAACCCAAATAACTACAATTGCAAATAAAATAAAATAACTAAAAATAAAAAGGTTGTGGAACTTATATGGAGAGAAATATGTTTACTTAAATTTCCTTACTCCCTAACTATCTTTTACCGGTTGATTAGTGTGTATTAATTGCGTGGATGACGGGTGTATTCCTTAATACCAATCGTGGGGTGGCGTATGTACTTCCCCAACTCTATAAGCTCCTACTTCACTCCTATGTCGAGCCAGCTAAGAAGCTCCTAACATGGGATCACTAGAATTCGCTCATGCATTAAATACAACCATAAAAACCTTAGTACGCATTGGTTCATGTTTCTTAAGACGTTCAAGCAAGTTACCGTATAGGAAGTTAGCCAGTTTTCTTAAGCCTAACATCGGTAAACAATCATCCAATACAATTGATAACACACCAACAACCAATAATCAATAGTTAGGTTTCATTAGATCTAAGCAAACACAAGATAAATCTAGCCTAGCATGTTAATTAAAAGACAAGAACAAGATATAATCAAACAACACATAGACATATTGAATGATTAATTGATTACTTATCTTCAATTAAACATGGGAGATCCAAGGGTATAAAACCCTTAAAAATGGCAGAAAATTCGTCTAGGGTTTCTCCGCACAAAGTTGCACACTAATGACTAAAAATTGCAAAACTATATATAGAATTTAGGGGCTGACGGCGTCACGTTGTAGGAGGTGACGCCGTCACCTCGCTGTGGCTAGGGTTCCCGGATGGTCTTCCTGATGCCGTCCCTCTTTAATCCTCCAAAATCCGCTCTGGCGCGTCAAGGGTTCACGCCGTCAAAATTGTGCTTGACGCCGTCTCTCTTTAACTTAAACCGTGACGACCTTGATCACATTAAAGGGTGACGCCGTCAGATTTCCATTGTAAAACTCTCTGGCGCGTCACATGTATTTTGTCATATCCACCTCTTTTGCCAAGCCGTGACGCCGTCAGGAGCAATCCTTGACGCCGTCACGTGTACTTTTCCAGCAGCTTTGGATACTTTGTCGTTTTCTTCACTTTTATGCTCCAAAAACGTCCAAAATGCTTCCTTTTCTAGATTTCTTCTCCAAAGTACCTAAAATGACAAAAGGAACGATTTAGGGCAATATTTGATCAAATAAATACGATTTACGGCTTAAATGACCCCCTAAAAGCGGTACACTTTTCGCTTCATCAGTTCTAACTCCAAGTCCATTACGACGGCACAATTATATTGCTGTTTTGTTGAGGCATGTAGAGTTTGTGGCTTGGACTTGTACCAAACCTGGGCACCGATAGTCAAAGTTCTTAAAAATTCTGAAGCATCGGCTATCAAAGTCCCTTATAACAATGTTCCAAGAATGTGTTAGAAAAAGACGTTCTATATATTTTAAGTTTTTTGATGGGATTTAATATACTGCAGGTACAAATTTTATAACAGACAATAAGAACGTGCAAGAGGACAACACAAATGAGATCACTTTTGGAAATAGAGATGCAATTGCAGTTAGAACGATAAGTGGAATGTCAAGTACAAGAACACATGCACAACCGGAATTGGAGACTAGTGCTCGTGACGAAGCTCGAGAGAGGGTGTGGCAACGAAAGATGAACAATATTAACTCGATTATAAGAAGTTTAATAATCCACGTCCCCCTCGGTAACTGGATTTTGTCATTATTTGAATGTTTAGATTACATACTCCAGTTTCATCTTGAATGCTTCTACTACAAAAAAGGGCTTTAAGACCCCTATATTTAGACCCTTTAAGAAAAACGCAGGTCTAAATGCGGATTATTCCCCGCCACGAGTTATTTAGACCGGTACAAATAAGAAACACCGGTCTATATGGCGTTTTAACATTTAGACCGGTTTGTTTCATCTACACCGGTCCAAAAAAAGTTATTTAGACCGGTGTGTTTCATTTACACCGGTCTATATAATCCAAATATTTAGACCGGTTCCCTTCAAATGAACCGGTCCAAAAACTGTTATTTAGACCGGTTTGTTTCATTTACACCGGTCTATATAATCCAAATATTTAGACCGGTTACCTTCATATGAACCGGTCTAAATGAGTTTAAAAAAAAAAAGGGGTCCCAACGGCTACAAAAACCAGATCATCTGCAGTTAAGACACTATCGACACAAAACAACATCAATCTTGTATTTAATACACTCGAAAAATACCATAAATGTTCTTATAATTACCATACTTTTGTGCATTAACTACAATTAAAAGGTATGTATCACTTCTTATACATTCATATTCATACTAAATAGGATTTTTATGATTATTTATGTAAACTTTTCCATAAAAAATGTTATACTTATAAAAGTCACTATTTGCGTGTTTAGGGACATAAATTTGTTATTGTGTATAAATGAAAGCTAACATGAATATTTTTTACTATATTTATAGGAATGTTTGCGTAAATCGTCCTTATACGGTATCCGAAATGTAGGTTCATTGACCTGTGGAAGTAAGGTATGTTCTAAATGAATCACGAAAACAATTATTTTATGCAACATTCATGTAGTATAAATTTAATGCAACTCATGAACCGTTAGTTTAATTCCCATCCGAAAATAACTTAATAGAGGTTAATATCGGATTGTCCCCATTTGAAACTGCTTTTTGAATACTTTGTCTCATTTAGGATGTGAATGTGTATTATCGTATTGAGTGTAATTTAAGATGGATCGTAGTATATGGATGTACCAGATAGAACGTGTTAGCATCGAATACTTGGAACATTTGTCTCATTTCCTAAAAGTTGCCGAAGATGATCGGGTTAAGAAAGGAAAATCAAGAGTTCATTGTCCTTGTAAAAGTTGTTTAAATTGGGAGTGTTTTGCCGATTTGAAAACTATTAAAAGCCATCTTATAGAAAAAGGGTTTATGCAAAGGTATACTTGTTGGGATTTTCATGGAGAAGTCAAAGCTAAAAGTAACACATCTATTCCCAATTGTAATGTCGAACATAACAACGATTCACACAATAATGATCGTTTAAATGAGATGTTACATAATTTGGAGGATAATGTTGCTGAAAAAAATCAAAAACAATTTCAACAATTGCTTGTCGACTCAGAAACACCGTTGTATGAAGGTTGTGAGGATTTTACCAAACTATCTGCTGTTCATAGACTCATGAACGTTAAAGCAGTTAATGGTTGGAGTGACACGGGTTTCACAGCTCTACTAGAAGCGTTACATGAAATGTTCCCAAAAGCCAAGTTGCCTGTGTCAACATACCAAGCAAAAAAATTGATGTGCCCGATGGGAATGGAAATCGAAAAAATAGATGCATGTCCAAAAGATTGTATGTTGTATAGAGGTAACGACGAGGACCTACATGCATGTCAGATTTGTGGTAGATCGAGGTACAAACGAAAAAAAGATACACCACTTAACCCCGACGTGACCAAGAATGGTCCACCTGCTAAATTATTGTGGTATTTTCCTATAAAACCAAGATTGGAACGATTATTTTCAAATGAAGAGGATGAAAAATTAATACGTTGGCATGCCGAAGAGCGTAAAAGAGATGGAAAAATGAGACACGTAGCTGATTCCCTTCAATGGAGGAACATCGATAATGAGTTTAAAGAGGAATTTGGATATGAGATTAGAAATATACGCTTTGGACTTAGTTCAGATGGAATTAATCCTTTCGGAAACATGAGTAGTCGTCATAGCACTTGGCCGGTTCTTTTATGCATATACAATCTTCCACCATGGCTATGTATGAAACGAAAATACATCATGATGTCATTGCTAATACAAGGTCCTAAACAACCAGGCAACGATATTGACATTTATTTGAAGCCATTAATTGATGACATGAAAGACCTGTGGAGTAAGGGCATAAAAGTGTATGATGCGTACAAGAAAGAGAATTTCCAATTGCGAGCCATGATTTTTTGCACTATTAGTGATTTTCCTGCTTATGGAAATTTGTCGGGATACAAAACGAAAGGGAAAATGGCATGTCCTGTGTGTCAAGATCACACTCACTCAATTTGGTTGTCTAATTGTAAGAAAACAGTATATATGGGGCATCGAAGATCACTTCGAGAGGATCACCAATACCGTAAAAAGAGAAAGTTGTTTGATAATAGCGTTGAAGATAAAAAGCTACCACCACCATTAAATAGGGACGCTACATTATCCCAAGTGAAAGATATTCATATTGTGTTTGGGAAAGGGAAAGAAGGCACTTCAACTTCAAAAGAGAGTATTTGGAAAAAGAAGTCTGTATTTTGGGAATTACCGTACTGGGATCGCTTGCAAGTTCGACATTGCCTTGATGTTAAGCATATTGAGAAAAACGTGTGTGAAAGCTTGATAGGATTATTGTTGAACATTCCCGGGAAGATGAAAGATGGTATTAAGGTTCGAAAGGACATGGAAGCCATGCAAATCAGACCAGAGCTTGCTCCTAAAGAGATTGTTGGGAAGACTAGTACATATCTGCCACCAGCTTGTTATACCATGTCTAAGGCCGAGAAAACAAAATTTTGTCAATGTTTGAGTGGCGTTAAGGTTCCATCTGGGTATTCGGCTAACATAAAAAAGCTGGTGTCAATGCAAGACTTGAAGTTGTTTGGTATGAAGTCTTATGATTGTCATGTCTTGATGACGCAGATGATTCCCATCGCAATTCGTGGAATACTACCAAATCGCATCCGACACACAATAACAAGGTTGTGTTTATTTTTTAACATGATTCATTCGAAGGTGATTGATCCCGAATTGTTAGATCAATGGCAGCGTGATATTATCTTAACTCTTTGCGAACTCGAGATGTACTTTCCACCTTCTTTCTTTAATGTCATGGTTCATTTGGTATCTCATATTGTTGGAGAAATTAAGACTTGTGGACCTGTGTTCCTGCGATACATGTATCCATTTGAGAGATACATGGGAATCTTAAAAGGTTATGTTAGGAACCGATCTCGACCAGAGGGTAGTATTATTGAAGGATATGCTACTGAGGAGGTGATTGATTATTATACAGACTATTTGAATGGTGTGAAAAAAGTTGGCATTCCACAAAGTCGACATGAGGGTAGGCTTCAGGGGGAAGGTACACTCGGGCGCCAAGAAGCATCGCCGAGTCTAGATGATTTACATGAGGCACATTTCACAGTCCTACAAGACATGACATGTATTGCACCATACATATACGAGCACAAGTCACTTTTGAAACAACAAAACAATCAGAAGGGCCAGGTTTGGTTGGCTAACAACCATAATAGTACATTTTCACAATGGCTCAAAGGCAAAGTAAGGAGTACACTTTCAACTGTAGACAAAGTCATGGCAGATTTGGGATTTGGGCCAATACGGGTTGTCAAATATCAAGGGTATGTAATTAACGGATATACATTTTACACCAAAGAACAAGATGATAAAAGTACATTACAAAATAGCGGAGTCACCTTAATAGTATCAACGACAGAAGTATCCACGGTGAATCGCGAAGAAAGATTAAAGAACGCCAAAAAGGCTTAATATGGTGTCATTCAAGAAATATGGGAATTGCATTATAATTCAACCGTTATACCCTTGTTCAAATGTAGATGGGTCAACAATGAAAAAGGTGTTGATGTTGATGAAGATGGTTTCACTACTGTCAATCTCTCCACAAACGGCTATAAATCTGAACCGTTCATTTTAGCAAAATTAGCCACTCAAGTATTCTATGTTGAAGACCCAAATGATCAAAGATTGCACGTCGTCCTATATAGTAAACGACGCATAGTTGGTGTTGAAAGTGTTGTGGACGAGGATGAATATGATCAATTTGATGAGTTACCCCCATTTAGCCTTGGTATTACACCCTCAAGGGATGTTCTTGATGATACTACTTACTTAAGATCTAACCACGATGAAGGATTAGAAGTTTGATGAATCCTGAACATCCAGAAGGTACCAAAATTTTATTACAAACATTAATTAATTTTCATCAACTTATTTATTATGCATTTCACTAACTATAGCGCATTTTTTTTGTAGCTTGTTTCTTGTATTTGCAGGTTTTTATGAAGTACAAAGGTCGCAGTGTAAGATTAGAAGTTTGATGAATCCTGCACATCCAGAAGGTACCAAAATCTTATTACAAACATTAATTAATTTTCATCAACTTATTTATTATGCATTTCACTAACTATAGCGCGTTTTGTAGCTTGTTTCTTGTATTTGCAGGTTTTTATGAAGTAGAAAGGTCGCAGTGTAAGATTTCAAGAAGTCTAAGGAGCTCTATTTCTGGAAGGCTAAAGTGATCCTCTCGATCAGTTTTTATCTGAAATTTGTATCTTTCAAATAGTTAGTTAGGGTTTGTAAACGCAATATTATTTTCTTTCTTGTAATTGTAAAGACTATGCTATGAACAAAGGGGTGGTTGGTTGTGTTCATAGCTAATAAAATATGTTTTCTAAAATGTTATTGATTGGTTTTATAAAAGTTTACTACATGTAACAATATTAAAAATGAAGGCATATTTTGTTTATTTAGCTACTATTTGTATGAATTATTCAAGTTTTTTAGCAATGTTTTAAAACCCGGGTTGACCCGATCGGTTGAATCAGAAATCGGCTCGGAAACCGGGTCGATAAAGAACCCGAGTTTTAGGGATTTCCCTTTGTGGGTCTCTCCTAGTGGTTCAGGTCCCGGGGCCTGCCCATTTGGATGGTTTAACTCGGGGGGTCGGATTTCAAATGTGGTGTTGTTCTTAAAAAAAATAAAAAATAAAAAATACTTACCCTAATTTTTACTAAAGATAAAGAAAATTATTTTTGCTCGGCGGGAAACGAAAATATTTTCGTCCCCAAAATATTCTAAATCTCCACATAACCGCCAAACCAAACCCTAACACCAAAACATCTCTATCTCCAGTTGATATTCTAAATCTCTATCGCCTAACCAAACCAAACCCTAACACCAAAACATCTCTATCTCCAGTTGATATTCTAAACACCTAACGAAAAATGGTACTGTGGTTATTATTCAATTAGGTTACTTATTTTTTAATTAAGTTGCTTATTATTTAATTAGGTTGCTTATTAGTATTTTATTAGGGTTTCTTATTATTTAATTAGATTGCTTATTACGGAGTAGTATTTTATTAGGGTTTCTTATTATTTAATTAGATTGCTTATTAGTATTTTATTAGATTGCTTATTATTTAATTAGATTGTTAATTAAAAATGATTTTCATGGGTAGTTTTGTGTGAAAAAGCAACTGCTTATTAGGGTTTCTTATTGTGAATGGGTTTGAGCTGTTTTGTAATATGAAGTCTTTGGGTGTTGGTGTTAATTGTGTGCAAAAACTAGTTTTACAAACAGAAAATGAAAGCTAGTTTGGTTATGGTTATTGCTGTGTTGATAGAATCGAACTTACTTGGTTCTGGTTTGGTTCAAATTGTTCTCTGCCCCCCATAACTATGTAAGCTATTGCAATATGAAGGTATATGTATGTTGATAGTTGATAGTAAAAGTGTATGCTAGTGTGTTCAGACACGTGATAGCTGTCTTTAACGGGTTTGACTTCTTTAAATTATTATTTTGATCTAATGTTCTATGTCATATCTTTCATCCTTGGGTTGTATCTTTCTTAGTAATGCGGCTCATTCAGGTGAAAATCGATATGGTTTAGTTGATAGTTGATATACTATCTGATAATGCGTCACAATGGCTGTTTGAAAGTTGTAACCACACTCGACCACATACATTTCTCTATAGTCCAGTTTGACTTTCAAAAGTTTTCCCTTTCTATATTGAAAATATTTTTTTAAAGAGATCTAGTGAATGTGGTAAAGGTAATTATGTGTGAGGGTATAATCTGCTCCTTCTTGTATGGTTTGCAAGTTTCGCTCTTCTGTAACATGTATTTTTTTAGGGTTGAATCTGCTCCTTCTTATTACTTCATGTTGCTTCTTATTGGTATGGTTGTGGATTGCTTATTACTTCATGTTGTTTTTTTTTCAGGCTGACAATGAACTTGCATTGGTTGACCCACCCAAACGAAAAGGGAGAGGACCAAGCAAACCCAAGACTAAACCTACTGAACCGTTTAATGTGGATTTCGACAGTGAAGGCCGTGCCATAGGTAAACACCGAAATGACTGGGCAACATACGTTGGTAGTATGACAAGACTTCGGATATCTATTCTTGATGACGATTGGAGCAAAATAGATGCTGACCAGAAAGATGCTCTATGGGAGATTATTAAGGTATAATGTTTTAAGACTTTAATTGCATTTTCAGTTTGCGATATATGTGATAACATCTAATAAGTAAGCTTTATTTTCATATCAAACAGGAGTACTTTGATCTCACAGATGATGATCGCAAAGAATCAACACTTAAGCAATGCAATTTTGCATGGAAGAGATTTAAGACAAATCTCAAAGCCGAATTCATGATACCCCGTAAAAAACCTTATGAAGATAAGAAATACTCTTTCATACAGCCGGGAGATTGGGATGAATTCTGTCGAAAACATCGATCATCACAAAAGATGGTTTGTTAACTTTATTTTGTATCAAAACTGCTGTAATATTTATAGAAAAATTTCTAATTTGCCCTTTACACTTTTTTTGAAGAAAAAGCGAGCCATTGGGAAGGCATATGCTAAGCTTCAAAAGAATTATGCACATCTAGGAAGATCAGGGTATCGTGGAATGGATGTTGATTTGTCAAAAGTGAATATAAATGAAGAACTGAAGAAAGAAATCTTGGATATTACTTGTGAGCGCACAAAAAGATGGATCCTTGCTAGGATAACTTGTCCCAATATGGAAGGAATATTCAGAGAATTGGTAAAACTTCTAAGATTGTTTCTATTTTAATGTTATTGTGGTCTGTGGATAGCAATTTTATGAATAAAGTGTTATTAAATTTGCATCTGCAGGTAGACGTAGATAAGAAAATGGTTCAAGGGTTGATTCCGAAGGAAAAAGGAGCAGACCCTTTGATTGTGGTGCTAGGACCTGAGCATGGGGGTCGCACACGGACTGTGGGGGATGGTGTAGGTTTTAGGAAAGGAGTACAAGGGTATAAAAAAAGAAAGAAAATGAAGAAAAGCACTGAAGAAATAGAAGAGATAAAAGCAATTGTGGATAGGAAACTTGCTCAAAGAGACGATGAAAGAGATGCTGAAAGAGATGCTGCAAGAGATGCTGAAAGAGAAGCTGCGAGAGATGCCGTGAGAGACGCTGCGAGAGACGCTGAAATAGACGTTGAAAGAGAAGCAAGCGATGAGGGAAGATTACAGAAGAGATGCAAGCAAAGTAGTTGTGGGTCGACGACCGTTGTCGACCAAGACAAAGAAAAACTAAAAGATATAAAGGTAAATTTTTTCGTTGTTTCTTAAATTGTTTGTGGATGAAATTGAATGCGTTAGAGTACCATGAATGGCTAATCTATTTTTTGTACACTATGGACTAGCAAAATATGGTTTTAGTGTTGACATATTAAATTTTGTAAGGTTCTGGTATGCGTGAGTTAGGCAGTATGCGTGAGTTGTTATTACAAAGTAGCAGACACTCATTTGAAAACTACTTGTTTGCATTTATTTTAGGGGAAATCAGCATTTAATAGCAGATTGGCACTTGTTTATGTTTAAAGCAAATAAACACTGTTAAATAATACATGATGCATCTGTATGTGTTGTAGGAGCCCAAATCATGTGCGTTGTTTTCACCTTACACTGAGGACACGATTCCGATAGCACGTGGGATGGTTTATCCAATTGGTGATGGTACCATACATGGAGGACCACTTATACCCTTTTACATGAAGGTGTCAGTAGATAATTTTGTTCCAGCCTTTGGAGATACTAAGCGTCCAGTGTTGTCGAAAGCGGATGACACCATGACTGTGTTAAAACAATCAGTTGGGAGCTTTATTCAGTGGCCGCGTTGTAGAATTTCTCGCATTTTGGTATAGTGAACTCAACCTTTTTTTTGTGATTTTTGTATTAGTACTCAGGCTAACTAATTACTTGTTAATAGGAGAACACCCCGACTTCGAAAGATAAAGCTTCACAGAGAAAAGAAGCAGCAATGTTGCAACCCACATTGGCCACACCCAATCCTGTAAGTAAAACAAGTTGCTTTGCATTTTCAAGTTTTTTAAGAGGGTGTTTGGGATTGCTTAGTTAATTGCTTGTCTGCTTTGATTCTAATGCATATAGATAGGTTTTGGTTCGGATAGCATTGTTTAATTCCATCTGTATGATCTTAGTGTTATGAGAAACTTGGTTTACAATCAGTATATAGATATAAACTTGGTTGAAATGGAATAGGAATTACTACTGTTTTTGTTTGAAACGGATAACAAAGTATTGAATGATGAAATTGTTAATTGGCATGACAACATGAGCAGATACATTGTAATTAACTGGCAAAAGCTATTGTAAGATTTATTGGGAATTCTGATCCAGGTTTTCTGGTTTCTGCATCCTAATAACCCACTGTGACAGGTGGCTCAAGAAACAATACCATTGTTGCCGGCTCTACAAACACCAGCATTATTGGTGACCCAACAAACACAAGCATCATCGGCAGTGGAGGATGCTAGAAAAGCTAAAGAAGAGCTGGAAAAAAGACTTGATAACTTTGAACATGCTATTTTTAGGAAACAACCATGTGTGAAAGCTGCCTATACTCGTTGGACATCCCGTGACGATGATACCGCTGACCACATTCTTGAAGTTCCTGGCGGGATGATTGCAGGGCATGAAGATAGGTTTCATGTTTCAATTTCTACCGACGACATAATGAGTTTATGGAAATTAGATGGGCTGAATAGTAGCATTTTGTTATCTTTTGAGTGGTAAGTACATTAACACTCTTATGCTCATTTTTCACATTATTTCACATTTTCGTATATGCATAAATGTCTTGTAATTTTTCAGGGGCCTATGCAAAATGTTGCAGTCAAGAAATGATAACCGATGCGGGTTTTTGAACCCTTATTCGATTGAAGGGAACTTATGTCTTCAACCGGGTTCGGCTGTTAAAGATTACCTGACACGCACATTAAGCGTCTCTGACTATGATTTTATGCTAGCACCTTATGCTCAGGAGTACGTTATACTACTTACTTAAGCTCTAAATAAACGTTTTATGTGTTGATTGTCTTTGCTAACGTGTTAATGTCACTTTACTAGGGACCATTGGGTGCTGTTTATTATATGCCCAAAACAATGCACGGTGTACATCCTGGATTCAAAAAATAAGAGGCAAACAAAGACGGAGCTCACTTACTGGTTAACAAGCCATTTGCAAGAGTAATTCTTTTTTTCCGTAACTGTCAAAAGATTTTCATTTGTTTTTACAATACTAATACATGGTTAATCTACTTTTCAGTGTTGTTGGTAGCTACACATGGACAATAGCTAAGGTAACTTATCTCACTTTATGCATTCGAAACAACCTTCACGGATAGATCTGGCTTGGCCATTTAATTCTGACTTGCAATCATAAAAGTCTTATTATCATGATCAGTTTTGCAAGTTAATGCAACTAGTATTTGGTTCTCAGTATTTGAGGTTAGGGTAGTTTAGTCGTTATAGTTAGTTTAGTATATTTGAGGTTAGGGTAGTTTAGTCGTTATAGTTAGTTTAGTATATTACTAGTTTGGTGTTCCGCAAGTTGAGTCCATACTATTTTTGTCTATGTTAAAATAATTGAGTTTAGTCGTTATAGTCTGGATTGCCTCTTAAGTTATTCCATCTCAATATAGCTTCAAACAGAATGAGTCTTGTTTACATGTATCAGACTGCAGACACACATGTATTTGTACTTGTGCGCTTGAAAGAAATATCATGTGTGTGTAACACATAAAGATATACTTGTGTGTACATGTACCTGTAACGTGCAAGGAATAGTGGTCTTCATGTGAGACAGGGATCAAATATATATATTTCTACATGATATTATATGGTCTTCATTAATGTTCTTTTGAGTCGAAAATGTTTGTATTGATTGATTGATAAGTATCAACGTGTGTTGTATCATTGAACAGTTAACATGTATAACTAATGTGGCATACAATATAACTGAACCAATCTCTACCAAATTGATTTCATCGTACTACAATACGCTAATGCCATTGCAATTTAAAGGCTTCATATAAATTGACATGATCCATATCGACTAAGATGAACCTGTAGGGTGTGGTGCCAATGTGGTAGCCTCAAATTTGGCAGGTTGATTCTTTGTTTTCCTTAGATGACTTGACTTGACCAAAGATGCATGCTGCGCTAGGAGTTGCTATACAACATTGAGAGAGCATTTGAAACTAGTGGGGGTGGGGGTGGGGGTGGGGGGATGGGCATGGCAACTCAATAGCGGCGTGTGACTATGGAATGAATAGATGACATAAATTACTGAATAAGATGAAGGCAGTAGAGAGGTGATAATGATAATGAAATATTTGAAACTGGTATTGGAAGTTACTTTTTTGATCATGCAATACACCATCCCAACTGATACTAAGCTTCCAGTTTAGTGAGCAGAATATGATATTGATTTTCTACTGTCGTTATAGTTAGTTTAGCATTTGACACTACACTTACAAGACTGAGTTCTTAGAACACATAAGCCCAGCCTTATTTCTACTTTCTTGTGTGTTTTTATGGCATCAAGCTCAATCTCGTCGCATGGGTCAGGTTCTTGGACTGCCAAACAGAACAAAGCCTTTGAAAGAGCTCTTGCTGTGTTTGATAAGGACACACCTGACCGGTGGCAAAATGTTGCTAAGGCTGTTCCTGGCAAGACGGCTGAGGAAGTTGAAAGGCATTTTCAACTAAGTGCTTATTTGTAATTCATGTTGCCTGATTTTCATGTTTCTAGTTTCTGGCTTATTGGTTTTTACTATTTCATAGATTACAGCCCTTAGATTAGCTTATTGTAGCTTATAATTAAGCCCAAAAGTAGCATTATATTATACAATGTTTTGATTGCTTATTCTCATCATATTAAATTGTAGTGCAATCAACAACAACGCGACTCGGATGCCGGTTATTATGTCATGAGATGGATGTACGACTTTGTGAATACTCATCAGTTTCACTTCCCTTCAACAGTATGTATCCATGAGCTATTTTTTGACTCTCTTTCTATATTGTTTATATATAATATTTAAGTATTTTTTTATATCTGTTAATATAGATCCCATGGACGCGACGCCAGCTTGTTGAAAAAATATTGATCGAACCATGGAGCAGTGGCATACAATGTGTCCTATTTGATTATGGATGAAGTGCTTATCAGCTCTCATGTGGTTTTGCTAAGTTAGATGCTGTTTGGATTTTAGTTTAAACGATGTTTGGATTTTAGTTTAAACGATGTTTGGATTTATGTTTAAATTAGACTATGTATGGATTTCTATTTTGCTTATTAAAGTATCTGGTAATTGGATTTGCTTATTGCTGTGAAATAGCTGCTTAATAGGTAACAAAACAGGTTCCAGGTTGGATTTGCTTATTGCTGTGAAATAGGTGCCATATAATAGGTATTTAGACCGGTTGGAAACCGGTCTAAAAATGCTAGTTCAAAAAAAATGGATATTTAGACCGGTTGGAAACCGGTCTAAAAACTGCTAGTTCCAAAAAAAAATGGATATTTAGACCGGTGCAAATAGTCTTTTAGGCCGGTTGATGCACCGGTCTAAATCTACAAATTCCAAAATTCCTTCGCCTATTAATGCATATTTAGACCGGTGTATATGTCTTTTAAACCGGTTTGAACACCGGTCTATATATACCTTTTAGACCGGTGGTTCACCCGGTCTAAATGCCTAAATACCTTTTAGACCTCCCCCCATTTAAACCCCCTTGTAACCGGTTTAAATAGCATTTGTAACCGGTCTAAAAGCCTGTTTTTGTGGTTTTACCTTTAAACCTACGAGCTCACCAACATTATGTTGACGTTTTCGAGTACCATTTTCAGGTGTTATTGAAGCTGCTTAGAAGGTTTACTATTGACTGGCTTAGCAAGACTTAAGACAAGACCCTCCTGGGTTATATCTCGTGGAGTTGCATTTGGATATTCCCTAGTGATGTTGTTTAACTTTGAGGCTTATGTATACCTTGGATATTGTACTTATCCCGGTTGTGGGAGTTTGCGACTATTATCTACGGTATGTAATGCATGTAGTGTTTCTCTGTTGTGACACCTTGTGTTCTTGTCTATGAGGTCATACCCCGTAAATGTCATTCCGCTGCGCCATTTTTGGGGTGTGACACTTAAAGAATTCGTTCGTCTTACTATGAATCTCAAAAAAATCGGTCTTTGCTACTTTAATCAAATCGGGAATTTCCTATCTTACTATAAGATGTGGTTTTCCTCTTTCTTTCACTTGCTAATTAAACCACACGGTTCTACTTTCTCCAATCAATACAAGGAATTTCTTACTTTTCTCGACTAATCCTATCGATTAAAAATCTCTAAAATGACTAATCCCCAAATAAATTTTGTTTATGCACAAAACTTAATTTTATTAAACAATAGAACACCTTTCTATCACTAAAATATCTATAAACTAATAAAGTGAAAAAAAATGAAGACTTTTCTTCTTTGTCTCTCGGTATGAAATTAAAATATGAAATGAAGACTTATCACTTTATCAGTATCTGTGAAATCCAAGATCTAACTCTTCTAGGATTATAGAGACAATGATTGTTGCACAGCGGAATAAGAACAAGAACACAATCAAAGTTTCTTAACAGGGTTTTTCTAATAACAAGAACAATGATCCTCTATGGATCTCTATTATTTTTCTCTAAAATGTTTTTCCTGGAGTTCTGTTTTTCTCTACAGAAGCGTACATCATACATAAGCCCTATGTTCCTTTTATATACCAGGAACCCAAATAATAATAAATAAAAATATCAATGCATATCACTACCTAAAATAGCTCATGCATATCCTAACAAACTAATAAATAAAGATACGGATTCACTATATCCGTAGAAATAAGCCTTCAGCAGAAACCATGTCATCAGCAGAAACCATCTATAGCTTCAGCAGGAACCTGTCAGAAGAACTTCATCAGTAGGAACTTCCAAAATTCCCAACAATCCTCCCCTAATCTTGAATTTGACTACGTTAAGTTCAAGATTCTTGATAGATCGTTAATACTTCAGAAAAAGAGGATTGACTTCGAACATCAGCAGCAAAGAATCAAATGAACCATATCTCTATGAATGGCAAAACTTTAAACTTCAGGTCTTTGCAGCAACAAATGACAGATTGTACATCAAAACATATTAGTTTCATACTATTCTCATCACATCCAGGTGTGTTAACTCCTGTGAGAGGTGAATCATTGAAAATAATGGATTTGATGTCTCTTTACCAATAGCCATCACTACTGGAGTAGCCAAATGTTTAAGTTCGAAAACTATGGTACACTGATAACCATATGATTTTTAGCAAATCATCAGCTATAAACGGATTTGAGATGTCTTTACCTGTAGCCGTTTGCTCAGGACTAGCCAATCCTTTGGTTACCCAATAGGGCAGCAACCATGGTGAATTGATGACCATTTCAACTCTCAGCAATGAACCATGGGTGAGTTGAGTACCCTATAGCTTTGAGCAAGCTATTATAGCTATCAACAGATTTGATGTGTCTTTACCAAAGCTGTACCCTTTGGACTAGCCAACTCTTTGATGGACACAAGTCACATCTGGTGAGTTGATAACCATCAACAGAGTTATACAACAAACCTGCAGAAAAGTTAGTACAAATATACAAACTTTTTTTTTTTTTTTTTTTTTTTTTAACTAAGAAAAATAATGAAATACGAAAGAAGAAATAAGAAATAAGACACAAAAATAATACACAATACCAGAATCAAGTAGAAGCTTTGTGTTGCAAAAGCTTGGACTTGATTAACCCAACCAGCTGTGCAGCATGAGTCTCATCATTAGCCACTGGATCAGGAGGAACTTCCAATTTTCTTCGAAGCAGACGTTTCATCAGAGGAATAGACCAAGGATAATGCTGATCAGAAAACATACAAACCCTAATGCCAGACTTTGTTTCAACAACATGCACATTAGGCATAGGATAAAACCTCCAAGTATCAACCCTCCATGTGTGTGAATTCTCCCAGATTGAGTAGCCTTTTCCATTAGGAGAGTGAGAATCAAATAGAACTTGCAGATCTCCCAGTAATTACAAACCAGCACCCTGTGGTGTATGAGAAGCATAGTATTCTGTGACCATTCCATAGAGAGTATGCAAATCTTGCCTATCCACCAAGTGAAGTATTTCTTGCAAGAAAGTAAACTCCATATAGGAATGATCTTTCCTATAAATGGTGTTTATCTGCCCATCTGTCAATGTCCATTTGACCAACACAAATCATAATCCGCACAAATTAATTAACCCTAATTTACCATCAAACCCTAATTCAACCAAGATCAAACATCAACACCATGAACAACCAGCCAGAAGTAGTTGATCTCACCTCTGAGTCATCAGCAAACTCAGGAGATAACATCCCTCCATCACCACCAAAACACCAAACCTCCCAATCAACCTCACGACCTTCCCATAGAAGGTATGGTCTTACCAAAGAACAAGCCCGTAAGAGAAAACATGATGTGGGCTCATCAAGCAGACCCAACAATCCACCCAAAACTCCATCATCATCATCATCTGAGGATAGTCATCCTTTATTTTGATACCCCTATCAGGATGAACCTCGTCCTTTGAAGTCCCCCTTTCTCCCTTCATCTGAAGATGATAGTGTGGTGGATCCAAATGATTCACCTAGGGGCTCTGATGACTCCACAGAGCGTCTAGAGCCAATCTTCAATAGATTGGTGAGAGAGGAAGAGGAGAGGGAAGCAGCAACAGCCAGGGAAGAGAATCCCCAACCTTCACAACCCCAACCTAGGCCACACACCAGAAATCCACCACTTCCAGAGACAAGGGAGGTGGTTATTGGTCTTCCTGCTCCAAGGTCTGGTGTTTCATACCACAGAGACAAAGGAAAGGGCAAGAGTGCAGAGGTGACCGGTAAAGGAAAGGGTAAAATGGAGTAGGTGATGATGAGATGTTGCCAAGGACCAAAGATATAAAACTAGGTTCTTCAGCATCTTCATTCCTGGTCCTCCATCTCCAACAACTTTTGAAGCCATGATGATAGGATCTAGAGTCTGTGTAGGTTATCTTGTATAGGAATGGTCTCAAGTTTCAATTTGAAGTTGTTTGTATGCTGTAATTTCTTTTTGAATGAATGAACAACTTCTCTTATATCTTTCAATGATTATCTCTTGAACTGTGCTTCAGCACTTTCATTCAGCAGAAACCATCTTTAAGCTTACTTGACCATGTCCCATTTAACCAATCTTGGTGAACTTCAACTGAATATCAGCAACTACACATCAAGGCATTCTGCAAAACAGACACTTAAAACAAACCAATCCATACATAACTTAAAGTACATTAGCTGGTTAGTGTGTTAGCAAATAGCAAACATAATCTACAAAATACTACAAGTTTTACAACAACAATCCTCCCCTGAGGCATATGCCTCCCCTGAGGCCTATGCCTCCCCTCAAACTAAGCATTTAAGGGTTAACCATCCCAATATGGACAACTAAGTGTTGAAACCTAGGTCCATCAAAAGCCTTAGTCAATAAATCTGCCACATTATCATCTGTGTGAATTTTAACCACCTTAATCAAATGTTTTTCATATGCATCTCTTATAAAATGATGCCTGATTTCAATATGCTTAGTTCTATTATGAAAAACTGGATTTTTGACAATGCATATGGTACTTTGATTATCAATGAAGATTGTGGTGTTCATAAAATTAAACCCATAATCCAACAATTGATTTTGTATCCAAAGAACATGTCCACAACAATTGGCAGCAGCAACATACTCTGCTTCAGTAGATGAGGTAGCAATAATAGTTTGTTTCTTGCATTGCCAAGAAATCAATCTTCTTCCAAGAAATTGGCAACCTCCAGTTGTGGATCTCCTATCCAGATTTGCACCAGCATAATCACTATCACTATATGCTTCCAACTTAAAAGGAGACTCTTTTGGGTACCAAAGACCTAAGTTAGGTTGGCCTTTGAGGTACTTGAAGATCTTTTTTACTGCATTCAAATGGGAAGTGAGTGGAGTGACCTGATGTCTAGAACAAGCACTCACAGCAAATGTAATGTCAGGCCTTGAAGCTGTCAAATACATCAATGACCCAATCATGGATCTGTATAGGTGAACATTCACTGCAGGATCTGGTTCAAGATTGTTCTTTGGTTTTGGAGCTTCATAAGGTGTAGTGGCAGTTCTGACATTTTCCATATCAAACTTCTTCAAAATATCCTTCACATACTTATCCTGACTGATAAAGATACCATCTTGTTTCTGCTGAACTTGTAGACCCAAAAAGAAAGTAAGCTCCTCCATAGCACTCATCTGAAACTCTCCCTTCATCAATTCCTCAAACTCCCTGCACCAAGCTTCTTTAGTGGAGCCAAAGATAATGTCATCCACATAAACCTACACAAGAATTATATCCCTGGAATTCTTCTTAATGAAGAGTGTTTTGTCAATTGCACCTCTTCTGTATCCATGCTTCAGCAAAAATGCAGAAAGCCTAGCATACCAAGCTCTAGGTGACTGATGTAGTCCATAGAGAGCTTTTACAACCTTGTAAACATGTTTTGGATTATCTGGGTCTTCAAAACCTTTGGGTTGAGTGACATATACTTCCTCTTCAATTTCACCATACAGGAAAGCACCTTTCACATCCATCTGATATACCAGGAAACCCATATAAGATGCATAGGCCAAGAAGATTCTGATGGCCTCAACTCTGGCTACTGGAGCAAAGACTTCATTATAATCAACTCCTTCCTCTTGTCTGAATCCCTGTGCCATCAATCTTTCTTTGTTTTTTACTACAATACCCCTTGCATCTCTTTTATTCTTCAAAATCCATTTTGTCCCAATGGCTATCTTCCCTTCAGGTAGTGGTACCAAGATCCAAACCTGCTGATTCTTGAATTGTTGCCTCTCATCTTGCATTGCCTCAAGCCAACTTGAATCTTCAAGAGCTTGAGCAACACTTGTTGGCTCCACTTGAGAAAGAAAGCAATCAAACAGACAATGCTTAAAGTCTGTGTGATTGTCCCTTTGCTGATTTGACACATAAGAAAGAAAAGCAACTTGACCATACTTAGAACTTTTCACAGTACTTCTAGTTCTAACAGGTGCTTGAGGATCACCAAGTATATTGGATTGGGGGTGAGCAATGTTGATCCTTTTGGTAGCATTGGGGTTGACATCAATTGTGGTGTCAAGATTGTTCACAGTGGGTTCAAAATCACTGTCATAGGAGGCTGAGTTGAAGATTCCAGCTTTGGGTTGGTGATTCCCAAGATCAGAAGGACTTGGAAAATGTGTATATGGCTCTTCAAAGTCTGTGGACACACTAGGAGAAATAGGAGAACCTTCAGGAGAACTGTCAGCAGAATTGGTGATGTCAGGGGAAACAGAAGAACTATCAGCAGAATCCTGGTTTCCACTGACTGGTTGTGCTAATTCCACACCAAATCTTTCAGCTTCTTGATTGGCTGCATGCTCCTGCTTCTTGAGTCTAGCAAGGTCCTCTGCATAGTGTGACTCATCTTCAAGCTCATTAGAAGTTTCTTTGAGCTATCACCTGCAAAATGGTTAGGAGAAAAAGAAGGTACAACAATTGTTTGTTCATCATGCTCAGACTCATATCTGAGTCAACATTCATGGTACCAACATTGTTTGTGGGAGACTCTTGAGAACCTGCAGATTGGTTAGCAACATATCTAGTATAGCCCAAGTAATCAGTTAAGTAATCCAGGTCAAAATACCAAGCATGACCTTGACCCTGAACATTTGGCTTGTCTTCTAGGTATCTCAGGTTAAGGGTCTCCTCAATCTTTCTAGCATTTAAATTATATACCCTATAAGCCTTACTATGTGCTGAATAACCCACAATATACCCCTCATCAGCTTTCTGATCAAACTTTCCCAGTGGATCACTAGTGTTCAAAATGGTCACTTGACACCCAAAAGGTTTGAGATAATGAATATCAGGAACTTTCCCAGTGAGAAGTTCATAAGGTGTCTTGAAATGAGGTCTAGTGATGGATACCCTGTTCAAAACATAACAAGCAGTGCTTACTGCTTCAGTCCAGAACATAGTGGGTAATTTAGTGTCTGCAAGCATAGATCTTGCCGCCTCTATTAAGGTCCTATTCTTTCTTTCAGCAACCCCATTTTGCTGTGGGGTTCTTGGATTGCTATAGTCCCTTTTTATCCCCTTAGACTAACAAAGTTCTATTAAAACAGCATTTTTGAACTCTGTCCCATTATCACACCTAATACCTTTAACCTTTTTGTTTAGCTGGTTTTCAACAAGGGTAATGAACTCTTTTAAAATTGGAGATGTTTCATCTATAGTTTTCAAAAAGAATACCCAACAAAACCTGCTATAATCATCAGTGATTACCAGGCAGAAGTACTTGTGATCAATACTTCTGATTTGAGTTGGACCAAAGAGATCCATATGCAGCAACTGAAGAGGTTTTGAGATGGTTCTCACAGCGGTAATGGCTTTGTATGAGGCTCTATGTTGCTTTCCTTTGTTGCAGGCAACACAATTGTGCTCATTGGTGAAGACTTTGGAGGGAAGTCCATGAACTAGACCAAGTTTAGAAAGCTTGTTAATGGTCTTGAAATTCACATGAGCCATCCTTCTATGCCATTTGGTAGACTCATCCAGGGATGCTTTAGCCACCAAACATGTTAAGTCACCTTCAGGTTGAACATCATTCAAATTGAATGTGTACAAATTGTAACTTCTGGGAACTCTCAGCAGAATTGTTGTATCTTCTGGAAGTTTGAAGTCTTTAGAGAGCACAAGACGTTCATCCTCAGAGAAGAATACTTTGTTCTTGGTGTCACAAATTTGTGATACTGAGAACAAATTGAAATGTTGCAGTTCCTTCACATAATACACATTCTCAAAGTCCAAATTAGGTGTTCTGATGGTTCCTTTCCCAGTGATTCTACCATCTCCTCCACCAAAAGTCGCATTGCCTCCTCCTTCAATGGGTACAAAATCATGCATCATCTCAATGTTTCCTGACATACTCCTGGAACAACCACTATCTACTATGCCTACTTCTTTACTCTTCAGAGGATGATCCTACAACAACAACAAAAATATACAAAGTATAAGTACACATTGGAGACTCAAGTCATTGCTGACTTGAGCCTGCCTTGTAGATCATAAGAGTTAGGCCATGTAGATGTATAAGATCCACCATTGTTCTTGGACCTGCTATGATAATTAGGTCCCTTTTTAGTCCAAAAACAACCTGCTGAGGGCTTAACAGCAGTATCCCAATATCCCCTACCCACATACATTGGGTCATTATATCCAGGCCAATAACCAGTCTGAAAGTATGAGCTAGTTGGTCTCACATATGGTCTAGCAACAGGTCTTCTCCCAGCAGATGGAGAATGTCTATCAGCAGAATTGCTGGACTTATGAGTTGCTTGTGGAACATATGGTGGTATATCCTTAACATTATTCCACATTGGTCTAGGTTTATTTTGATCAGCACATACACCCATTCTTTGCTCATGAAAATTACAATCCTTAATCAAATGAAATTTACTTCCACACACAAAACATTTCTTCTTTTTAGAAGATTTATTCATATTGAAAGATGTTCCATGACATGCAAAAGTATTCAAACCATTAACATTAACATAATTGTTTTTGACAGAATTAAAAACATTGTTTTGCAAAGAATTAAATGACAAGTCTTCAGAGGAAACTGTCTTTGAATTTGATTCATCAGCAGCAACTCTAACAGGCTTGTAGGGAGTCTTGGGTGTAGGCTTTGGTGAGGTCTTGGGTGAGGTCTTGGGAAGGTCTGACTTTTCACTTGAATCACAACTGGTAGTAGACCCTTGGTCAGAGGACTTGTCCCTAGAAGAACAAGAGACATAGTCAGTAGAATTAGAATCAGGGTCTGGCAAGTCACTTGACTTTTTGCCATAAAGATGGTGTGATCCATCAAAGTCTGAGGTGGTGTTGGTAGTGGGCATGAATTCTCCTCTAATAGGTCCAGGCACAGCATGTAATTTTCCTTCTTTAACAAAGTTTGCTAAGCCTGCTGGTGTAGGTTTACCTACATCAAACCTAGCCTCTAAACCAACATATTTTTTAAAACCTAGACCTATACTAGAGTTTACAGGTTGACTATTATAGAGACAGTTAGATAACTTATCACCTGACATTAACCAAATTTTATGACAAGCTATTTCCTGCTCTAGTTTCTCTTTTAGTTCCTGATTCTCTAACTCTAGTTTAGCTTTTACCTTTTCACAACATTTTAGATCATTTGTAGTACATAGTGAATCTCTCTCTAACACCCCTATCTTTTCTTCATAGGCAGTCTGATTCTTCTGAAACCAAATTTGTTGTCTTTCTTTAGTTTTTAAAGCCTGTTTGTAAGCCTCAACTTCAACATAACATTCATTATATTTAGGTTTCAATTCATCATATGCCTCCTTAAGTTCATTATATCTTTCACTACAACCAAAAACACAATTCTGTACCTGAGAGATGCCCATAAAGGCAACTTGATCATGTTGATCCTCTGTAGTATAGCTTGCCAGCAATCCACTCTGCCCAGAAGCTTCATTATTATCAGGTTCATGCACCTTCCAATTGACATGATCATTCAGAGTGACCAAAGCTCCAGCTTTCCCAGCTTCCACTTGATTCTGCTGATAGGTAGTATATCTAACCTCATCACCAGCCTTCCTATCCTTGCACTCTCGTTTGAAGTGACCCATCTGTCCACAAGTATAGCATTTGATCTTCATCCTGTCAAATCTAGCTGGATCTCTTCCCTTGTAACCAAACTTTCTCCCTGACTTCTTCTCAAACCTCTGGACATTCAAAGTGAGCATGGCCACCTGCCACTTCAAGTTCATCTCTTCCAAATCCAGAGGATCCAACTGGTCAAAATCCTTAAAAGCAAATTGCTGCTGATGATCATAATCAGCGACAAAAGAGTGAAGTACATCTTCCAATACACCACTAGACTGTGGTTGAGAATTTGGTCTGTTGTTGGTGTAGGAAGATGATACTGAGGAGCTTGGGCTTGAAGCTTGATTCATCTTATTGGAGGTGGTGCTAACAAAAGCTGAGTAGCTGGGAGTGGATGAACGAATGGGACTTCTGACATCGGGCTCAAGAGTTTTAAGCTTGTTGTAGAGATCATCAAAAGAGAGCATATCCAGTCCACCTTTAGCTTTGAGTGCAATGCTCACATGCAACCAAGATGGAGGTAAAGATCGCAAGAACTTGGCATTGCAATCCTCATTGTCTGGCCTGGCCTTCAGCTGATTCAATTGACTTAAAATCTTATGAAACCTGTCATACCCCTTGTGGATACCTTCTTCCTCAGAGACTTGGAATTCTTGAAACTGCTGTTTCAGCATTGATTTCCTCATCCTCTTTGACTCATCATTCCCACCAAACCTAGCCTTGATGGCCATCCAGATGTCCTTTGCATCCTTTATGTAGTGAAAGTCACCCATATGATCATCTGGTATAGCCTGAAGGAGAATAGTTCTAACTTTATTCTCTCTCTGTACAGCTAGAAACTCTTCAGCAGTTTTAGGACCAAGTATGGTAACCTTGCCATCAGCATCTTCGGTGTGCCTTTTCAAACTATTTCCATTTTTGACAATTTCCCAAAGATTCCAATCAATATTTGTGATCCAGTTCTGCATCTTCATAGCCCATAATTCATACTCTTCCTTCTTGAGATATGGGAACTTTGCATTGCTGTTGGTGAGAGTGAGTTGTTGCATAGATGAAGATGTGGTGTTATGGTTGTTGTTATTGTTGTTAACTTCTGATCCATCGTCTGATCCAGGCATTGTTTTGGTTGAAAGGGTGTAAAGAAAGGATGTTCTTAGTATCACAGAGACTCTCCCGAGGCTCTGATACCAATTGTGAAATCCAAGATCTAACTCTTCTAGGATTATAGAGACAATGATTGTTGCACAGCGGAATAAGAACAAGAACACAATCAAAGTTTCTTAACAAGGTTTTTCTAATAACAAGAACAATGATCCTCTATGGATCTCTATTATTTTTCTCTAAAATGTTTTTCCTGGAGTTCTGTTTTTCTCTACAGAAGCGTACATCATACATAAGCCCTATGTTCCTTTTATATACCAGGAACCCAAATAATAATAAATAAAAATATCAATGCATATCACTACCTAAAATAGCTCATGCATATCCTAACAAACTAATAAATAAAGATACGGATTCACTATATCCGTAGAAATAAGCCTTCAGCAGAAACCATGTCATCAGCAGAAACCATCTATAGCTTCAGCAGGAACCTGTCAGAAGAACTTCATCAGTAAGAACTTCCAAAATTCCCAACAGTATCCAATGAAGACTTATCACTTTTATCAGTATCCACTATCTTCTTTTCTCTCGGTATCCAACCTTCTTTTGTCTACCAGATCTCACAAAAATAGGGTAACAATCGACTGCCCCTTTTCTTCTTTGTCTGATTGTTATCGAACCCAAAACACCAAAAAATCACCAACACCGACTTCGTCTTCTTCTTTTGATCGGTGGTTCTGGTTCCGAGTTCTTCTCCGGCGATGGTGGTTACTCGACGGTTACTTCCTTTCTCTGGTTCGTGATTCAAAATCAACGAACAGGTACGTTCTTAATATCTTTCCCTCGTTCTTAAATCCCCTCTGATTGATTAGAAATGTAACACCCCGACCCGACAAGGGTAGAGATGTCACAAATACGGATCCTTATCAGAACAGAAACAAGCACATGACATTAATAATACAATAGAATTCAATGGTTATAAAGGAAAATGAAAATACAGGATTCCAATACAATGATTTCTAAGTCTAACACTAGTTCTTCTAACCATCATCAATAGCAAATCCCAAGCTGCTAGTAAATTCTTCTATGTCCAATATACTCTCTAATTAATAAACCAGCTTCCAACTAAACCTGCCGCACACGAAAAGAAAACGTGCGGCTGAGCTTAAAAAGCCCAGTGAACAGATATAACGGTAACAAGCAGTAAAGGTACGTAATGAGACAAAATGAGTGAATACCAGATATAACAAGAGTCAGGAATAGGGACATAAGGATTATACAGATATAACAGGATTATAATTAGTTACAGAAGACAGGTGTAAAGGTGTAATCCGTAACCCCACCACATGCCCAGGTCAGATCAAGTCAAGTCACGTTTTAAGTCATGTATCAGGTTCAGGGTGGCAGTAACAGTAATGAAAAGTAAAGGTTATGAAGTTATAAGGTTACAAGGTGCAGGGTAACAGAAATCCTCTACGAGCCCAGAAACATGAACATGAAATCATAATCATACCGCCATGCCGAGAGATGTTCCTCTCGCTAATCCCAGGAATCAGAAATGGAGTAGCTAGCTCCCAGAGTGTGAAAGACGTGTATCGCACACACCATCAGTCACCATGAATAACATAACATAACTTGACATAACTTGTACATGAACAAATCTAGGATGCATCCATACGCCCCAGGTGGCCATAATCTGCCTCTACGTAAACATAACATGCAGGGACGGGACAGGTCATCACTCTCCTGCCCTAGAGTCATGCCATCGGTGCATCGACTGACATGGACATGAAACCCTCATGCCTAGTGAGTGGCTCGTAGTATCAAACTGTGGGTCAAGGTCAAGTATCATGAATCATATTTTAAGTTTACTTGCATAGGTCATTATCTTGTTTCATAAGTTCATAATCTTGGTTCATAATCATGGTTCATAAGCATGGTTCATAAGTAAGGGTTCATAAGCAAAGGTTCATAAGCAAAGGTTCATAAATGAAAGGTTCATGATCATAAAGGGTTCCATATCAGTAAGGTCATCATCAGAAATGTTTAATATCAGAAAGGTTCATAACAAAAAGGTCATGTCAAAGGTTCATAATATCATGAAAGAACAAGCAAGGTTCACAGAATCAAAGAACATAGTAATGAATCAGAAATCAGAAATGAGACGAAGGCTCCTTACTAAGAAGGGCAGAATATCTGTACCTTATTGCTTGACAAAGATCACACTGAAAAGATGATAACGAGCACAGGATTACTCCCTCTTCACACCTAGAGGAGTAAAGACATGATTACTAAAGATCCCATTTCCATATTAAGTAACTTCCCATTTTTAGCAGGTTTCCATAATTAGAAGGTTTCCTTATTTAGAAAGTTAGATCAACATTCTTAGTTAAATCATTATTTCTGGAATTAGGGTATCTTTTATTACATTTACATATTAGGTCCTTAAGAATTCACAATTTACACTTTACACCCTTTAGTTTCAAAAGTTACACTTCAGACCCTTAATTTATCAAAGTTTCACAATGGTCACTTATTTTATCATATTATAAGAATGTATCCTCAATTTTACAGAATTTACACAATAGGTCCCTCTAGTTTTCAAAGTTACATATTTAGTCCTTTAATTTATAATTTCAACTTTATATTATTAATAATTACATATTAACCCATTAAATCACCAAATTAACACATAACCCCTTGAATATTTTATTTTACTCAAAACAGCACCAACTTTCCAGAAATTACAAGTTTAGTCCCTCTATTTAATTATTTTACAAATCGAACCATAATAAAACCCTAAAAACATTTTAACCCTCTAAAATACAAAAATGACATTAGACCCCTTCCTTTTTTATTTTTCCCAGCAAGTACATGATCTAAATTAAGTTTTAAAACTGACCCATAAGTTTTAGAAATTACAAAACACACCCTTAACTTATTATTTCCAAATCGTTACACATAAAATCTTGTCTAAATCGAACCCTATTAATCCAAATCATTATACCATCATTCTATCATCATTATACCATGTTAATTTCCAGGTTTCATTACCTCAAAACCCTAGCTCGATCGGTTTGATAATTTTCCCAAAATTTTTCTTTTATTCTTTTTAATTTCTTTAAAATCGGTAAAACTAAATAAATCAAGAATAATTATTTTAGGCCTTAACAATTCGAAATATAATTTTTCCCAGATTAGTATGATCATATGGAGTCCAAATAAAATAAATATGAAGCCTCAAAAATTCGAATTGAATTATTTAGGGTTTATACACGTTTTTAAGATTTAATTCACAAATAATTGTTAGATCATGCATGGATCGACTTTTACATTTTATTTGGTGTTCATAACATATATAGGGTCTGAGAAAAATACCAAATCAAGATTCGAACGTGTAGAACGAGACGCACGATTTAATATGTACGCGAATAGCCAAAATGCACCATAAATCACCACGACTTCAAAAACGATCTAAAAATCATGAAACCAATTTTCACAGGTCACATATGATGTGAGGAACACAAGAAAAATAAGGAACGAATTTTTAGGAGGTCGCAAGAATTAATTCGATCCATACCTTATTTTGTTCTAGCGACAAAGAATTAATTCACCAAGATCGGACCAAGCTTCAAATAATTCGAATGGTATTTTTCCTAGATCCTTTGGATGATGATCAATCACAGAAAAATGGTCTAGGGTTTTAGGGTGTCGATTGGAGGCAAAAGGGATTTATTTGTGTGTTTTTATTCCATTCGGCAATTAGGTTTACAAAGGAGATAATGTGATTGAGTTTTAAATGGATGAAACGAGTCAAGGGGGAGGGATTAAGACCAGGAATTGATTAAAATTGATTGCCACATTAATGTGATTAATTTCCCCATTTAACTACATTTGTTTCAATTTATATAATTCAAATTATTAACAAAATGTTATTCGGCTCTTATTGGGGCATTTTGGTAATTTTATCTCTTGATGAATGTTAAATGAAATTGTTAAAATTATTTGAGATCATATCTTATGCATTGCCAGAAATTTGGGATCGATTCGATACTTTATACGCTTTTAATAAATTTTTAAACTTGCAGGGGTATTTTGGTCTTTTTACATGTTTTAGATTTTTAGGGTTTTACAACTCTTCCCCACTAACAAAAAAAATTTCGTCCTCGAAATTTGAAGTCGCCAAGTTAAGCGGAGTCGTAGCAAGTCGCAAAAGATCGTCACGAACATTTCCACGCCCGGGAAGGTTCTTCCAAAAGAAACGTTTAAAAGGAAACATGAACATGATTTTAGATCCAATTAACTGTATCAACAGTAGAGAGCTCTACAAGAGTTCAAGATTCATAACTGAGGTAAACAGAATGCAAAACGAGAGTTCAACTTATCCAGATCTCTAATGAACGAAGGCAGAGTATATGAACAGGTAGGGTGAACCTAAAGTCTCGCTAGTCGCGGATATTCCAACGGAGATCAAGTTCCAAGCTTCTTAGGTACTTCCCAAGACATCCTATGACCACAATGAGGGCACGTTATATGGTTTAAGTATTATCACGTTAATAATACCAGCACCACATAAGTATGCCTTCATGATGATCATACTTTATCTCAAGTCGTAACAATCACCTGTCTTAGTCCACCTAGTACTTTTACAGTCTCAGAGGTTAACCCAAGCAATGTCATAGCAAAGCACGAATCAGAGTAATGCGGAAACGATGATACTTAAATACCTTATATTCTACCCATTCCTTTACCGGTCAACACTTAAGTTCATATCAGGGAATCCTAAAGCAAGTCCTCAAGGTGTTCTCCTATGTTCTTACAGTGGAAGCCTAATGGTCCTAAACGCACAGGACAGGGTAAATGTATTACAAGTCGTCAGCCTGTTCTCTGATACCATAAATTGTAACACCCCGACCCGACAAGGGTAGAGATGTCACAAATACGGATCCTTATCAGAACAGAAACAAGCACATGACATTAATAATACAATAGAATTCAATGGTTATAAAGGAAAATGAAAATACAGGATTCCAATACAATGATTTCTAAGTCTAACACTAGTTCTTCTAACCATCATCAATAGCAAATCCCAAGCTGCTAGTAAATTCTTCTATGTCCAATATACTCTCTAATCAATAAACCAGCTTCCAACTAAACCTGCCGCACACGAAAAGAAAACGTGCGGCTGAGCTTAAAAAGCCCAGTGAACAGATATAACGGTAACAAGCAGTAAAGGTACGTAATGAGATAAAATGAGTGAATACCAGATATAACAAGAGTCAGGAATAGGGACATAAGGATTATACAGATATAACAGGATTATAATTAGTTACAGAAGACAGGTGTAAAGGTGTAATCCGTAACCCCACCACATGCCCAGGTCAGATCAAGTCAAGTCACGTTTTAAGTCATGTATCAGGTTCAGGGTGGCAGTAACAGTAATGAAAAGTAAAGGTTATGAAGTTATAAGGTTACAAGGTGCAGGGTAACAGAAATCCTCTACGAGCCCAGAAACATGAACATGAAATCATAATCATACCGCCATGCCGAGAGATGTTCCTCTCGCTAATCCCAGGAATCAGAAATGGAGTAGCTAGCTCCCAGAGTGTGAAAGACGTGTATCGCACACACCATCAGTCACCATGAATAACATAACATAACTTGACATAACTTGTACATGAACAAATCTAGGATGCATCCATACGCCCCAGGTGGCCATAATCTGCCTCTACATAAACATAACATGCAGGGACGGGACAGGTCATCACTCTCCTGCCCTAGAGTCATGCCATCGGTGCATCGACTGACATGGACATGAAACCCTCATGCCTAGTGAGTGGCTCGTAGTATCAAACTGTGGGTCAAGGTCAAGTATCATGAATCATATTTTAAGTTTACTTGCATAGGTCATTATCTTGTTTCATAAGTTCATAATCTTGGTTCATAATCATGGTTCATAAGCATGGTTCATAAGTAAGGGTTCATAAGCAAAGGTTCATAAGCAAAGGTTCATAAATGAAAGGTTCATGATCATAAAGGGTTCCATATCAGTAAGGTCATCATCAGAAATGTTTAATATCAGAAAGGTTCATAACAAAAAGGTCATGTCAAAGGTTCATAATATCATGAAAGAACAAGCAAGGTTCACAGAATCAAAGAACATAGTAATGAATCAGAAATCAGAAATGAGACGAAGGCTCCTTACTAAGAAGGGCAGAATATCTGTACCTTATTGCTTGACAAAGATCACACTGAAAAGATGATAACGAGCACAGGATTACTCCCTCTTCACACCTAGAGGAGTAAAGACATGATTACTAAAGATCCCATTTCCATATTAAGTAACTTCCCATTTTTAGCAGGTTTCCATAATTAGAAGGTTTCCTTATTTAGAAAGTTAGATCAACATTCTTAGTTAAATCATTATTTCTGGAATTAGGGTATCTTTTATTACATTTACATATTAGGTCCTTAAGAATTCACAATTTACACTTTACACCCTTTAGTTTCAAAAGTTACACTTCAGACCCTTAATTTATCAAAGTTTCACAATGGTCACTTATTTTATCATATTATAAGAATGTATCCTCAATTTTACAGAATTTACACAATAGGTCCCTCTAGTTTTCAAAGTTACATATTTAGTCCTTTAATTTATAATTTCAACTTTATATTATTAATAATTACATATTAACCCATTAAATCACCAAATTAACACATAACCCCTTGAATATTTTATTTTACTCAAAACAGCACCAACTTTCCAGAAATTACAAGTTTAGTCCCTCTATTTAATTATTTTACAAATCGAACCATAATAAAACCCTAAAAACATTTTAACCCTCTAAAATACAAAAATGACATTAGACCCCTTCCTTTTTTATTTTTCCCAGCAAGTACATGATCTAAATTAAGTTTTAAAACTGACCCATAAGTTTTAGAAATTACAAAACACACCCTTAACTTATTATTTCCAAATCGTTACACATAAAATCTTGTCTAAATCGAACCCTATTAATCCAAATCATTATACCATCATTCTATCATTACCATTAATCCATGTTCATACTTCAACTAGCTGTCGTTTTATTACCCAAAATTTCTTATCTTTAATTTAAAAGTAAACACTAATAACATCAAGAATAATTTTTGCCTAACAATTTTCGATTTAATTCTTTTAATTTTTTAACAATGGTAAAAACTAAAATAAATCAAAAATAATTATTTTAGGTTTAATCGAAATATAATTTTTCCCAGATTAGTATGATCATATGGAGTCCAAATAAAATAAATATGAAGCCTCAAAAATTCGAATTGAATTATTTAG